>NW_023591619.1:485355-621858 GCF_014843425.1 Jatropha curcas | reverse complement strand
TCTTTTCTTTTGATGAGATCTCCATTATCGGACTTAAAAGCTTTGTTTCTTTCTGTTGAAGAGATATCATGGCTTGAGCTTCTGCAACAACTGATGCATTATCGTCTGTTGCATACAGGATACTTTTTATTGCAGCAACAACCTGCAGAGAACAAACATTATATCACATATTAGCAAATGGTGATATAGTCGAACAATGTTTTAGGTATTGAAATTTTTCCAAAATGTCTGAATAGTACAGGTAGGTTTTCGATCTCAGGACTCTGGCACAAAATCTCAATATCTCTCAGCTTTGCAAAGTAGAAGTCCCTCTCCTTTTCAAGACTATCCACTGACAGCTTCAATTCTGTGATCTGCATATCAAGTAGTATTAGAGCATAGAAGCCATCAGTAAGGAAATGATTTCATTTCTTCAATAATTTTTACCTGTTCATCGTATTGAGGCACTGAACTAGGAGGTGGTGGTTTTGAATTCTTCACAGATTGATTTGTATTCACAGAGGACACGTCGTTTCTTCTACCACTGTGGGAAGACTGTGCTTTGGGGGCAGCTGTTGAACTCTTGGCTGATGATTGAGATGGTAGACATTTCCTGCTAGATTCTTTCCCTCCCTTGCATGCCTCTCTCCTTTCCAATGGATTGTAACTAACCACAGAAGGAAGTAAATCAATGAGAGATTGAGACATTAAGGTAATCTAGCATAACAGGAAACAATCAACTTATCCAGCAAAAACATATTAATTCTACTGTCAGTACTGCATACACATTACGCAGCAAAAACTTTTGTAAGATCAGCAATGAAGTCAATGTCGCAAAATTACATTATCTGGCAATAGCTTTGCTTCAAATTGACAGACAATAAGAAACTATAAGAGAAAAATAAAGCTATACGATGAAGAAAGAATTTACAACTTGATGAGCAAAAATCAAAGTCAGGAATTCAGGATAAGTCAGTAAAGGTCTCAAAGCGAAACTTACTTAACAACGCCTCCATTAACAGAATCGCAGTAATGCTTCATCCACTGCATGAACTCCAGATTATCAAGCGGTCTTCCCTTTATAAGCTTATTGACTTCAATGTGCTAAAAACACGACAAACACACACACACACACGAAACCAAATTCCAAAATCAGCAAAAAAAAAAAAAAAAACGACAAATGAACACCACGACACAAAACACACGAAGAACCAAATACTCCAAAAATCAGCAAAAAACAAAAAAAAAAAAAAAAAAAAAAAAAAACACAAAAAACAAAAAAAAAAACGTAAACAAAAACGAAAAACAAAAATCATGTCAGCAAACCAGAAGTCCCAGAAACGCACAAATGTCACAAAACCTGTGTTGCAATCTTTGAGTTTATTGAAGGGACAGTCTTGAAGAACCTTGTACGCTTCGGATCACCGTTCATAGCTCGCTCTTTTAGTCGTACATCGAATTGACCTTGTGCATAGGAACCCAAACTTCCTGGGATGAACCGCGTCCATTAGCTGGCAATGTGTACCGCACCGGCAGCAAGCCTAAAAATTCACAGATACAAACACCGTAAATTAGAAATTCTCCTATAGATTGCGAGAAATTTTAGGTTAACAAGAGCAAGGAGAAAATCTCAAAGGCAGGGAATTAAAGTTGAAAACCTCTTCGACTTTGGAGTAGATTGAGTTCGGAGATTGCGAGTCTAATCCAGGAGAGAATCTTCCGCATCTGCCAACAAAATTAAAGGCCGGATCCATTCAAGTCCCTATGATGCGTCGCCACTCTCCGCATTTATCCGATCTTGCCTCTAGCACATGTTTTGAGTGTCTGATGACTACTTATGTGTTTGAAAAAAAAAAAAAAAAAACAAAAAACAAAAAAAACAAAAAAAACAAAAACAAAAATCATGTCACAAACAGAGTCCCAGAAACGCACAAATGTCACAAACCTTAGTGATCTTGAGTTTATTGAAGACATCTTGAAGAACCTTGTAGTTCTGGATCATTTCATACTCGCTCTTTGCATCGAAATTGACCTTGTGCATAGGAACAATTCCTGGATGAACCGCGTCCATTAGCTGGCAATGTACCGCACCGGAGCAAGCCTAAAATTCACAGATACAAACCACGTAAATTAGAAATTCTTCCCTATAATTGAGAAATTAGGTTAAACAAGAGCAAGGAAGAAATCTCAAAGGCAGGAATAAGTGAAAACCTCTTCGACTTTGGATAGATTGAGTCGGAGATTGGAGTTAATCCAGGAGAGAATCTCCGATCTGCCAACAAAATAAGCCGGATCCATCATCCCTATATGCGTCGCCATCTCCGATTTCCGATTTGCTCTGTTTTGAGTTTATGACTATATGTTTGATGCTTCTATATCTCTAAGACTCTACGTTCCAGAGAGAGAAAGCAAACGCTCCTTGTGGGGCAGAGGGACGTAAAGAGAAAGAATTTAAAGTGGGAGAAGAGCGGGCGCTTTTTCAATTCAAAAATGGGACAAACCGAGAGAGCCGTTGTCATATCCGGGTAATGCGGGTAGGGTTCAAAGATCCTGTTTCGGATATGTGTTAAGGCTTAAAGGGCCCAGCCCGATGTTAGCTGGGCTCTGACAATCAGTTTTTGGCAAAACTTTTAATTGGCTCCGTTTTTTGGCAAAATTTTTTTATATCACATGTTCAGAAAAATAAATTAAATGGAAAATATTTTTTAAATAGAAAATTAAATCATCTTCAAGCAAAGTAATTTTCTCTAAAAAAAATTTAAAACAAATAAATCATTTTCTAAATTTTGACAGATTCACTATTACGAAAAGATATATATAAACACATAAACATACGATATTACCATCAATTTTTAATTACCGTTGCATTTCGGTGTTACCATCATCTTTAATCACAATTGCCAAACACCAGCTATCGAGACTAATTATAGCCATTGACAATAAACTAAAATGATACGGGAACCCAAGATTAGGATGGAACTTAAAATCCATCAATTTGATTAGCAAAATTAACCATCAAGCGATCATGATTTTGATTTATTCTTATATTTAAGAATTCAACTTAAAAAAACTTAAAAGAGAAAATCTCATAATATCCGTATAAACTCAATTTTAATTAGATGTTCAAAAACATAAGAAATAGGAATTGAATCCGAATAGCAACTGAACAAATCAATTACAATCCAAACAAATACTTTATGTATAAAGATAAAAAAAAGGCATAAACCTCACTTTTATTAATCTGAAATTATACAAAATTCAATCTCTCTATAGCCAATTCAATTTTACAGAGTAGGGGTGTATAAAGTAAATAAATGAAAATTAAAACAATAATTAAAATGGATAGCTCTTCAACTTGACTCTTCATTTTCTACCTTATTGTCACTGCAAGTTATAGTGATCCAAAATAAGGCTAAATGGACTGTCCAACCCAAATATATGGGCCCCAAAATGAGTTTTGAGCTAAAAACTTAAAAATTTCAAAATTGTCAAAACGGACCTAATGATATCGTTACTCTAAACCAACTCAAAAGTATTTTAAATAATTCAGGAAGTACTTTAACCATATTTTAATTAAAAATCCAAGTAGTCTATAAATTTCCATATGCAGACATTTTTCCGTTTTGACTCGTTTTGCCTCCGTAACCTATATTGTACCATAAAATAATTTATGTATTTTTTTATTTAAGGATAAATTAAATAAAATACTAAGTTTTAACATAAATAAACCTTCAATAGACAGTTGCGTCTATTAGATAAACGTTTCTTTTAAACAACAGTTAAAAGAAATTTTATATAAATAATAAAAAATTAAAAAATGAGTTTTAATATAAGCAAGCAATAAATTTATTTTCTCTCCAGAGTTTCCCTCCAATGTCCAATTTATTTGAATTAAAGACATCTCACACTATAAACATTTACATATGTAAGCTGTGAGATCTTTTTAGATTCCCATCTCTTCACACAACTTCACAATCTACACAAGACTTATATCTAAGAGGCTACGATAGCGCTTCTGTGACAGCAAGGTGAACATGTATTGGATACTCCTTCAGTTCATGTGTTATTGGAGGTTGATAGAGTAGGATCTGTTTGGTTTAGATAAATAAGTTATTCGGTTTCATCCCCCATTCTAATTAAAAACAAATCATTCTCCATGTTAGTCCAATTAACTTCATCACAGGCACAAAATAGTTAAACCATAATATGAGAAAATATAAAAAAAAAATTATAATCATGCTATAAATCAATGTAAATGAAAATAAGAATGGCCAAGCTCAAAATTAGTGAAATTAAAAATTAGTCACGTATAAAATTATCACACAATTGGCCCTCAAACATCGAAACAATTAAGAGTCTATAAGTTAAAATAGTACACACAATCGCTTTACAAAGCTGCTAATCCAATTTTATCATTATTGAATAAGATTGTAAATGAAGGAAGTTGAACGTAAGGTGAATTGCTCGAAATTTGATTCAAAAAAAGCTACTTGGAGTTCATTTGAAAAGCTTAACCAATGAAGCTTGAATTTGGTTTTTCAAACTTGAATAGATATATCTTTATCGAGCCGAGACATCCATTTACCACCTTAGTTACCGACCATATAAGTATGACGAGGAAGAGGAAAATGAAAATGGGATTTTCTCAAGGACTTGTAAGGCTTCTTTCATTGTTGGTCTTTTTTGAGGGATTGGAGAAGCACAATTATACCCTAACTTGAAGCAAGCCAACAAGGCCTCCTCTTTTCCTTCCACGTCAGCTCGAATCGCCACATCTGCCATCCTCATGGCACGGTTCTTATCGTCAACTGCAAGCCCATTATTTCCTTGGCCCAACTCATCCACAACTATCACTTTCCCTGTTAGTAGCTCTAATAATATAACCCCAAATGAATACACATCCCATTTTGGATTGGGCTTTAGACTCCTAAGCGACTCAGGAGCATGGTAAGGCGATAGGCCTCCAATTGAACTTGGACTTGGGCTTGGGCTGGGCCCAAGTGAAATATCTTGGAAGCTATCACGTGAGGCCGTGGACCTTTTACTCCCAAAATTTCTGGTCGAGCCACTGGATTTGTAGCTTGAATCACCAGTCACAAGCTTTTCAAGCCCAAAATCTCCAATTCTGGGCTCCATATCAGAACCCAAAAGAATATTACTGGGCTTCAAGTTTCCATGGACGTTCTTCTTGTCATGCAGAAATGAGAGTCCACGGGCTACTCCTTTCGCAATCTTGAGCCTGGTCTCCCATGGTAAATGGCAGGGCGAGGAGCTAGCTTTCCCTACAAAATAAAATATACATAAGACGCAAGTTAGCCGGTAGATGACCAAATGACCCGACTTAAAATAACAAGGGCGAGTCACTTGCGGTGGGGAAATTTGATCTATTCTGGAACTACGGGTAGTGACGCCAGTCGCTATCGAATACCGTGGGGTTAACGCTAACATTATACGACCGCATCATCAGACAGTTGACTGCCCTCATGCATTAAAAACAAAGGTTTCAGTTGCACCTACTCCACCGTCAAAGTCCTTGCTCACCAGCGCATGCTAGCAAACACAGTATCAATCTACTAACGAGCGCACACATAATTCAACTGGGAAAAAAATAAATAAATTAATAATAAAAAAATATGATGAAAAGAGAGAGAAGAACTCACTGTAACGGGCATTGGCAAGGCTGCCATTAGGGACAAAATCATAAATAACGAGCTTCTCATCAACACCCCAGTAGAAGCCACGAATTCGAACCAGATTTGGATGCACCAGCTTGGCAATGACCCGGACCTGGGTTTCAAAGTCCCTGAATCGCTCCACATGGCTTTCACCTATTCTACGAACCGCAAGTGCAGTCCCATCTTCGAGCACAGCCTTGTACATTATACTCGAACCAGTAGCACCCAGTATGTAAGCTGATGCTTTAAGTAAAGTTTCAAGCTCCAAGTCTTTTTCACCGTCGACCGTCATTAATGTACCTCTTTTATTTTGTTCTTGCTCTTGTGGCCGTTGATTTTCTTGACGTTTTGGATCTTCCAAATCATTATCGCAACTAGAGGAATCTGATTCTTCTTCATTATCTCCTCTCTTGAGTAGACATGACCATCTTGTAAACCCCCTTGATTCTGAAGAAGAAGAAGACCAAGTGTCGTCTTTTGCACTATTAGCCTCGTCCTTGATTGTCGTTTCAACGTTCTTTCTTTTCTTCTTCTTTAATTTATATACGTAAAAGATAATCATACCGAGAATAACAACTCCTAATATGTCACCCACTACGATGCCTACTATGGTTCCTCGCCTAAGTCCTTGAGAACCTACCTGTCTGTTACCGGCGGCAGGGCTAGAAGCTATAGTTCTTGGAATTGCAGCAATTGCAGGAGGAGAAGTAGGAGAAGATACATTTGGAAGAGAAGATGGTGAAGAAGGAATTGGACATTTGTTTCTTAATGGATCGCCGCAGAGATCAGGATTTCCAGTAAAAGAACTTCCTTGTTGATTCAAGAAAATTCTAGAATCTGGAATTTCCCCACTTAAATTATTAAATGAAAGATCAATAGTGGCATTACCTGGAATTTGAGAGGCAAATTCTGCTGGAATTGAACCAGAAAGCTTGTTATAAGACAAATTCAAGTAACTAAGACTATCACCACCAAAATCTTTAGGTAAAGATCCATTAATTAGATTTGAAGAAAGGTCTAAAACTTCAACAGCTCTAAATCCAGCAGGCAAAACACCAAAGAAATAATTGTTCTTTAAAGAAAGAACAGTTAGATTATAAATAGTAGAAAGACTAGCAGGTAAATTTCCCGCCAAAGCATTATCAGATAGGTTAAGAAAGTCAAGATTTTGTAACCGACCTATAGTCTCTGGTAAAACACCAGAAATCAAATTATTAGATAAATCAAGAAACCGAAGCTGGGTTGCGTTAAAAAGGGAAAGAGGCAAAGACCCATTTAAAGAATTGTTGGATAGATCAAGATTTCGAAGATTTTGAATCATGCCAAGATCGGCAGGGATGGAACCAAGAAGCTGTGAATTTGGAAGAGATAAACCAGTAACATGAGGGAAAGAATTGTCTAAACTACAAGAAACTCCATTCCAAGAACATGGAGTTTCGTCATAGAAATTCCAGGTTTGAAGAACATGAAGAGGGTCATCAAGAATAGAGAATTTGAAAGAAAGTAAAAGAATACCATCTGTGTTAAGCCCAAAAGATTTAACTACAAGAAGTAAAAGATTAAGTGCAAGAATTCTATTTCTTTGAAAGCTCATGATTTTTCAGAGTAAACCCACATGATATCTCTCTTGCAGAAAAAAATACACACACTCTCAAAGAAAGAGAAAAAGGAAGACGTAAGTAAAGTAACTGAGATTTATGAAGCCATGTGAAGGAAATTGATAAAATATAAGAATGTAGCAGCGAATACAGAGATACACAGCTCACCAAACAAAACTTCTCTCCACACTACCAAAATGCCTTAGGAAGGAATAAATTAAGTAAGAAAGAAGAGTCCATTGTTTAATAATTTCTGTGAATAATGAATAATTGCTTTCTTGATCATTTTCTTGCCTGTGCTTACATTTAAGGAACAAGAGAAAGAACGAAATTAGATGGGGACAAGAATAGCATCTTTACTAAAGAACATCCAGGTGGAGTTACAAAGTTAGCAGTGCTTCATAGTCTATAATATATTATCTCTGTTAGATTGACTTTACAAATAATCCCGCTTTTCTTTATTATTATTTTTCACTGTTATTATTATCATCCTGTTTTTGGTAACATGCTGATGTTACTGTGTGAAAGCTTAGGTCAATCAGCGGCCTTCAGGATTCCTTTGGCATTTTTTTTATAGCAAAGACCGGTTAACGTTACCATAACATTTTTATGGCTGCAGTACTGAGATGAATTATAGCAAAGCTTTAAATTAACTTAATTATATATTAAATGAAAACAGTTTATGTCCATAATATATGACTCAATTGGCATCGCAGACTGCACATACGAGAAGACTATCGAATTCAATCTTTGCTAAACACACCCGCAGAGAGAAGTGAAAAACTTTAATTATCACTAAATCTCGAACTAAATTAAATGATTCCTCGTAATAGGCCAAAAAATTACAACAACTTATATTCCCATTTCGAGAAGTTATCAATTTAGTATAGATCTGTTCAATTAAGAATATGTACATATAAAACTTGGACATAAACTCATGTTTGAATTCTCTTCCTTAATATCAAAAAAGAAAAAGAATTACAGCAAAATGTTTGTCGAGCTGCATATTTGTATCAAGCAAGCTTTTTTTATTTTTGCTCGTCCCCCTTATTTAGTTAAAAATAAATAAATAAATTTAACGTAATGCAATTGAAAAAAAAAAATACCTAACATAATTGAAATAGAAATGGAAAGAATTAATTATGAAAAAAGCAAAATGGTTAGAATTTCCGTTTTAGGAATCGTTAGATTATTTTTACAGTGTTATGAATAATGAGTAGCACCATTATGGTGGTAGTGGGGTGGTCCGAGATGGCCCTTTGCTACTTACATTGCTTCACATCATCATTATTGACATTTTTATGATGATTCATTTTTTATTCTATTGTTCATTGATTGCTCCACCGCTTGAAATTTGACTAGCTCTACTCTCTTCGTATAGGGAGATTAGACCAAAATAATACAACTTAACTATTTTCATGGCCCAGCAATTATCATTAATATATATAATATATATACATACATTATATATGATGAACAAATCGATAGTTTGATGATTGGGATAAACTAACATCATTTTCACACTTAATTAACACAACATTCGAGAATAGTATTTTGAATTTTATCTGTAAAATTAGAGATTTGAAATCTAAAATTACATCTGTTAAAATTTTTTATCTAAATATTATGTTTAGACGAGAGTGTGTAAGACGTGTTTAGAATAAAATACAAGTCCACGGTGGACAAAAATTAATCTGACCACCTTCTCTCAATATATTTTGGACCTTATATGAAACTCAATACTGGCAATAGATTTGCCGTTGGCTTTATTGGCAGCAAGCCACTGAATTGAGTTTGGTACTGTTTTTATATATGTTGTCGTTTTGTATGTTGTACTTGGCTTAGCTTCCTGTTGCTTATCACTTTCTTCTTGTTTTGGTGTTGGCGTTCTGGAAAAGAAAATATGGTTATAAAGAGTTGTAAGGACAGTAGAAATTTTTACAGAGCTATACTCAATTGAATTCTGGAATTTTAGATCTAGGATTGTGCAGACATGGGAATTCACTGTCATCATTCTTATGTTCTTTCTTTTTTCCTTGATCTGTTATTTTCACCTTTTTAATCAAATTGATTGTGGCAGCTTTACTTACCCCCATCATTATTATAATAATAATTATTATTATTAAGCAAAATCCATTTAATTATGATTAATGCTTAATGCTGCCAAGATTAAAGATCTGAGATTTGCTTTGTTTGGTGGACAATTCACTTCATTACAGTAACCAAGATTTGAATATTAGAAAAGTCTCACTTTTTTTATTTCTTTATTTCTTTTATTAAATCAAAAAAAGAGCACCTTTTTTCTTTATTCTTGGATCTCTTAATATCCCAATCTTTTCTTACTCTCAAAGTAAAAGAAAGAATCGCCAAATTTTGACTATGTTGTTAAATTGGTTTTCTTCATATATTCCATTGATATTAACTAAATTATAGTTTCAAAATATAATACAATTTAAGTATTTAAGAAGTGATAAATAATTATTTTTCAGTTTTACTCTTATTTATATTAAATAAGAGTAAATTGAGGAAAAGATTTAATATGAAAGAAATACTAAAAAATGTAGAAATTGGTGTACAATATCAACTGCTAAGAAAAAGTAAAGGTAAAGAACAAAATGTGGTAAAAAAGAAAAGCTCCAAGGACACGCGTCATTTTCTTTATGTCAAAAGCTTGTAAAGAAACTGCAGACGGAATAGGTGGGAAATGGAAGTTGGCACAGCAGCCCATTACCCGTATAATGTTTCTTGAAAAGGAAGAGCAAACGCAACTTTCGAAAGAGTCAAACAAAGATCACCAAAGCCAACCGTCAGAAATTTTGGCAATTTTGTTTATCACTTCACAAAATACCAAACACTTCCAATTCAATTTCTTATTGGCGTTTTGCCATAATTTATAGACATGTTTCTACTCCTCCTTTTGGACGTTATTAACTTACTGCCCTTAATTTGCTTTCACTCTCATTAAGATGCCCATAGGGTCATTTTCATTTCCCGCAAAACGAACAAGACACTATATGCATTACAATGAGAAAAAAAATTAGAAGAAAGTGAAGACAAATATTTTTTTTAGATAAAAAATAATATTTATTTAGGATCGGTTCGGTAAAATTAGTTGTTAACTGTTTTAGTAATGTTTAGCTATTAAATATTTGAGTTGACGTTGGGTCTGTTTGATAAAGTTAACTATTCTGATAATTATTAGCTTTTAGCTGTTTGATTAGTTTTTCATAAAATACTAAAAGCTAAACATTATAAGAGTTAATTTTTTATAAAATGTTACCTTAACCTTTAAAAGTTAGTTCAAACGCTATTTTATAGCGTTAGCATTTTGATTGGCTACTTAAAAAGTTTATTGTCGAACACAGCTGTTATATAGACTAATGTTTTATAAAATACTAGCTTACCTCTAAAAGTTAGGTCAAACGCTATGTTACTAAATATTATAAAAAATAGTATTTTCAAAACGCTAAAAGCTACTTAAAAGTTGTTGCCGAACACTACCTTACTAGTAAAGTACAGTAATACCACAATTTTGAAGACCTTAATTATTACAATATTATAATTTTTCAAGAAATATAAATAATAAGTTCTTCAAAAGAAAAGCAACACTATTATATGAGTCAATGACTCCATTGTAGAGGTGTAGAGGGTTGCTTGAAGAAGGCAGCTTTCCTCTTTTCTCAGCCCCAAAGGAGTGGATCATGTCTCCTCATTTATTCATTGGCAAGATAAATAGAATTTACTATGATTTGTTGAGAGTTGACATGAAAGTCAGAAACTACAACAATACAATTATTAACTGCCAATTTTGATCAACTATAAATTGGTTTGTCTAAGTCTAACTATCTTTTGTCTTGAAGGAAACACAATTGAACAAGTGTCACTAATTTTACTTTTATTTCATTTATTTATTTATTTTAATTTTTCATTGATTGCTTGTCATGTTGAATTTATAGGGAAAATATTTGTTTTGTCTTTATTCCAAATTCTACCATCTTTGATGGAAAATGAAAAATGGATTCTATAGATGTAGGAATCAATATTAAGTAGTCATTTTTATATATTAATTTATTAGGTAAGATGAAATTATCTCAAAAATATATATTAGAATTCCAATCTCATCTCGTATTAAATATTTTCCTCTAAAAAAAAAAATGAACGAATAAAATTTTTTACAATAAAAAGAATTGATGGGATATTAATTTATTTCTCCATTTAAAATTTCCAAATTATAATTTTACAAATAACTTTCATTAGCGTTAACAGCTAAAATTTAATATTTTGGTGAAGAAACGACAAGCTTTCCAACTGTTTTCTCATAACCCCATAATTAAGGAGTTTTGGGAGATTGACAAGACTAAACACAAGATGGAGCTAATAATACAAGAGAATATGCATAATTAGCTTTAGTAAATAGAAAACCAGCAGGGTGATAAAAAGATTTCTTCATTTTTTGTGGGGTACTGGATTCTACCTTTATACAAGAGAATATGCCCATAATTAGCTTTAGTAAATTAGAAAACCGCAGAGGTGATTAAAAAGATTCTTCATTTGTTGGGGTACTGGATTCTACCTTTGGTCGTCAGGAACCTCCAAAAAGGGACAACTTTTTATATATCATTCCATTCGCATTAAAGAAAAGATAGGACTATATCTACGTATTTTGACAAAGACCAACTTTATATATCATCTCATTCGCATTAAAGAAAGAATAGACTATATCTACGTATTTTGACTCAATTGATAGCATAAATTAGACATATGAGAAGAGCTTTCGTGTTTCATTTCCGCTAAATACACCTGTAATAATGGACAAAAAACCTTAACTGTGATTAAGTTTCGAATTGAATTAGAATGTCCTGATAATAAGATTCAAACACTGATGGTTTAAAAAAAGAAAAAGAAAGAAAGGACTAATTGAATCCCATTTAAAAAAACAAAAAAAGGTAAAGCTTTAAAGAAAAGATTTGGGAGATGGATAAGACTAAACACAAGATTGAGCTAATAATACAAGAGAATATGCATTAAAGAAAAGATTTCTTCAATTTTTTGTGGGGTACTGGATTCTACCTTTGTCTCAGGGAACCTCAAAAAGACCAACTTTATATATCATCTCATTCACATTAAATAAAGAATAGACTGTATATACGTATTGTGACTGAATTAGCAGTGCAAACTAGACATATGGAAAGAGCTCTCGTATTTTATTTCCATTAAATATACCAGTAAAAATGGGCGAAAAATCTTAACTGTGATTAAATTTTAAATTGAATTAGATCATTCTAATAATAAAATTCGAATACGGATGGTTTAAAAAAAAAGAAAAAAAAAAAAGAAAGGACCAGTTGAATCCCATAAAAAAACAAAAAAAGCTAAAGCTTTATCTTTCTAGACTGTGTGATTGCACGTGCTTTGCCACTCCACTGCTTAATTACGCTTTTAATGTCTTGAATTACACCCATTAACATAGAGTTGCATTGAAGTGAGGTCAGAAAATAAGAATTTGTTCGAGCTTCGATTTATGGAGTCGACCCCGTGAAATAAGAGCAACCTTGCTTGGACCATGACCAGCTTTATTATTATTATTATTTTGGAGTATAATAAATTGTTGGAATGACAACGTCATGTGAATCTCACGTTGAAAAACATATGAGAGGAATGCCTCAGTTTCGTATTACTTATTACATTTAAAAAAATATTTTATTTTAAAATATTTATTATATTTGTGACTTCAAGGAGTAATAAATTTTTTTCTATATTTACCTTTTGTATTAACCAATAATTATTATTTAAATTTAATGGTTTTCTTAGAAAATTATGTAAAGTGTATATATTGTATTTTGTATCCTCACAGGCATGTTAGTTTAGTCTAGACTCTAACAGAATGCCAACTCACACAACTCTGTGATTGGTTCAGTTCTTGTATAAATACTAACACAGATATATGAATAAACAGTATGAGATTCGGGAATGCTATCCCAAAATTCGGGAATGCTATCCCAAAACGGCATCTCCTGTAAACACCTCTGTGTTCCTTTATTTTTTAATTTTTTATGTTCAAAAGCTTCTTTAATCCTTATCATGGTATCAGAGCCGTGGTAATTGTATTAATCGAAACCTTGTTTCGATTGCCTGAAATTGAGAAAAGTACATAAGTTAGAAAATTTACAATCGAGACGATGATGTCTCCAGAAGATCTGGCGAAGATCATTGCTGCGATCAACACCAAATCAACTGAGGATGATCTATATCATACTCATGGTTCGGAGGCGCCTGGATTCAGCCTTGTGAGTGTACCTTTGAGAGGACCAAATTATCTCTCTTGGAGCAGATCAGTTCAGATTGCTTTAAGAGCAAAGAAGAAGCTGGGTTTTATTGATGGGAAGATCAAAGCACCTGAATCTGGGTCGGCCGATTATTAGGTCGCCCGATTATGATGAATGGTTGACTGCAGATAGTATGGTGGTTTCATGGTTGCTAAACGCTATGGCCAAAGATATATCTAATGCGTTTGTTTTCTGCAAAAATGCAAAAGCTTTGTGGGATGAGTTAAAGCAACGATATGGTGAGAGTAATGGATCGATGATCTATCAAATTGAAAGGGAGATCGCTAGTTACAAGCAAGGAGATGATACTGTGCAAGAGTATTATACAAAGCTTAAGAAGAAGTGGGATGAGCTTTTATGTTTAGCACCTTTACCAGTATGTTGTGAGGTTGGTACAGCTATCACTGATTATGTACAACTATCACTGATTATGATAACAATCGTAGGCTTATGCAATTTTTGATGGGTTTAGGGGATGAATATGATAACGTGAAGAATCAAGTGTTGCTGCAAGATCCTCTTCCATCGATTAACAAAGCCTATTCCATGGTGATGAGTGTAGAGAAACAAAGGGAAGTATAGAGAAACAAAGGGAAGTACAGACCAGCAATATCACATCCACTGAAACGGCAGCGGTTATGATGGCTAGAAGGGGTAGCAGTAGTTATTCCGAAAATAGAAATAAAATTAAGAACAGTGGCAGAAATTCATCATACACTAGAAAAGAGGATAGGAAGAAGGAGTATTGCACCAACTGCAAAATAGGAGGGCACAACATTGATGATTGCTTCTCTATTCATGGATATCTTGACTGGTTTATTGAGTTACAAAAGAGTAGGGGGGTGGACGTGCGCAAGTATTATGCTGCTAATAATGTTTCACAGATTGCAGAAGCAGAGTCTCCACTACAACAACATAGTCAGAATCAAAAAGGAAATGATGTACCCAATGCTAATAACAAACATTGTTCTCTGATTATTACAGCAAGAGTTCCAAAAGGTTTCTCAGGTCCAAGGTGTCCAAGGGTGGCTTTGCTGAGCAAGATGATAGGAATATCAGAAATGTGAACTTCGCAGGTACGTTACTTAATTCTGTTATTTTTGGCATTGATTTTAATTGCAAGGATAATTGGATAATTGATTCTGGAGCAACTGATCACATCACACCTAAGCTGTCCTTTTATGATTAAGCAATTGAGCTAAAACCACCTAAAACCATTCGGTTACCTGACAATTCTACCAGATCAGTGACACATATAGGGAATATAAAATTAAATGATCGAATAACTTTGTACAATGTCTTATATGTTCCTTCATTTAATTGCAATCTCATGTCCGTCAGTTTGGTCACTAGAACTTGCCGTTTGTCGGTCCACTCATTTCCTGAACATTGTGTATTCCAGGATTTACTGACTAAGAAGGTGTTGGGAGAAGGAAGGGTTATTGAAGACCTTTATTTTTTGACAAGTGATTCTTTTAATAAACTTCTTTTAATAAACGCAGTAGTTGTTTTTCTGCTGCTAGTTGTAATAATCACGATAGGCATTTAACAATGCTGTGGCATGCTCGTTTGGGGCATATAGCACATAAAAGATTGAAACATGTTCCTGGAATTTTTCAATATGATTATGCTGATTTGATGTGTCCAATTTGTCCCATTGCAAAACAAACTCGTTTGCCGTTTCCAACTAGCACAATCACTACTGTGGATATTTTTTATCTCATTCATGTGGATTTATGGGGCCCTTATCAGTTAAAATCTGTCACTAATGTTGTATATATGTTGACGATTGTTGATGATTTTTGGACGATTGTGATATTTTCAGGTCGGTTTTGCCATGGGGACATATATTTGTTGAAAAGTAAAGGGATCAGGTTTGACAGCTCTAAAGTCTTATTTTTCAATATGTGTTTCACGCATTATGGCAGACTATCAAAATAATACTATTCGGATTAATGGCACTGAGTTCATTAATTTTGCCTTGACCAATCATTTTTTTTCAAGAAAAAGGGCACTTTTACATCAACGGTCTTGTGTTTCACACTCCGCAGGCAAAACGGAGTTGCTTGAACGAAAGCATCGCACTCTTTTGAATATTTGCCAGAGCTTTACTTTTTATCAATCTAAGCTTCCATTCTTTTCCTTTTGGTCTGAATTATTGTTTGACTGCTACTCATATGCTAATAATAGGTTACCCTCCGAAAATCTTAATTGGCAAACACCCTATGAAAGATTACATGGCAAATCTGTTGATTATAGTTATTTTCGAACTGTGGGTTGTTTGTGTTTTGCTACCAATACTTTACCACACAAGCGAAAGTTTGATCCTCGGGCTTCTCCTTGTGTTTTACTTGGTTATGCTCAGTAGCAAAAAGCATATAAACTTTATAATTTGCACACCAAAGCTCTTTTCAGTTCTCGGGATGTGGTTTTCTTTGAAGATGTGTTTCCATTTCATCATTCTAAACCTGCCAGTATCACAGATTTTGTTTTGCCTTCACAGATTTTGTTTTACCTAAATGTATTACAGATTAGGATGTCCCTATTTCCACTTTTCCCTCTACTGCTCCTTTACCGCTCGCTGACATAATATCACTGCCTCCTGATTTGGTTGAACATCCAGAAAGTGGTCCACCTGATATCATTCAACAGCCACATTTGACGGTTGAGGTTGGTTCTGGTAGTGATTCGATGGCTGAGGTTGGTTCCGGCGATGGTTTGGCAATTGTACCTATTGTTTCTGAACCAGTATTACGGAGAAGTACTCGGTCTCGCAATCCACCTCCATGGTTAACCGATTTTGTCACTGATTCAACCAATCTCATATCCATTTTTCTACCTCTCATTTGTCTTTTGTTGCTCAAATATCCAAGATTATTGAACCTTGTAATTATCCCTTGTAATTTATAATCAAGCTAAAAATTGACATTAATTGGGTAACGTTGCCATGGCATAAGGAACTCACTGCATTAGAACAAAATATACTGGTGCCATGCATAAGGAACTCACTGCATTAGAACAAAATAATACTTGGGTGCTCACTGATTTACCTCCTAATGTCACTCATATTGGTTGTAAGTGGATTTACAGGGTGAAGTATAATGCAGATGGCAGCATCGAACGCTACAAGGCTCGTCTTGTCGCCAAGGGGTATAACCAATTGCTCAGTTTGGAATACAACCAGACCTTTTCTCCTGTGGCTAAATTGGTTACTGTTTGAGTTTTCTTAACCGTTGCAGCTGCTTTCACATGGCCCGTGCATCAACTTGATATCAACAACGCCTATTTACATGGGTTTCTTGATGAAGACATTTATATGCAGGTGCTGCCCCGTTATGAGAAAGCTATGCCTGGACAAGTTTGTAAGTTGCAACGGTCGCTTTATGGGTTGAAGCAAGCTGGCCGCTAGTGGAACAAAGAATTTCTAGTTTGCTCACACAGGGGTTTACTCAATCATCTTATGATCATTGTTTGTTTACTAAAGGTCAAGGTCCTACCTTTTTGGCTATCTTGGTTTATGTTGATGATTGTCTTATTACAGGTCCTTCGATTGACTTAATTACTGCTTTGAAAGAATCCTTACATACCAAGTTCACTATCAAAGATCTTGGTCCTGCAAAGTATTTTTTGGGTATTGAAATTGCTCGGTCCTCGGATGGTATGTTGTTAACGCAACATAAGTTTATTTCGGATATTGTGGCCGATACTGGTTTACAGGCTGCCACAGCCATTTCTAGTCCTTATGTTCAGGGGCTAAAACTTACAGCTGACATGGGCAATCCTCTTCCGGATCCTGACTGCTACCGCCGTCTTGTTGGTCGATTGTTATACCTGTCTCTCTCTTACTCCTCGACCCGATATAAGTTTTGCTGTTCAGCGATTAAGTCAGTTCATGCAAGTTCCACACCAACAGCATTTTAAAGCAGCCTTGGCTGTTGTAAAATATTTGAAAGGCACAAGTCTTAAGGGTTTATTTCTGTCTGCCACGAATGATTTCAAGCTTTGGGCATTCTCTGATGCCGATTGGGCAGCTTGTGCTGACACAAGGAGGTCCGTTACAGGATTTTGTATTTTTTTTGGGTACTTCGTTGGTCTCTTGGAAATCAAAGAAGCAGCCAACCGTCAGTCGTTCTTCTGCCGAATCTGAGTACAGGGCAATGGCATCCACTGTTTGTGAGCTACAATGGTTATCTTCATTGCTTACTGATTTTCATATTATTGTACCTTTTTCATATTCTTGTACCTACACCAATACCTTTGCACTGTGACAATAAAGCAGCCATGCACATTGCTGCTAACCCCGTTTTTCACGAAAGAACTAAACACATTGATATTGATTGTCACGTGGTGCGCAACAAGTTACAAACTGGGTTTATTAGTACTCCCTATCTCCCCAGTTCATCCCTTCCCCAGTTTCCAACTTAAGTTAGCTGATTTGTTCACCAAAGCCTTTTTATTAATCAGCCATTTCCAGATTTTTGGTTTTTGCAAGCTTGGATTGGTTGATTTCTTCCTCCAAAATCCAGCTTGAGAGGGGGGTGTAAAGTTGTAATAATATTGTATTTTGTATCCCTCACGAGACATGTTAGGTTTTAAGTCCTAGACTCTAACAAGAATGCAAACTCAACACCAACTTCTGTGATTGGGTTCAGTTCTTGTATAAAAATACTAACACAGATATATGAATAAACAGTAAAATGAGAATTCGGGAAAATGGCTATCCCCAAAATGGGCATCTCCTGTAACACTCTGTGTTCCATTGGTTTTGCTAAGCTTCTTTATCCTTATCAACTTAGCATTAAATTAGGGGTAATAAGTTAATTTACTCAAGTTTAGTCTAGACTCTAACAGAATGCCAACTCACACAACTCTGTGATTGGTTCAGTTCTTGTATAAATACTAACACAGATATATGAATAAACAGTATGAGATTCGGGAATGCTATCCCAAAATGGCATCTCCTGTAAACACTCTGTGTTCCATTGTTGCTAGCTTCTTTAATCCTTATCAAATTAGCATTAAATTAGGGGTAATAAGTTAATTTACTCAATAATTTATAGTAACTTTGACAAATTTAATAATTTTTTAAAAATGTGACAATTATTATAAAATAAAAGTAGTAAAACATAAAAATTCGTAGTCTATTGTTTTGATAGGTAGTTTAGATCGATTGAATGTGAAATCCATAAATTTTCACAAAGTCCATGCAAAATTCATAGATTGTGAAAATTATAGAATCTCACTTTCTATCAATTGGTTGAAAAAACAAAGCGCACGATTGTTTAAATTATTATTATTATTATTTTCTCTGCTCTAAATTGCAAAATTCATCAATTTTATCAAATTGTGACCTATTTTTTTAACAAACAAAGAAATCTAACAAATCAATGAAATGTTTAAATTTCACCAAAACAAGCTACCTCCAAAATTTTGTCCCCATACTGGTTGTAATTTATATATTATTCATAAATAAATTCCTCAAAATGTTTTAAAATTTGTTTATAAATATCATATTTTCATATATGATATAAATGAAACTGTTCATTTTCTCGTAAGAATTAAATTTTATGGAGTTTAATAACAATGTAACAAGACCAAACTTTTTTTTTTCTTCCTAAAATTTTTTTAAAATAAACTCCAAATTCAATCGAAAACGGGATCTTAATTATTAGCGGTTTTTTTTTTTATTTAAGGCAATATTGCATTAAGCTGTTAGCAAGCAGTTCTCTATACCAACTAATTTATATCATACGTACATTTACTATTAGGGTATGTCTTAGTATACACCCGTACCCACTGATTTTTTTCTTTTTTTTTTCTTTCTTTCCTTCTTTTAATTGAGGCAGACAAGATTGGATGGAACTAACCTAATTAAATAGTAATATTAATGTAGAACAATTAATTTACCCTGCACATGTTTTTTAGTACATATTCTACATAATTGTGCTTTAAAAGAAAGGGCCACATAAAAGGTGGAAGATATTTTTCTCCTTCTTGGTGGAGTATTATATTCTTTGCTTTTGACCTAGGGAACTCTCTTTCACTTCACTCACATTATTAATGTAATGGTCATTACACCCCACTCTCACTCACATCAATTAAATTTTTAATTAATACAAAATAATTCTTTTTTTTACGAAAATCATGAATTTGGGTGTAAGTAATTGAAATGGAGAAAAGTGTTTGGATTTATATGCTGTAATTGCACATGCTTGGCCACTAGTTAATTAGGCTTGAGAGGTTTTATTAGATGGAACCCTTAAAATACAGTCCACGCAGGATCCAACAGTCCCAGAATTTCATGAGGGAAGCATGTGATTAGCATGGTTATGTTATGTTCTTGCCATCTGTGATTTGGGTGTTGGAAAAATATGCAGAGATTATTAGAGAGAATCAGTTCTTTGAATGCTTCCAGAGAACAAAAGTCCAATCTACACACTAAAGACAGCATTTTGTGATCCCAACTGCTATAGATATTCTTTCAAATCTTAGCAAGCAGAAACATCAAACAAAACCAATATTAATTTGCCAATAAACAATCTAGTTATAATTGTTTTGATAGTACCATTTAATTGTTTTGAAATTTTTATGATTAGAATTTTAAAATAGTTGAAAAAATTCAGAAAAACAACAACGCCAAACATATCCTAAATTATGTACAATGATTTACATCAACATTTCCCCTTTCTAAGCCCAAGAAATCTGGCAGGACTGAACTTAGAAAGATCAACAAGAGTAGATTTTCCGTCTAGCACAAGTTCAGCCACAGCAGCCCCAGTTGCTGGACCATTTAAAATACCCCAGCAGCTATGTCCAGTGGCTACATAACAGCCCTGCACTCCTGGGAACTCTCCTATTACAGGGATACCGTCATCAGTGCATGGCAGGAAGCAGGCTTGCTCTGCCTTCAATTGTGCCTCCCCTTCTGCTAAATGGCTTGAAACTGTTTTAGCCACTCTCTTTAGCACCCCTATTGACTCTGGATCACCCACTATTTCCTCTGGATCTTCCGGCACCTCCACCTCTGATGACATCCCACAGATGTACACCTCCCCTGACAACTCAATCAATTACATTTTGGCTACATTGTTCAGTTTCTTGAATAGTAACGAAATGTAATAAAAGAATGTAATAGAATATTATTAGAACTTCATAACAGGGAAAAATATTCAAATTACCAGTTGGACGAGGGTAGATTTCAGGGTCTATGGGCTCTCCTCCATGAGCCGGATGATAGCTTAGAAACAATGCATGAGGCGTTATAGCACTTGCCTCTTTGGGCTCCAATACAATACTGTGAGCCTTTAGCCCATAAACTCTAAACAGCGATCTCAGCATTTCAAATTTCCCAGACCACGGCCCAAGCGTCAAAACCACCGCGTCGGAGTTAATAACTCGTCCTCCTTCCAACACTACCGAGCCAACTCGCCCTTCCTCCACTGCAACTCTCTCCACTTTCCCTATCACCAACTCCACGCCGTAACTTTCCATGGCCTTCGACAGAAGAGTCCGCGTAAATAACTGTGGGTGCAGTTGGGCCGTTGTTTCTGTTGACCCGATTGTTCTTGGACCTCGGGCTGGCCCATCAATCCAGGAAGGAAGATTTTCAACACGTGCCGATGACGACGACGACGACTTATTTTTGCTCTCCGATTCTGTTACAGTGAGGCTGAGGGCAGTGAGAGGACGGTAGCCGTAGGATTCAAATCCGTTGAGCTCTTGGGCAAGCGAACGGTGGAGATTGAAGCTGGCACGGGCTAGAGAAGATAAAGGCCCACCGTCGCACCAGTCTAGAGCGAGGAATCCGCCGGCCTTTCCAGACGCAGCGCATGCCACCGACGATTTCTCCACAAGCGTAACTGCGGCACCGTTTTTGGCTAAGAAATAACCTGTGCATACCCCGATAACGCCGCCACCGCACACCACCACACGCTTTTGGTTCCGGTCCATGGGCGCCGTTGGAGATGATGAGCACCGTATCGAGGAATTCTTGAGAATTATTGCAGAGTTGCGATTTCGTCGGAGAAGCGTAGAGAGATTGAAAACTGGAAGTGTCGGCGGTAATGTTACCGCCATTCGTATCCTGTTTTGGTGCACTATGTACAAGTACAAGCTTACTCTGGATCTGACACGTGCATTACGCTTAGTGAATTGACTTTGGGCTTAGCCCTCTTCTTGATTAGTATCTTTTTGGAACCGAACTTTCTTTATTAGTCCAAGTTAGGCCCATTCTGCTAAACCTGAGACCCATTGTGGGCCGTGGCTACGATCTGGGCTAACAAAGTGATTTACATCTCATATAGCGTAGTAATTTTTGCTTTTTAATATTTTTTTTATGAAATTAATGAAAAATATTAAATTAGCATAAAATGAGAAAAAAATAAGAAAACAGAAAACCAGTAAATAATAATGATGGTTAACAGTTGCAGTACTTTCATGTCATAATTATATAAAATGATGTCAATTTCACAAAGTGGGATATGACCTGTCTACAAAATGATCTCATACTAGCATTTATTATATATTATTTTTAATTACTCTTCTTAATCACGATTTGGTTAGCAAGGCAAGTTGCAAGGTAATTTTATTGTATTAGAGTGAGACAGAATGGTTATTTGCTGAGTGATCCTATTGTCTTTATTTGATAGGACCCGTCCCTTAGGGCTTTGCTTCTGGCACTAAGGGGACAATAATTCCTTAACCTATTAAATTCTCTCCATTCAAGTGTTAGGTAAAATTATTGCATTTTGTCACTAATTGCTTTTTATTAGTGCTACACAATTCATCATGACCTTACCATTTATTTTTTTTGTTCTAATCTAACATTATCTATCTAATCAAATTTTTTATTTCTCTTTTTCTACTTTTCTTATATTTTTTTTTTTTTCTTTTCCTTCCTAAGATAAGAGTAGGCATGGCCACGGTTCCGGAACCGGGCAATCATGACCTTACCATTTTTTTTTTTTTGTTCTAATCTAACCATTATCTATCTAATCCAAATTTTTTCTTTCTCTTTTTCTACTTTTCCTTTATTTTTTTTTTTTCTTTTTCCTTCCTAAGATAAGAGTAGGCTGCCACGGTTTCCGGAACCGGCGGTTCCGGTTCCAAGAAAAAAGCTGGAGGAACCGAACCGAAATTGGCCGGTTCCGGTTTTCCGGTTTGGAAAAACCGTCCCGGTTCCGGTTCCGGTTCCGGTTCGATCCGATTACAAAAACCGACGGTTTCCGAATTGGTTTTTCCGGTGAATCGCATAATTTGAAAATTTTTAAAATTTTGAATACCGGTTTTAAAAAAAAAAATTATATTAACATAAAAACTTTAAAAAATCCACTGTTAAAAATTTTAAATTATCAAGACCAACTAAAAAAAAAAATTATTTGAACATAAAAAATTTAAAAATACACTAAAAATTTCAAATTTTTAAAGCCCCGGTTTAAAAAAAATTTGAACCTGAATTTTTTTTTTTTTTAAAAGTTTGAACCATAATGAATTTTTTTAAAAAAAAAAAATTTGAATTGATTTTTTTTTTTTTTAAGTTTGAAACCATAATGATTTGTTGTTAAGACATTTAACAAACAAATTTAAAAAAAAAAAAACAAAAAAAAAAAAAAAAAACACAAAATCTGAACAAGTTATCAACGGGCTTAGAACCGCCGGTTCGACAACCGGTTAGAACGCGGCGGTTCTTAACCGGCGGAATTTGGAAACCGGCGGTTCCCATTCCCGGTTTCCCGACCGGTTTCTATGGAACCGCCGGTTCTGGTTCCACATTTGCTGGAACCCGGGAACCGACCGGAATTTTCGGGTTCCGGTTCCGGTTCGTCCCGGTCCGGTTCTCAACCGGGTTCCGGTTCTCACCGGTTCCGGTTGCGGTTCCGGGCCGGTTCGAACCGACGGTTCCGGTTCCCGGAACCGCAATATGGCCATGCCTAGATAAGAGCATTGTAAAGAGAAACAGTTGAAGAAAAATTGTTGAATTTAACTGAAAGAGAAACCATTTTTTGGGTTAAGGGAATGGAAGGTGGTTTAAAGTAAAACAACGGCCATCAAAAAGAGAAATTAAAAATTTAAAAAAATAAATTTTTGTGGTATCTGGTTTTAGAATACAGAAGAGGAAAATCAAACTGAAAAACCAAAAAGTTGCAACTTGCAAGAATCAAAATTCCACTTCTCTTTCTATAACTTGTGCTATTAGTAAACTGTATACTCTGACTCACTCATGCACAAGTAGAACAAATTCTCAATTCCAATTTCCAAAAAAAAAAAAAAAAAAAAAAAAAAAACAAAAAAAAAAAAAAAAAAAAAAAAAAACCCATGATTAAATAACGTTTGATGTACTGCATTCGGAGGAACCAAAGCCAGATTCAAAAAATTTAACACCAATTATCAATCCTTATAAAAATTATAATAAAACAAAAAATAAATTGAAAATTTTCCTTTAAGAAATGTCTAAAAGTCTAACCCAATATAATCCCCAGCAACCAAGGTTATATTCTTATCAAAAAAAAAAAAAAAAAAAAAAAAAAAACATATTATAATAACGTTGATGTACTGATTCGGAGGAGCCAAGCCAGATTCAAAAATTAAACCAATTTAATAAAAATCCTTTAAAAATTATAATAAAACAAAAAAATAAATTGAAAATTTCTTTAAGAAAATGTCTAAAAGTCTAACAAATAATAATCAGCACAGGTATATTCTAAAATTCTTTTTTCCAAAAACACTTCAAGATAATAATAATTTAAATATATCAAACAAATGTGCTTATGATATAAATGTATATAAAATAATTAAGAATTTTACAGTTAAGAGTCATTTTCATTTTTTTTAAAAATAAAAATCTACAAAAATACTTGGCGGCCAGAAACGAACAACCAAGAGCAACAAATTGTGCCTACGTCTCATGAAAAGAGCAAAACATGAAAACTGAAATATTTTGTGTTCACACCTCAGTCCAAAGCACACCCCACAAGACCAAACATACCATCCATTACTTCAATTTTGAAATCATCACTAAGTTAGGTAATTTTAGGAAGTGGATTTCAATTTTCCTGTCTAATTTCCAATATTCTTTTTTCTTTTCCTTCCCTTTTGGTTGTTAACAAAACCATACATGAACAATAAGAAAATAAATAAAAATAAAAATTTACGTATGAAATTGATCTAGCTATAATTTCATCGAATCATGACAGTTGAAAGCTTACCACAAAGATACATGTACTGAAATTTAAATATAAATTTCAAATTTCAAGTAAATCATTATAATATTCTATTATAAAAAATATGTTTATATAGAAAATTTGTGAGGTATGATTACAATTTAGAAAATTTGCATTTGAATAACTTGCCTAACAGTAATTTGGGAACAACACATGGAGAATAGGCATGAATATATAGGGAAAAGATAATTAGGAACTTGGCTATTTTAGAAAAAAATTATATGGAAATGGAAATTAGGTCTAAAAATCCTCTTTAAAAACCATTGAAACACTATATGGTCCTAATTGCAATTCCAAATTTGGAAATTTCCATCAACACAAACATGGACCTAAGCAAAGGAATGGGCACAAAATACAAGAATTATCAGAATATCCAGTTGGGATTATGATGTGATTCATCACGATTTTTAATGTGATATATTTACATATTTTAGATAAACTTAGTACTAACTCTAAATTGATTAGCCCAATTAAGCTTTGAAGCTCCAAGGAAAACGACCCTTCACCTAACCACAGGCCATAGGAAAGGAAGACAAAGGGCTCCACCACTTTGACAAAAAGCCCATATAATTGGGTGGCTATGGAGGCACTTTACACTCTAGGAAATGGAATTTATTTATTTATTATTATTAAATCGTAATTTTATGTGCATTATATTAATAGGTCTATATTTTTCATACTTCAAAATTAGTAAATGAAAAATATATTCATTTGCAAATGGGTTTACTTTTTAAATTTTATTTTGTTATATAATAAAAAAAATTTTCTTTTTCTTTCACACTTATTTGCAAGCTGAGGCACGGGCGTATTGCCTTGAACTCTTCTATTTTAGATTTCAAGCCTCCAATTTTGTTAATAGAATTCGCCTAGAAAATTTACAATAAATTTCAAAAAGATGCTGTTTTCTCCTTTCACTTATTATATATGATATATTGGGCAAAATTAGTTATTTTGGTAGCTGTTAGCCGTTTTAATAATGTTTAGCTGTTTGAAAAGCTAGTAGCAGTAAGACTTTCAGTAAAATTAATTGTTTTGATAGTTGTTAGCTGTTTTAATAGAATTTAGCAATTTAAATAATTTATAGTTATTTAAATAATTTTTTATAAAACGCTAAAAATTAAATATTATATAAATTAATATTTTATAAAAATATTATTTTAATATTAAACAACAAATGTAAAATATAATTTTTATTAAAATGCTAAAAATTAATAAAAAAAAACGCTAAAAATTAGTTTAAAAAAGTAGCTATCCAATGTCCGTCGTAGTATTTCTATTGCCTTTGGAGGACAATCATTAATGAGGTAACACAGCTTTTGTTAGGGCAAGACATGAGGTCTTTTGGTAGTTTCATATCCACTAACTAATGCCAGTTCATGGAAATGACATGTCCACCACCCTTTAGCTGTTTCTTTTTTTGACTTTAATGGATGGGCCCTCCACCTTCAATCCTAGTACTCAAACTCTTGTATGTTGTTCTCTAAATCATGTGAGATTTTGGAACCATTTCATGATTTCTCCAACCTCTTTTTAACAGATTCTTCGTGTTCCCATTTTTTTGGTTAACTAGCTAGCAATTTTCCTATTTTCAACTAACTTAAACTTGGCTCGATAATAATTGGCCCCTAACTCTTAATAACTAAGCTTTACTTCATTTATCACTAAATATTTCAAAGATGAGCTAACGTTCGGTTCGGTTTAACTAGAAAGTATAATTTTAAAAATGAGCTAACGGTCAGTTCGTTTAAATAAGATTAAACCAAGATCAGGAAATGTAATGGAAGTTTTTTGGATAACAAACCGAATTGAATTTGACATCTGAACCAAATTAAACCAGTCGATTAAGTCTATTTTGTTCATTTTTGCCATATCAATTCAGTTTTAAACTCAATCGATAAATTTTTATGAATCGACTCGAATCAAACAACAAATTCAGTTCAAACTAAATAAATCAACCAATCAAATCTCTCTTGAATAGCTAACCAAATCGAACCGAAATGGACCAATTTGGTTTAGTCGGTCATTTTGCACACCTCCTAATAATTCCATTCCAGCTATAAAACATAAGGTTTTTTTAACCTCTCAATAAGTGTGTTTTTATCGAATCGAATTTATGTTTCTCACTTTTACGAAGATCTTAGTCGTTTATTATGACGACGAATAGAAAGCCTAAAAGAGAACATATAGATCTATAATTAATGAATTATATTGCTTTAAGGTATCATTTAATACAAAGTGATGGATGAAATATGTTGTTGCTTAGATCCCATCAATGTGGCTTTAGTCTTTACTTAATTGCAAGAGGGAATATGGGCACAAGGTTTTATAGTTGGAAACAAAGATGAAAAGAAAGAAAATTTGACAAGTGATCCCATAGTTATTATTATACTATTATTTATTTGTATTTAATATCTATACTTTAATTTTGCTAAGTGTATATTATATTGATCACCAACTTAATTAATCAAAAGCTTCAAATAGTAATCTGATAAAGAAAGAAGAAAAGGACTGACTGCTCCCACAAATTTCTTTTTTAATTAACAGGATTCAGATGATGCATGCGTTATGTATTGTACAATGATTAAAGTAGGTATATAATATATAATTATATATTATTAATTATTATTATTATTCCACAATGTTATGCAAAGTGCCATACAACTATATATAAGTTTTAATTAATTAATCTAGAAGGGAAATTCTTCAACGTGAGTGCTAAGACATTTATTTTCTCCTGCAAGAAAAGTTACAAGTACTGGGGTATGCTCCTTTATGACTAATGAGATTTTTTTTTTTTTTTTTTTTTTGGCTAAGACATTTATTTTCTTCCCTGCAAAGAAAAGTTACAAAGTACTGGGGTATGCTCCTTTAATGACTAATGAAGATTTTTTTTTTTTTTTTTTTTGAGAATGAAGCATATTCCTTCCTTTTATGTTTTTATGGGGAAAAAGCATTTTTAATTTTTTTGAAAATTAGTTTAGGGGTTTTTTTTTTTTTTTTTTTTTTTTTTGAGATGAGCATATTCCTTTTATGTTTTTATGGGGAAAAAGCATTTTAATTTTTTGAAAAATTAGTTAGGTTTTAAATATTTTTTTAAAAATAGTAGGAATTATCCTTAAACATGATTCTTGATTTGAGATGCCAAGGTAGACTTGAAATTTGAGAGTAAAAAAAAAATACAAGATAAAGAAAAAAATTAATATTATGAAAATAATATTATAAATATTCAATTTTTGAAAGTAATTTATTTATAAAAATCTCCGCTCAGAACATAGTGCAGTGAGAGCATAATTAGCTTAACCTAATGAATTGGGGACACTTATAATATATATATAAAAGAAGAAAATTGCATATAATATATGATTTTCTTCTAATTTTCACAAAATTAAAAGTATTATGATTAATATTGGTTGCCTTCTAATTTATGAATGAAGGCAAAGAGAAAATTTTCATTTAAAGAAGAAAAGTTGTAATATTGGTTTAACTTGAAATTAGGTTGAGTTTGGTGTTTTTCCCTTGTTTAAGAACCTTCCTAATAGGTAATTAATTATGAGGGTCTCAAATGAAAGATAATGCAAACTGTAAAACATTAGACACTTCAAAATTGGACTAAGTGGATCAACTTTACCAAAAGAAGATGAGGGGAATCTATTGCAAGAACATAGTGATGATATGTATCTATCCAAGCATGAATAATTTTCTTCTAGAAAATACTTGCTTATAAGAGATGTATATCTATTTTTAATACACTCAGCCAATAATAAATTATTATTTTAAAAATTATCATTCTTTATTTCTCTGATGAAAAAAATAATCATTAATCTTATCAAAACTAATTATCAATATTAATGGTAAGTGTATACACGAACTAAACCTCATATAAATAATTCTTTTCCATTTCGTTTTACTCTCTTTTAGCTTAGCTATAACTTTGAATTATTTGGACCACCTAGTCAACAAAATTTAACTTATGTAAGACATGAAGATGAACATGAAAAGCAAAAATGAGTATTGCAATTTTCATAAACAAAAAGACTAAATGGTCCATTGTTTGTATGGATTACACCTGTTATATTGACAGGGACTCAAATTTTGGTGCAATGAAGAGAGCTCTGTTGGTCCATGCAATAATTGTTTTCAGGCTAACCATCACCCAAAAAAGCACTTCTATCACTCTAAATCTATATTCCAAGAGTAGGTAATGTTTTGGTGTTGAAGATATTTGATGTGATTGGAGAAGCTCTCTCAATTTTGTATCTATCTTGGTAAAAATCTGCCTTTTTAAAATTAAAATTAGACAGTTTTTCCATTGGTAATCTGTTCAATGAACCTTTGTTCTTAACTAAAATTGATCAAATATAAGTTTCAAAAATTTATTTATAATTTTTAAGATAAATTAAAAAAAATAAATTAGATTATTTTTAAGATAAATTGTTTTCTTGATCATTAATTTTTTAATTTTGACATTTTCTTATGGTTAGAATTATTATCTTTTTGTTTTTCTCCCATTCAATATTAAAAATTGAAGAGGAAAAAAAAACTAAGTCATTGAAATCCTACACCACTTTTAATTCTTCTGTAAAGAATAAAATTCATGGACATTAAAAATCCTTTTGAACTCATTAATGATCTGACCACTTCTATGAAAAAGATCACTTATTTATTTAGTCCATTTTATTTTAGTGCTAGCTTTCTTTTATTTTTTTATTATCTATATAAATATACATATAATATATTTTTTATACATATATTAATAAAGTAAGGCTGCGGGTTTTATTTATTTAGAATATTTTGTCATAAAGCTTTATTTTTTTATTCATTAAGAAATTTAATTTAGATAAATAAAGATATATTTTCTCTCTTAACTTACTAAATTGATGAAAACTTTGATGATAAAAACGTTTGAATTTGAATTTTTTTACTCTTTGTATTTATAAAAGGACAAACTGCATCATATATCTAATAAATAAAAAAAGACAAAAAAAAAAAAAAAAAAAAAATAAAAAAGACAAAAAAAAAAAAAAAGAATAACAAGAGCATTACTAACACATAAAAAAAAAAAAAAAAAAAAAAGAAAACAAGAGCATTACATAACACATACAATTTATATAGCAATATAATAGCCAAAAGAAGAGGAAAGAAAGAAATAGAAAGGAGCAGTTGGATCATGGATGGGCAAAATCAAAGCTCTGCCGTATGAGACATTAAACATAATCTTATAATGTCTCCATTGTTGTTGGTAGTACGTAAGTTGGGCGATTGCAGTTTCTAATCAAAACACGTCTTTGAGTTCTAATTTTATATAATAATAATAATAATAATAATTTGATTATGGCATCAAAAATTAAAATATTTTTTAATTACTGCTTTTATTTTATAATCTATATGTAAATTACCCCTACATACACATCATCAACCACCTATATGGGTCACATCTATTATTCTAAAATTTTTAAATCCTTTTGCTTTTAACAAGCCATGAAGGAATAAAGTCAAGATAAGCTCTTTAATTAAGTAATGGACCTTAATTAATTAATTAATTATTTGTTGGAGAAAAAGAAAAGCTTATTGTTCTTAGATTTATGGTATAATTTCATTTTATTTTAGTATAGAGACCAATTTAATATTTGTAAGAAATTGATTTTTATTAATAATTATTTTATTACATGTTACGTTGGACAACATTAATTATGTCAGTTAGCACTTATTGTGGAAAATGACTTCATTTTATTTATTGTTCTTGAATTTTTAAGATATTTTTTCTTGTTACATTCATAAGACAAGGTGTTGAATAAAGGATGAGATATGATCTTTATCTATGTTATAATTTGAATGCTAGGATTTTTACCCTTAATTACGCAATATATACAAATGATGTTTAGTTTAGCGGTCGGTATAAGCTGATGAATTACGGTGATTGAAAATTTCTAAATACGAAATAACGTTTCTATTTTCTGGACACATTAATAATAATTTGTGCACAAATTACCTTAAAATCATTATAGGCCCACCCATAAAAAATAACCTCTATTCAAATATAATTTTTTTTTTTTATCATTACAAAATATTAATTATGCTACACAGAATTTTTTTTTATTGCATATAATATAAATATGGCATCATCTACCTCGAAAACAATTATAAATCAATATATTTTCACCTAAGAAATAAAAATTCTAACGATAAAGTTGGTGAAATATATATTGTTGTGGACCTAATCTTATATCATATTGTTGTCTGCATTATGCATATGTATGTCAAAGGAACAACAAAACTGTTTGGCCTAACAATTTTTGTTCTTATTTAACCCAAATTCGCCAAGTCGTAATCCATTTGATTTGACATAGCACAAGGCTTAACATTCAAATATGCAATTTAAATATAAACATTTATGATTATATTTAGTGACAAAATTTTAATTTTTATATAAACAAAAACTAACTTAAGGATACCTTTATTTATTCTTTAAAAAGTACCTCATTATTAACCAAAAAATTAAATTAAATTATCCGCTATTTAAATTTACTATTATATAATTATAATTAAAATATATTTTAACCGAGTGAGAGGGCCAATCAAATTATAGTTTCAATTACTATAATTTAATACATATAAAATTATCGAAATATATGTTTTCCAGATACTAACATGCGCAGGTGGAAAGACTTGAATTACATGGCCACGTTTTTGGGTTTGGGCCGAAGGGAGAGGGAGTGTACGATTTATGCATACGGCTTACGATAGCGGGAATCATGGGACTGTTGAAGGGAGGTATCAATGTAACGAATCCCCAAGCAAAAAATAGTATGTCCTTTTCGTTAACCTTCAAAAAAAAATAAAAAAACAAAAACAAAAACAAACTCCCAAATCAATCTACAAACAAACAAATCTCTGCATTAATGCGTTGTAGCTGGCAAAGGCAAAAGCTTCTCCCACCTATGACGTGGCATCCTCTCCCTTGCCCCCTTTCCTTTTCCTCTTTGGTCTTATCCCATTCGCGGTTCTAAACAGAGGAGACAAAGCAAAACCCGTTCATTTTTTAAAATTAAAAAATGAATTCCACGTCAAGGAAAACGACGAAGTTGTTTAGCCTACAAATCTGATGACGTGGCTTCGGGAACCGGACATGAAGGAGATATGGGGACGCGTGTGTCTGAGGTTGAACTATCAATTGTTTTTACCAATATGGCACCTCTTGCTAGTTAACACGTGGTTACTCGTCTGTTTCCATAACAACTGTCATCTTTGTCCGTTACTTAGACGCGGTGCCTAATAAAGCTCGTTTTCCACGTGCCCTAGGAATGCCGTACTAATAATTCAGCCCATACTGTGACACTCCCATGGACGGTGAAATTTTAAACCCGTGTTCCTCCTGTTTGTTTAATTTATTTGTAAATATGATTAAACTAAACAACTTACTGTAAATTCTTTAAAAAAGAAAACAATTTACCAAAAATAAGATTAAAAAGCAGGCCTTACAAGAATTTTTTTAAAAAAAGAAAGTTAGGCCTTACATCACTGTTTTAAAACTAGATTCGACGCGGCTGATTTAACTGATAAAAATAAAAATTTATAATAATAGTGAATTAATTATTTTTAAAAAAATTTTTAATTTGAATTCATTGAATCAATTCATTCCGTCAATTTAACTACTATTTTGATCAAATTTAATAAAAAAGGTCAAAAATTAAATTTATTTACCAATATATATATTATTATAATATCACCCTTAAAAGTTGCTAGTAAAATCTAAGATAATCACCATTATTCCACTTATTACATATTAATATCTTTAGGCCACTGCACAATAAGATACTCCCAAAAAAGTCAGGTCAAAATTAGAGAAAAAGGATTATAATTACAATTATTATGTATATATATATTGAGGAGATATCTCCTACTAATATATAAGAAATGAATAGTCATAAATAAAATCTCTGCCGCGCCAGAGGATGCAAGTCGCACGTGTGTCTCCTACGTTAGAAGGTTTAGCACGTGATAAAGTGACCTGTGCACATGCAATCTTTACCATACCATTACCAAGAGAAGTAAAGAATAACTTTATTAATTTATTATAATAAAAGAAAAAAAATTAAATAAATAATGGTAGTATTTGGTTTGTGTACGTAACAACTGTCCCCATCTAACGGTTACAATTGCTGAAAAAACGATCTCCCGTATCTCCTACTGTTTTTTTTCTCCCGTCTCTTTTTCCTACCTTTTTTACTTTTTTTTTTTCTTCTGATTAATTTTTTTTACTTTACATAGGAAGAGGATAATGATACTTTAATTTAAATCTGTTAATAATTATTTTATAAATGTTTTTAATATTTTTATATCAACAATTTTAATGAAGAAATAAAATAAAAATTAAAAAAATCCAATATAGTAATTAAGATGAAGGAAATTTATTTATCATGATACCCTATATGTTCTATTTATGTGAAGAAACTTTTTAAATTGAGTGTTTTCGCTCCTAAGTCTGTGCTGTGAAAATTTAAGACCGAGACTAGAGTGATCCGATAAAGGATTTGAAAAAAAATCGAATTTATATAGAGAATTTTGTCTGATTTTGTAACTTTTAGAACTATGCCAAAATAAAATGTCCATATTATCCTTCTTTTAGTCATTTCTTAAACTTTAAAAGTGAGAAAATATCAAGGTAAGGTAACGGTAGATAAAGATTTTGAATGGATATTAAATGTGAGTCGTTCGAGTGATTTTCATCATAAAATTATTATTAATTTGGTGAATATTATTTAAAGAAGAGAGTTGTCTTTTATTGTGCAGCCCATAATGTTATTCCGGTTCGTCGGGCCTCTCATGTGTCCAAAAATGTGAGTCAAATTGCGACAACAAACCGCATATCGATTAAATCTTGAATTCAATTAAAAATGACAACATATAAGTGATAACACATACTGTTTCTATTGAAAATGACTACAAAATTTTCACTTTCAATCACATTTAAATGAAGCAATAAATAGTTTGCAAAAATATTTAAACAAATATGCTCTATTTTAAATATGGGAACTGCTCATATATTTTAGTTTAATTACCTCATTAATTCAAGTACAAAGATAGTTTTCTCTACATAAATATATAAAACGGGAAGAGTAATAAATTACATGTATGGTTTAAAAGAACGGAATATTATTATCCTATGATTATTTATTTATATATGAGTTAGAGCTCAAGTAGTACAACAGCCAAGCTAACGAAAACATAAATGGAGTCCAAGCAAGTAGATATTGAGAGAGCTAGGTTGAATACAGGTATTACCAAGATAAATAACCGTACCAATTTCATTGACTTGGGTGCTAGAATTAATTTCATTATGTTGACCTTTTGCAATAGAGCTGTCTGTGGAAGTTGTTACAAGTTATAAATGGTAAAATACAGTTGGATTTCGTTGGATACTATATTTATAGCCTCATTAATTATAACTTTCTCAAATACTCCAATCTTGGGCATCCATCATTGCCAGTTGCAAGTTTCAATGAGTTGTGTAAGCTTGGAAGGTGGGCTTATACATTTTCTAGCGTCACTCTTGAAAACAAGAGAGAAAAAAATGAAAAAAAAAAAAAGAGCAATTCGGTTAAATTATTAACTAAACAGTGCCAAATGTCTAATTTCGTAAGAAATATAATATATAATTTAATAAATTCGTCATAAATCCAATTTGGAAAATAATTTTGAGAAGATAATAATTTTTTATTAAAATTTAAATGTTTCTTTAATTAAAATCTATCCACATCAATGTAGAGTTTCCTTCTATTTTGAATTTAACCATAAATTAAATTAATATTTGAAATTATTTGTTCTTTTCTTAAAATTTAAACTTCCGTTGATAAATTTTGTTTCATTGCAATTAATAAGCATAGCAATTTATTTTTTTCTAGTCAAAAAATTAATTTTTATAAAAATATTAAAAAAATCAATAAATTTCAATTTCACTTCTTCTATGGTTCTCGGATTTGTGCCCAGCGTGTGATCACAGCCGTTCCATCTCATATGCCTAAATTCTCATCTTGATAGAAGTATATAACCATTAGAATAAAACTGAAACTCCATTTTCATGTCTTGACATTTTGAAATTTTTCATTCTTCATCTCATGTACACATTTACTCACTTATACTAAATTTATTTTTAAATCGGTGAATGTAAATTCTAATTTAAGTGAAATTTACTAAAAAAAAGAAGAAACTTAAATTTGTATAATTGTTTTATTTTAAAAGTCATTCAATTAGTTACAAAATTTTAATTCTCCAAGTGGTAGGTTAAATATCTATTTTTTCTATATTTGCACCACAAACATGGGTCTTAAATCTTTCGTAGCGTGTAGCATTACTCAATGTATGTATATATGATGAATTTTATATATTTCATCTATATAATATTATTTTTATATGATATTTTTAATATTTTTTTCTTTTTAGCAACGTCTAAAATTATAATATTATGTTAGAAAAATAATAGTCTTAGTACTGAACAAAGGTGATAATAGTCTTAACATTTATTTTTTAAAGAAAGGCACAGCATTATTGCTGCAGTACATAATAATATAAAATAAAACTACTATAAGATAAGATATTTAAGCAATTGATGTTGGTAAAGGAATTTGAGAGGAAGCGAAATAAATGGGCAGAAAATCTCGCAACATTGTCTAACACCGACCTCAAAACGACAGATAAACACAAAATAATTGTAAAAAGAATCTGCTAATAATACTAATAAACAAAATATAAAAAAAAATCTCACACGCCAAACGGCACCAGTATCAGGTAGTAGGTACGATGTACGAGTAACAGAAACGGATACGGATCTCTATTTCCATATCTCCTCCATTAAATCCATGTTTACCTTTATTTGTTTTCTTTTTATTATTATTAACAAAATAAATTATAAAATAATTCCCCTCCTCCCTTAATAATTTCTCTCTGAAAAAAATAAAGGGTTATTGTATTTTATAGTATTAAGGAAGCTGAAGAGAAAGTCCGTGCTCATGGCCATGGGGGCGTGTGCACTATTTTTAATTTTGGGAGGATAACAAAGCCACCGGTTCCGTACAGGTGAAGGGTTCTGAACAGGAAGCAGAAAGGAGAAGAGACCGCCAGTTGCCGGTAGGAAGGTGGGAAAGAGGCCGTTAAGGGAGTGGCAGTGGTGGTGGTGGCAGGTTTACAGGCTGGCCTTGACAGGGGAAAAAAAAAATGCAGTAATGATTCTCCTTCCGATTCGGCGATCAATCTTGTCGTTTTGCGCCAGCTCAGCAGTTCCGTGCGGCCGTTCTTTTTTTTTTTTTTTTTGTTAAAAGAAACTTTCCGATTCGGCGAATCAAATCTTGTCGTGTTTGCGCCAGCTCAGCAGTTCCGTGGGCCCGCGTTCTTATTTTCTTTTTTTTTTTTTTTTTGGTTAAAAGAAAAGAAATTATTAATTAGTAATAAAAATGGCATAAGAAGATGGTGTACAGGCTGGCATGGCTCAGTCAAAGTTGAAAGTCCATAAAACCTTACCCAACCAACCGTTACGATCTTTATCCAAAGATATTATTAAGATTGCTGTCCAAATTTTATCGTGATATAATTATGGTTATCAGGGTTCTGTTTGTCTCTATAACTTCCAAAACAGTAAGGAACAATTATGGAAATTTTATCTTCTACTGCTAGTATTCAAATTCTAGTTCCTATTTCTTACTCTGTTTTAAGGTGCGTGTTCTCACTCTCCCTCTCCTTTTCCTCGTCTATCTCAATATTAATAATACTATAAACTTTCAGTTGCCTAATTAATTAATTAATTAACTAAACTAATAAGTTCCAACTTCCCTTGCAAGGAAAAATAAGCAGTAGCTGCTATTAATTGACTAATTCACTAACTAACTTTCACTTTCCTGTTAACTAATATTGATAAAAATAAAAAAATCATTATTTTCTGTTATTTTATTTATATCCAATAGCATAATTATATTCTGCGGTAAAATTCACAAAAAAAAAAGTAGTTCAAAATTGCACTATAAAATTAGCTAATGAATAATAGTGTAATCTATCGCAATTAAATATATTTTAAATATTATATCATTATTAAAATGTATATAATTGCATTATATCACATTATATTTTATGCAATTCAATAAATAGAAAATGAAAGTTAATTTACGATTTTAATACAAGAGCAATTTTTATTCATTCTTAGCAAGTTTAAATTTTAATTTTCGGTACATGTATTACATATTTAGACTCAATAGTATTCAGATAAAACATTTCTAACAATGATTATTTAGATTTGAAAAATTTTAATTTTTATTAATAAAATTAACTCGATGATACAGTCTATTTTAATTTCACTGCATAAAATTTTAGAAGCATTTTTAATAATGGTAATTTCAAAATTTGAACTGTGATGAAATAAAATTTCGTTGATTTAATATGAGCAACCAATAATAAAAAGAACAAAGAAAAAACCGCTCCCAACCAAAAAAAAATTAAGGCAAAAAACCACCGCTTTAATATCATTAGAGAGAGAGAGAGAGAGAGAGAGATAGAGAGTGGGAGAGACGCTCCTCAACGAGAGAGAGAGAGAGAGAGAGAGAGGAGAGAGAGAGGAGAGAGAGAGAGAGAGAGAGATAGAGAGTGGGAGAGACGCTCCTCAACGAGAGAGAGAGAGAGAGAGAGAGAGAGAGAGAGAGAGAGTCCACTGCTTAAAATTAAAAAAAAAAAGTCCACAGAAAGAAAAGCAAATCGGAGATGTTAAGAGAGCGACTTATGTAAATCAGTGCTAATAAGATGTGACGCGTGTCCGTTTGCCAGCTGTATTCCTTAACCCAACCGCTTCCCTCGAAACATCGGTGCTCCATAACTCCTCTTCACCGGCTCTTTCGGTTCCCCATCTCCTTCCCTTATATATGTCTCTCTCTCTTATAAATCTTCTCCATTCCCCTCTCTCCCTCTCGTCACGCCTTCTCTCTCTCCACAGAACCTCCATTTTTATGATCTTAAGGACCGTCTCTCTATCTAATTCTATGGCGGTTACTAATAAAGATGTCGATCGGATCAAAGGCCCATGGAGCCCCGAGGAAGACGATGCTTTACAAAAGCTTGTTCAAAAGCATGGACCGAGAAACTGGTCTTTGATCAGTAAATCTATTCCCGGTAGGTCCGGTAAGTCCTGTCGGCTGCGGTGGTGCAACCAGCTCTCGCCGCAGGTTGAGCACCGGGCGTTTACGCCGGAAGAGGATGAGACTATAATTCGTGCTCATGCTCGCTTTGGTAACAAGTGGGCCACCATAGCACGGCTTCTTAACGGCCGGACCGATAACGCTATTAAGAACCACTGGAACTCGACGCTGAAGAGAAAGTGCTCGTCTATGGCGGAAGATGGTGGTGCGTTTGATGGCAATTGTCAGCCGTTAAAGAGATCGGTGAGTGCGGGTTCTGGTATGGCTGTGTCTACAGGGCTTTATATGAGCCCTGGTAGTCCATCTGGATCTGACGTAAGCGATTCAAGTGTTCCTGTTTTATCTTCCTCGCATGTGTATAGACCTGTAGCTAGAACTGGAGCTGTTATTCCTCCTGTGGAAACGACATCGTCTTCTAATAACAACGACCCACCCACCTCGCTCTGTTTATCGCTTCCCGGCGTTGACTCTTCTGAGGTGTCAAACCGAGTAGCTGAGTCAACTCAAGCGACAAACACAATATCCTTGATGCCGCCAATGAATAACGTTTCATCTCCTCCACCTGCACGGCCGCCACCGGCTGCATCTGTGCAACCACAGCAGGGGGCGGTGAATGGTGGCTTAGGAACAGGGTTTGTAGGGTTTACTGCAGAGTTTATGGCGGTGATGCAAGAGATGATTAGGATGGAGGTAAGGAATTATATGATTGAGAAGGCAGGCGGAGGAAGCGGTGGCGCTAATGTTGGAATGTGTTTTCAGGCGGCGGGCGGAGAAGGTTTTAGAAATGTGGCAATGAATAGGGTTGGGGTTAGTAAGATCGAGTAGTTACTAGTTACTGCGAGTAGTAAGTGAGAATGAGTCGGTGAAAATTGAACAGAGTAGAGAGAGAGAGAGAGAGAGAGAGAGAGAGAGAGAGAGAGAGAGAGAGAGAGAGAGAGAGAACTGGGCTTTGTTTTTTTTCTCTTTGTTTAGGGAATAATTTTGGGCATTGTACAGAGAAAAAGAGAGAAATGGGTAAAAATGAAGAATGTTTTGACAGACGGAAAAAAAACATGGATATGGAAGTTTGATTTTGATGAAGACGAGAATGAGAAAGTTTGGAACTTTACCCATTTCTGGCCCTGGCTCTTCTCAGGCAACTAAAACTTGGAACAAAAGAATATGAATCAAAAAGGAAAATTGTAAAAAAAAAAAAAAAAAAAAAAAAAAAAAAAAAAAAAATGAAGTCTTTGAAATTTTAGTAGTAGTTCCTTATTTCTTTAATTCAAAAAAAAAAAAAAAAAAAAAAAATGAAGTCTTGAAATTTTAGTAGTAGTTCCTTATTTCTTAATTCTCATTATGAAATGTGTTTTGGGCTTCTGTTTTTCTGGGAACTTTTTGGCACTATGAACTGGTAATTGTAAAATGGTAATGGTTGTGTCGTTTTCCTTTTTGAGTTAAAAAACAAGGAGGGGCTATGTTATTCACGTTAAACATGGTTTTCACGCTTACAGAGCAAACACCAAATTATAGTTGATCTACAAACAGTAATATTGATGTTAGGATTTTTGTGGTAATTAATATGACTTATGAGGGTGCAAGTTCAAAAGCAGCATAACTGCAAATCTCGCTGCTTATGGCTGCCGGACATTAATAATTAATAAAAGGAGTCAACTTTGTTCTGTTATGCTTTTTCTTATCAACCTGTTCTGACTGGCTAACTGTGTTATTAGTGGGATTATTCTTCTTGAGCTTTCGAGTTGATCCGGCGGGAATCAGAACCGATTTCATCAATTTTGGAACTGTGTTACCAACGGTTTTAAGAATCTATTAGAATTGACTTTTTTTTTAGCTGGTTAGAACCAGCGGTTAGAATTAGCGGTTTCAGTCAATTCTAATAGAGCTTTTTTTTTTTTTCCTTTTTTATAAATTTTCAAATAGTTTTGTGAAATTTCGGAATTACCTATCTTAATAATTATAAACGACTATATAACGGTTAGTTTTAAGAGTGTTTGTGAAAATATGATTTTTGAATTTATTATAAATGCTTATTTTCATTTATAATTCCGCTACACAAAATTATCTCTACTCTTTATTATTTTCTACTTTACAATCTCTTCAATTTTCATTTACAAATTATTGTTTAAAATATTACAAAATAATTTCTTCAAAGTCCAATATTTAATTTTTTGTATAAATTATTGTCAATTAATTTCTTCAAATTCCAATTGTAATTATTCTCTTTAATTTCTTCAAAGTCCAGTCTCCAATTATCTATTCAAATTATAGTCAATTAATTCTTCAAATTATCCAATTTTTTCAAACAAAAAATAAATTAAGTTGAAGACTTTTTTTTTAAAAAAATAAATTAAATTCAAGCCTTTTTTTAAAAAAATTAAGCTCAAGTGTTTTAAATTTTTTTAAGGGTATTTTTTTCTTTAGAAATCATTTCACAAATTTTTAAAATTTAAATTTTAAAAAAATAATGTTCACTAATTTTTTATTTTACAATTATGCGATTCACCAAAAAATCGATTGGAACCATCGATTTTAGAACTGTTAAGAAACTGAAATCAGATTCGTAATCGTTCGGTTCTAAACTGTAATTGAAAAAATCAATTTTCAGTTCGATTTTAAAATCGAAACCGAACCGCAACCGGCGGTTCTTAGAACCGCAGCAATCCTTTCACATAATTGGGCTCTTGGACATATAAACCAAATATAAAAATCCAATTCTCTCGGGCTTTTTTTTTTTTTTTATGGGTTGAATTTTTGGAGCGAATTGCAATAGAGCGGAATGTTCCTGTTATGATAGATAGGGAGACTTTTTAAGGAAAAAAATATAAATTTCAAAACGGTTAGTATTAAAATTTTCATTATTATTATATGAGAAAGGAAAAATAAAACGCAATAATAAATAGTATAATTTCAAAGATTAATTTTTTTAGATTTATACAACTCAAAATTGTAATACGAATGTGTAGTTAGAATCACGGCAAAACCTAGGCAAGGTAGGGGTGGGTTAAGAGAAACATAACCTTCGAGGCTTATCCATTCGTCCAGGTAAAAATCCTGTCTTCTTTACTATTTCTAAGAAGCCATTAGAAACTCTTATGGCTTCCTTGTCTTTTTTCTTTCTTTTTTTGGACCCTCCTAACACCTCTGGACATACGAAAGGGGGTAAAAGCATCAAATAAGGTGCCAAATAACAGCCACAGTGGAAGTTAAAACATTGCATTAAAAATTACTGTGAAAAAATATTTCATGAGTATTTCCCGCTCCAAGTACCTCAGAGGTTCAAAAAAATGTGTTCTTCATTAAAATAAATAAAAAAAAAAACTTTTATTCGGTTGTTAGGAGAGCTCTTTACAATTTTGGGGGAAATTTTGGAGAAAAAAAGACTTGTCAGTTGTCGTGTATTCACCATTTCTTAATCTTTCTCTTTACACAAAGATCTAAAAATCAGAAATGAGCTGCACAAAATTTAACTTTGGAAGGATATTTCCTGTTTCTAAGTGGGGAAGAAAAGACCAAAATATACAACAGAGCGAGGGCTATAAAGATGCAGCCTGCATGTTGCTTGAGCTTGTGCCTTCTTTCTCCAACGATATCTGTTTAGATTTGAGTTCTTTTACAGAATGCCATAAGTCCTCCCTCCATGACCACTTGGGGTCATTTAGAGCTCGTATAGAATTGAGGCAAACGAGAAGCGTACCACCTTCGTGCAAAAGAACCTATTCATTTACAAATGAAAATTGATCATGAGCTACAAATTTGAAACTGAAACAAAAGAAATCAATTTACCAAGAAATCTTCTATTAACTAATATCTATTAAAATATTTTCAAGTAGTATCTGGTTAGCTAATGTTGCTCGATGTCTATTAACACATCTTTGATATCGAAAAGGCTTAAGAATATCAACCCTCTACGATAAAGTAATGGGAAGTGAAGAAGTTATAAAAACTGGATTTATACCGTCAACCACAGGGGAAGAAAGCCCAAAACAGATGGAAAAGAGGCCAGAACTATACAAGTCAAGGCAAGGGCCACATTTTGCTTGACCTGCATCATTAATACAGTGTATGTCAGAAAGAATCATCAACTTGATCTCGAGAATCCAGTGTATGTCAGAAAAAATCTAAAAAGTACCAGTGAAGTTGTTTGGCGGGACTTGGCAATACAGAATGGAACACTGGATATTGTGTCCCGCAGCAACAGGACATCTGCAACAGCAATTGCAGTTGCACTTGCGCGTTGTGCAAGAACAATCCCTACAGTTGCAGCAGCGAGTGCTGGTGCATCATTGATACCTTCACCTACCATAATCAGACCTCCCCCTGTAACAAATCCCCAAATCTGTTCATCTCACCATAGTAGGTCAGAAAGTAAGACACAAAATTTCACAAGAATAACTTGAGCAGCTTGCAACTGCAGATCATTCCAGGAAAGATGTTGCTTGACATCATATCTATGAAGGAAAAACGAACAAGAAAATATTGTTGATTCAAATACCGATGCAAAATTTTTTGAGCTTTTTGTCACTCTACCTCAGGAAGAGTGTAGACAAGGAGATATTTAAAGTACTTGTCAAAAAAAAAACAGTGGCAAATAATGTGTGTGATTATACATATCCTGTATATTTTTATAATAGCATTTAGGCATTGTATAAGAATTTCATGATGAATGGGGGGAGCCAAGTACTAGTAATATCTTCATTTCTAGGTTAGGTTATCATGTAAAATACAAGCTAGCTAAGCATGGATGTCAATATACTGGAACAAATCTACTGAAGGAGATCAACCTAATCAAATTGACAACTAGTCCTTGTGCTACCAAAATCTAAGACATATGTATTAATGTGATAATGAAAAAATTTATTGTGGAGCTCACCCATATCCCTCGAGATACCCTTCACATGATTGAGCTTGTCCTCAGGCTTCAGGCTGCAGTGAACTTCAGTGATACCCACAGCTTTTGCAACTCTCCATGCACTTGATTCATGATCACCAGTTAGCATCATAACACGGAGCCTTGCTTGATCCTGTAATTCTGCAATGACATCTGAAACCCCTGGTCGAGGTCTATCCTCTAGGTGAATCAATGTTACCTGCATAGGGAGTTATTATGTAAAAACACGAAATCATGGCTGAACCACAGTCAGCCCACTGCCCTTTTTGGTGCTACTGTTTTATAGAGGCAAAGAAAATCAAGAGATGGAAAAGAATGATGTACACTGTGATTGATAAATCATATATATTACAACCTTATGGGTTATGGCATAAAACTATGATCATGTATATATGACTCGTGAATTTTTTTTTTTTTTTTTTTTTTTTTTCTTATGGGTTATGGCACTAAAACTATGATCATGTATTTATGACTGCGTGAATTTTTTTTTTTTTTTGTTTTTTTTTTGGGGGGGGGGGGGGGGGGGTGTGGTTAAAGAGGAAATAGCTTCAACGGGGGGGGGGGGGGGGTGTGGTTAAAGGAGGAAATAGCTTCAACTAATTCCTATTTGTTTTCTGCGTCTGTGACAAAAAAAAATAAAGAAAGGAATAGTTGACCAGAGTGCACTATAGTAGGCCGCTCCCTCAATATATCAGGAATAAGTTTCTGCATGGGGCCACAGGAATTAGCAGACGAAGTGATCAACTACTACAGGAAATGCAAGGAATCCTTTGGACTGTGAGGAAATAAAAACAATTAAAGAGTGCAGAGAGAATGCATGTTGGATATTCTAATATTCCAATTTCTGTTTTGCAGATCAAGAGATTGCTTCAAGTTTATGGTTTAAGAGCTGAATAAGTACAAAGACAAACCAACAATTGGTAACGATGCCTTCTTTATCTCACATACACCTAGGTGTTTGTCCTTGGTTATTGGTTATGGGAACAACTGGAATTAGCACTAACAGAACTTGAAGTGCGGCAATATCATGCCCTTAGAACTGTTAACAGTAATTTCAGCTAATGGTTAGGATGATAATGATAAATGACCCAAACTGAGCTCCCGTTTGATTTGCCGGCGGGAAAAGTTCAGGTTAGAATTTAAGTTGCAACTAATATGGACATTCAGCATGAAATTGACCTCATTTCCAATTCCATTCTCACTAAAAATCATGTGCATAACTAAATCTATTGGATGACAGCTTACCTTTTCATCTACAGAAAGGGCAGCATGAACCAAGTCACTTCCATAAGAAGATGCATTAACTGCTTCCTTGATCTTTCTTGACTCAGCTTCAGATTTGCAACGTGAAGTGATGAACTCTACAGATCCAAGTGATGCCTTCAACAACTTGATGCTCCCAGCTCCTGACTATAAAAATAAAAAACTTGAGCTAATGCTGCAAGTGATAAAGATCAACCTTCTAGCAAATTACAGAATGAATAATGGACAAGAAGCTTCTTCAGAAACATTTAAATCCAGAAAAACAGATGAATCCTTTACTTTCTCATTAAAATTATTTTTTGAAACAAAGTACCTCCATGTTGTTCAGAGTTGCAGTAAGACCTCTGCCGGGAAAGTACTCAAAATTTTCTACAGAAACACAAGGTAGGTCTTTGCCTATACTATGATCCACAACAGCTCTGCAAAAAGCAGAAGAATGACTGTAAGTAAACGACAAATAGTTGACATTTAAGAGAATCAAACATTTTAGATGGTTAACAAATAAAACTTCAGTGATAAATTACGAAAATATAACTAATTCCAAATACAGCCAACACAGTCATGTCTCGCATCAATTAGAGACTGAAATTAAAACCTTTGCCTCTCGAGGTTCTATAGACAAGAGGGCTTGTTGAATCAATTGCAAGCACTGTAATATCTGAATTGCATTCTGAATGAAACTATATGATCTCTAAGAAGTATATACCCCACACCGGAGTAGCCTTGACTAAATAAGAACCTCTTTAATTCATTACATACTGAAATACAAAAAGAACTTCGCTCATGAACACCCAATTGTACAAAAATCACCAACTTCTTAGAGGGCAAAATACAATAAGCTGGCACGTGAGATGGATAGGGTAAAGATACCTAACAATGTTTCCCCTTTGTTGTGCCTAGATGTGTGAGCCCAATAGATAGATGAATTGCAGCTAAAAGCTGCTGTGGCCCAAGTTGTAAAAGCTCAACTTAGAATCCAATGTCAGAAAAATAATCCTAATTGATCACATCGAAAAGCAATGAACCAGTAATGTACATATTCAACAAGTTTACCTTCCAATAGGATGAGTGGTACCCTTTTCCATGGCAGCTGCTACAGCAAGAGCTTCTTTTTCACAGTTGGGAGTACAACAAGAAGTGACATCTGCATGCTTTTTTCCAACCTTATGTCCATAAATTGGTTCAATTGCTTTAAACATAAGCCCTCCAGTTGTCAAGGTCCCAGTTTTGTCAAATGCAATCGTGTGGCAGGAAGCTAGAGCATCTAAAACTTGGCCTCCTTTAAGCAATATTCCCTTTAGACAAAGATTACCATACAAGAGGTTTTCAGTTCTACTTTAGCTTCAAAACAAGAAAAAAAAAGTCTTTGCTACCATTTTATTTTTTTAAAAGACAATTTCTTTTCTTCCACTTTTCAGATAAGGTAGTCCTTTGTGCTTTGGTTATTTCATAAAATAAATGCATAGAACCTAGTTTTATCTTTATATAAGATACTGATGATTCATGAAGAATGAGTCCTAGCATGGTCTTATTCCAGTAAACCGACACAAAAATTTAAAAACACAAACAGAATAACATAGAATAAGAAACTCCAACTTAGTTACCAAATGGTTACATAGTTAACAGTATCAGGAGAATAATACTTGTACAGATTCAGCTTTTGAAGATAGTCTTTCTTCATATTTTTTTAAATTTCAATATGTGATTTAAGTACTTAAGGATAAGTACCTTTCTAGCACAAGAACTAATAGCAGTGGCATATGCCAATGGAGCTACAGCCAAGGCACATGGTGATGCCGCCACCATCAGTCCTAGCGCTCTGTATATTGATCCTCTGCAGACTGCATCGTTATCCAAGCACCAGAAAAGACAGAAGTAAGAATATTTTCATATTGAACATTGCATTAGATATTCATTGAAGAATTCAATCTAGAGAGAGAGAGAGAGAACTATATATGCAAGGATCAAGCCAGAAATACACAACTGATAAATAAAAAAAGCAGTGCCAAAAAGGAACGACTTGGCAGTTTCAAACTAGACATAGAGAAAATCAGAAGAATTTTGCCCACCCCGCAAACGTTTGAATCAGCAATCTTTTTTGGATTATAAAGCAGAATGCTTTTAGATAAAGCAGAATGGCCAAAAGGGGCTCTGCTAACCATGTTGCATTTTCTTCGTTTGGCAGGAAAACAAGATTTCCTTTGTCTTAGCTATATATATTGAGAAACTTAAACTGCAAGATCATGTCTCTATATTCAATAAGTTATCCTCTAGCAAATTTGGAATACTCAGGAAGTAAAACTCAACAGATTTTATATGGAAAAAGATAGAACAAGTAACTACAAAGAATCATCTATTCACATCTACGTATCATCTCACGAGTAGACAAACTACCATAAGTACATCAAGGCCCCATAAAGATCAGTAGTAGTATGTGCAAAGCATACATAACAATCAGTTGCTATCATAAGAATTATGCATTTGAGAACATCATCAAGAGCATAAGGAACTTCAAGAGAAGCAGTAAGATTGATTATCAAAGAGCATTACTAAAACTATTAAATCATCATCCAAGTTACCTGATGTGCTAATGAATGGCCACTTAAAAATAAATGGCCCAAGCAGAGCAACAGCAACGGACAAGCCCACAACCACTTTGCTATAACGCTCGCCAAATTCATCCAGCCACCTTTGAAGCTTTGGTTTATTTAGTTGTGCTTCTTCTGTTAATTCTACTATCCTGTTCAATGTTGACTCTTTCCACATCTTGGTGGCCTGAATCAAATTCAGAAGAAATAAAAAAAATAATAATAGTCAATAAAGCAGCACAATAGAGAACATAAGTCATATGTGAAAAATAAAAGTATATTGAAACAAGTAATTAAAACTTCATTCAGAACTCTACACTGAATATAGAAAGTTTTTTTCAGAATAGAACAATGCCGAGAAAACAAGAAAAGGAATGCCAACTTCCTTTTGTCACAAACTTCTAAAATAATTTAATCACAAGAAAATTGATAACACACCTTTACAATCATTCTACCATCCACATTCCTTGCACCACCAGGTACTCTGTCTCCAACTTTTGCCTCCATAGGTTTGATTTCACCAGTCAAATGCTCAATAGTAATTGTTGCACTGCCTTGGAAAACTTCACAATCGACAGGCACGGCCTAAACATGATAATAGCCCCAGTTATGAAACTAGTGGTTCAGCGATTTCACATTTTTTACTGTCATACCATGAATTAACCTGTGAAGGCAATGGAATATATCCTAGTTGGAAGTATGGTGATGCTAAAGAACTCAGTTACTAGAACTAATAAAATCTAGTGACTTGCTCTAAGAAGTCACAGCTTCATGAATACTCAGGCACAGGCCTGCAGTATAGAAGTGACAATGCAGTCTCAATAGCTTGATAATCAAGGACAAGTACAGTCAACAGTGATGATTCATTATCTCTTTATCTCGCTGAAATCTCAATAATATCAGGAATGTTGCAACTAAAATCAAGCATTCTCTTAAAAATAAGATTACAACTTTGACATCACAGACCTCACCAGTTCCGACCAAAATATATGAGCCCACTTTTACATCATGCACCGGGACACTTTTGTACGACAAATCAGAGAGGTCCAGTTGTTTCTCATCATTAACATCCAGCACAAGAGCAGAAGCTGGATGATTTTCCTTCAACTCCTTAACATCCACCATTGAGCGGCTTGTGAAAAACTCTTCAGCTGCAATAAAAAGAGTGTGATTATGTAATTTAGTGCGGCAATAAAAGTAACTGTTGCTGATACACTAGCTTCAAATATTCACCTATATGAGCCAGATTGAACATTGCGAGAAGTAATCCTCCTTCCAAGGCATTGCCCATAAATAATGATGCAAATGCTGCAAGGGCCATCAACACGTGAATATTTACCTTCCCACCAGTAACATCAATAAGAGCATCAAAAGATGCTGAGACCTGACATGCAGAGTGGCATATGGTTTTACATATTAGTTAGCAAAAAGTTTGAAATAATTTTTATGAAATGATAAAAAGCCCATCCTTGTGCAGTGGTTAAGGGTCGAAGAAACTAGGTTCACAAAAAAAATAAACAGTTATTTTCCCCTACCTAAATTGCTGTATCTGAAAATGATGGCAAAGGGATATCAGCAATAGGCACATATATACACCCCATAATGTCCAAATAGTAAAACAAATAAGGATCAGTTCTGTTTGCAATGGAATAGGAACAATCTGATATCACAAACATCCCATTCCGAGGTTTTGATTCCAATTCATATTCAAGGTTATTATACACATTTTAATTCAAATGGCAATGAAATTCTACTTCAGTATTTGCGTTCGATTTCTATTTATAGAATAGCCAACCAAATAGACCCTGAGACTTTGAATCCTAATTCTGATCACTTAAAAAGAAAACGAGAGAAATCAAAATCGACTGAAATTACACAAGATGAATAGATAAATATATGACTTAGTACTGAAAAATTTACCCCAACTAGAGGGAAAGCGATAATCATGAAGGTATTTTGAAGAGGCTTGACTATTGGCTTGGGGATTAAGTAAGGACAAACAGCAGCTGCCACAAATAAGGCCGCGGAGCAACAAGTGAGCTGCAAATGCTCCCTCAACAAGTTGGCCAGGTCCATCCACCCCACCGCTTTTGCGAAGCTAATAAAACTTCTCTGAGCTCCACTCAGCTCGACGCCATCTCGATGATGATGATGATGATGATGATGATGATGATGGGAATGGTGATGTAGGTCATGGTCGTCGTCGTGGTGGTGGGGGTGATCGTCGTGCTGGTGGAGGTCATGATCTCGGTGATTTTTAGCTTCCGCCAAACAACGGAGCGTTTGGTAACGGGGATTGAAGGATTTGCGAGGAGGATATATGGATTTGAGGTGAAAACGGGAAGAAAGAGAAGTTCGGTGAAAGATAAGATTGACCGAGTTGACTCGCCTCCGTCTGGAGCGACTCAAGGGGAAGTCGGTCACGCCGATTGCGATTGCGTGACGGAGAGCGGCGGTTTCCATGTTAAATTTGGAATTTCAGCTGATTATCATCATCACCATAATCAACTGAGAAACTTTTGAGCAAAATATTCTTTGGTTTTTATTCAATTATAGAGACTAAATCAAAAATGTCGAGAGAGAGTGAACTGAGAGTGTGGCAATAGAACCAACACCATGTGCTCATGACCCGAGGCTTGTAATTGACCCGCACCATCATCAGCCACGCGAAATTAGAAGTTTTGGGCCCATCTAACTGCAACGGCATTTCAAACATTTTTTAAGTTACAGCCAGTAGATAAGCCCAGTGGCAGTAAACTCGACTACTGTAAACAAGTCAAGTTTTAATTTAAGTTGAACTATTACTATTAATATTCTTTCTTTTTTTATTGTTCAAAAAAATAATATTCTTTTTTTGGGAAAAAATTACTATTTTACTAGTTTGACTATTACTATTAGTAAAACCTGAAGTAGCCGGCGAAATCAGACTAAAAAGGTTGAAGAACCATGACGTGTGCGATGACAAAAAAATGCATGAGGACTGTACTGGTTGAACAATTGAAAATTTGATGGTTTTAGATTTTAGTAAGTAAATAATCTTTTTATATGATATTTCTTATCTTATATGTATAATTATTTTATACACCTTGCTTTTTCTCAATAAAAGAAGAAGTATTTTCAGTGCTTTTAAAATGGAATAGTATTCGCCATGCGGACTGGTGAAATCATTTGATTTGATAAAAAAAAAATAGACAAATAAAGTTCAAACTAAAAATCAATGATAATTTAAAGGTTTTAATTAAGAGGGCAAATAATGAAAGCAAAAGAATAAAAATTAAAATATTTGGTGACAGTGAATAAATTCTTAACCTAATGGTTAAGACGGAAGTCTTCATCACTAAATGTCATGAGTTTAATTCTTATTTTCACCGCCATTTATTATGTAATATTTTTAAATTTCTGCTTTCGTCCGATTAATGTAAATGTTCGATTATCCAACGCAGCCAGGACTATTTTAATAATTTGGCTTATCCACAGCAGCCTTTGTCTGTTTTATGCTCTGTACCGAAACATAGTATTATACACTTTTAACAGAAAACATATATGAATATTAAATAAGAATAGCATAGTAAAAAGGCCATGATCATGAACTCTGTTTCGGATATAAATACCCCAAAAAGAAGCATCCATAAGTATATTAGATGGTACTTTCTCATCATTGCAGTCCATTTAAGTGAAGAAAACAGAAATGGAGGGGAGAAGAGTCATTGGTTGGGCGGCAAGAGATTCATCAGGATATCTTTCACCTTACTCATTCACTCTTAGGTCAGTTTTATGAAGTTATGATCTCTCTATCTCTCTCTTCGTCTGCTTTTCTACTGATGATCTATCTCTTAATTAATTTTCCCCATGAACAGGAAAACAGGGGCAGAAGATGTGGTGTTGAAGGTTTTGTATTCTGGGGTAGACCATACTGATCTTCATCAGGCAAGGGGCGAGCTTTACCAAACAAGCTACCCTTTAGTCCCAGGGTATATATCTTAAATATTAAAAATACGTAGGTGTATATTTTAAAATTCTATTGAACTTTTTGTTGCTTGTTTGATTTATTTGAAGGCATGAAGTGGTAGGAGAAGTTGTAGAACTAGGACCAGAAGTAAGGAAATTGAAAGTCGGAGATATTGTAGGAGTTGGGTGCATAATTTGGTCTTGTGGGGAATGCTTGACCTGCAAGTCCAAGATGGAGCAATATTGCAACGAAAGGATTTTTACTTACAATGCCATAGACAAAGATGGGAGAATCACTCAGGGGGGCTACTCTTCTGCTATGGTTGTCAATCAGAGGTGAGTAAGTCCAGCAAACGAGTTGATTTGTTCATCGCCTCTACAAAATTGAATTTCTGGAAGTAAAATAAACAGTTCCATTCATACTAAATGGAAAATATGAAATTTAAAATAATTTTCCTAACCAAACAAAGGTTTAAAGCTTTTATTAAGTTTAAACCTAATTTGGGGACAAATAATGCAGGTTTGTCGTTAGAATACCAGACAAGCTTGCACCAGAGCAAGCAGCCCCACTATTGTGTGCTGGAGTGACAGCCTATAGTCCCTTGAAACAGTTCAAAGGGTCTAATAAGGCTTTGAATGCAGGTGTTCTGGGTCTAGGTGGTGTTGGTCATTTAGGTGTGCTTATTGCCAAGGCAATGGGGCATCATGTGACTGTGATAAGCTCTTCAGAGAAAAAGAAGGAAGAGGCTTTAGAGCATTTAGGTGCTGATGCTTTTCTGGTGAGCTCCGAGGCAGGCGAAATGGAGAAGGCTGCGAACAGCCTTGATTACATCCTTGATACTGTACCTGCTGTGCATCCTTTGGACTTCTACATTTCACTTCTCAAGTTTGACGGGAAGCTTATTATAGTAGGGGCTGCTCCAAAACCACTGCAGTTTGTTGCTACTAACTTAAGTACAGGTATGTCACTCTCATTCGTACCTGTTTTTTAACACTGAAATGCTTGTAACTAAGTCTTCATTTTTGTGTCACCATCTAGGGAAGAAAAATATATCAGGGAGCTTCGTTGGAAGCATAGAAGATATGCAGGAACTACTGGAATTTTGGGTAGAGAACAGTTTGTCATCAATGATTGAGTTAGTAAAGGTGGATTATGTGAACAAGGCATTTGAGAGAATGGAAAGGAATGACGTGAGGTATAGGTTCGTGCTTGATGTGGCAGGAAGCAAGCTCGAATGAAGCAGATATTGATAACAGCAATAAGGATGATAATAATGTCATCCCTTCTTAAGCTCTAAAACTGAAATAAAGGTTTTACCCTCAGAAATCAGAATCCTGATAATAATATCATCAAACGCCTGCGGGGCAAAAGCTGAATGTATTTTCTCCTCTCTATGAAATGAATAGCATTAAATACAATATCAACAATATTGATTTCCGATTTATTCATGCAAACCAACTACCCAAGTTAATCAGCTGAAATATAAGCAGATACTAATGTCTAATGATACTATCAATTCTTCAACTTTGCAGATGCGTAGAATACATTTTTTCGAATTATGTAGCGCATTTTACATCAGTGTTAAGTATATCGTTTCGTGCACATTTCAATCAGCTAAATGAAGTTAAGCCTTACAAGTTATTTTAAATAAGAATAAGATCCCTCATAACTGCACATACCCTCATTAAAATTGCTAAAAATCCCTTCCCTGAAGTTGAAAAGAATAACCAATGCTATTGTTACAACAACAATTAGATGTTTTACCTCCCTGTTGAGTTAAATCAGCAGATGACAAGGCAAATGATCTGCCACAGCATTTTTCACCTACTGATGATAGGAGGAATAACAGATAAGGTAGAGCACTTGGGCAACTGCTCACTCATCTTTTCCTTTGCCTTTGCCTTCAGAACCTTTAGATCCATCATATGCTGAAAGGAAGAAAGTACTTTGATTTTTCTGCAGAAATCTGCAAGGCATCAAAGAGATTACCAATTTAGATTGGACAACAGAAGCATCTATTTAGAAGAAAAACAACTTATTTGTCCCAGAATTTTGTTTTGTAGATTATTGCCATGATGGAAATTTCTAAGAGATTTTTGTGAGAGGATGTTTAATAAACAGACTACCACTTGATGATTACTAGAGTGTAGAACACATCTATATTAACTCATTCCATGGAAGAATCACCTCAGCTTTTTAAAACTAAAACTCACTTTCAGTTTATAGCACTCGTGATTTCATGAGCTCGAGGAGACCGATCTAAGATGTCAGCCATGTAAACCATTACATAACCAATATATTCTTTTAGTTTGACAAACTTTCAGTTTCAGGCATTCAAGTCAATATAGAGATGAGTGGGTGAACATGCATATAATCAGAACTTCTTAGCATTGAGTTTTATCTAAAAAAAAAATTAAAAGCTAACTGAATGTGTAAGCAATGAGCCTATACTTGAGAAAGTCGAGCAATTTCTGCTGCATGCGCGTTAATGTCTCCTCTTCAATGTTAACATATGCCAATAGCTCAGGTAACTTGACTGCAGGGGAAAAAAAAGAAGCTAAATAAATATGAGAAACACTACACAATTTGCAAAAGTATGTGAAGATAATATTTCTGAGCTAACTATAATCAGGAAAATCTTTATTGAGAAACATTTTATACCATCTCAATTTTCTCATTTGAAAATGCATCATTTTGTTATTCATACTCCTTACACATCCATGAATTGTTAGTGCCGAGGGTAAACACAACACTATTTTAGCATCACATCAAGCAATACAAAAAATTGGTATAAAATGTGGCGAACAAGTTGAACACTCCTCTTTAAGGACAACTATATATTTTCTGCATGTAACTAATTCTATACAATATATTGAATCTAAAATTTATTACTAAAAGAAGCAGATCATCTACTGTCAACGATACGAATAAAAATATGGAAGACTGCTCATGTACCCACAGGAAATTGTGGAATACAACACACCAACTCATGAAGGCTATTACTACTGACCCCATGGTTGGATTCTTGGCTTGTAGTGTATTTAGTTAGGCTTCCAAAATTCTGCATCCCCATCTTTTAAAAACCAAAAACAAATAACAATTCTAATAATAAAGAGAGGGAGCGAGTCAGAGGAGGCAGTTATGAGGAGAGAGATTCCACAATCAACAAATAAGTTAATTGCTACCTGAGTTCTACTACCCACATGCAACTTCATTAAAATGGAAAATCAATTTCTTTAACATTGTTCAACATTAGAATAATCATCTACCAATGTGAGACTGTCAAATCTGTAGTTCAAGCCAGGAAGGATTTTCTTACACACCTAAGAAAAACCCTTTTCCAAAATGGATTTTCTAGTAAAAAGGAGCATTCAAATTGTGTTTCAAGAAGGAAAAGACTGATAATATGATTGCATTGCAAAAGGCAATAAAAATGGATATCAACTGTTGCACAAAACTGAAAGGTTTGAGGTAGATACTAATGCTTCTCAAAAGCCAGAAATGATAGAAGTTGACTCCAGAAATAGCAAAATACATCATTGTGATAAATTTAACAATTGACCAGTTTAATTTTCATCAAACAAAACCAGCCAAAAGAATTCTTAAGAAACTTGATTGAACTGTTACTCTCCCTTGTTCAAAAAAACAAAAGCATAACATCAGAGTTATGAGAATACCAAAGAGACGCAGCAAATGTTCAGCACCGTATATAGTTGATGGAGACGTGTCATTTTCAACAGAACTGTAATATTGTTGCCGCTCTTTCTTGTATAGAAGCATTACTGGTAATGCCTTGTCAAAGTAACAACGTATCCCTTTCAAAATTTCTCCTATCGAATCAGTCATCCTGTGTCAAGAAAAGAATAGTCCACACCACAATTATCAGTGCAAACTAAGGCATTTCCAAACCCACATCTTAAACAAGCATGAGAAATAGCTCTAAGTGAATTAGTTGCAAACATAAAAAATAAAAATAAAAATAAAAATAAAAAAAAGAGAGAGAGAGAGAGAGAGAGAGAGAGAGAGAGAGAGAGAAATTAAAACTGGCCAATATGCATGTGCAAACCAAGAATATAAGAAAGCCTTTTATACTTTTCTTTTAGAAGCATGTTTTTACATCCATTTACATGTGCAAAATTCCAAATATGGACAAAATTTAGAATTTAAAAGTCCAATACATGCTAATCTTATCATCAATCTAAAACAACCATTGCATTGAAATGTGGGGAATATTCTATCGAAGTATTCATAGGAAATTTTATATTCAAAATAAATGAACTATCCGACAATTGAATTGAAACGTGGGGAAGTCAAAAAAACCATATATTCAAGAATGGGTCACACCAGGATTTTGGCATATTCAGATGTAAATTTATAAAAATAGTTGCATAGGCTCAGAAGCACAAGTGCCAGGACATGAATTCAATTACAGTTGATTCATGCAATTTCAACAGGAACTAAAATAGAACTTACATGCCATCCTTTTTAGACCTGTATTCCAGGTACTTTGTCAATATTTCATCCACATTCGGTGATCGTGGAAGTTTAACAAGCTGCAACCAAAAAACAAATCCCATCAAATAGACTATATTATTATAAGAATATATACTCACAAAAACTCAAGTTATCATTTTTGCAAATCATTATTGCACTTTATCCTGAAAAAGGAAACATTATACAGATTTGTAGCATATAGCTTCCAATTTATATAATTCCATACACTTGCAGGAAAAAGAAACGGCATAAAGTGGGGACAATTCAGATTCTAACTTACAGAAAAATACGTGCACAATAATAATGTGTTGAAGAAGATCTATTGAATACAATCATGCTCCTGGAGGGCAACAGAAATTAATTTAAACATGAATAAAAAAAAAATTTGATAAGAGGGAAGTAAGTTGCTCAATTTTCGCTTGCAGATTGTGATACTTAACCAAAAAAATCAAAATCAAAACCTTTCTTTGTGAAATAACAAACTGTTTTCTGGCAAAAATCTCAAGTCGAAAGGATCTGAATGCAGTTTTATGCTGACCACGACATATCACAACCCTTCTGTTTTCTTCAGGATTGGCACTACTTAGGCTAAGGTTTATGAGTTTTTGTGTAGGTCATAGGCAGAACTCTCTCAAAACATATCTGGAACATTTCAATGACAAATTCCAAACCTTAGCCATAACATCCTACACAGTTTCCATTTTTGGTTTCTATCACTTGTCACACCAATTTTTTAATGAAAATTAGGGTACAAACACAATGTCAATCTTGATTTCTCATTGACTTTTCATACCAAGTTTCCAAATACTAGAGGAGAGGGAATGAAGGATTTATTCCCAGTGCCAGTGTCCCATTCTCAGTAATCAAAAGAGCATTATCATAGAGATATAGAACCAAACAGCAAGGATTATCAAGAAACAACAAATTAGCTGGGACTAAGGGTTGAGAGTTACAGATGTGCTGTCTGGTTGTTAATATCAAGTAAAGAAATAATTCATATCACCAAGACAGAAATTCAATAAAGTTAATTCTGTAACAAGCATCAAGTCATTGATTTCATGAATGTTGTTTCGCACATATTTATGACTTAATTACTTTAATAAGCATGAAATAACTCAAGTAGAAAGGCAATGGAAGAGTCATAAAGAATGGGGCTGAAATTTTCTCGGAGAAGGAGAGATGACCAAAGGGTTTCACAAGGTTTAAATATATAAAGCAGAAACAGCAGGAAAAGAGTTGTTTACTTACAGGTTAAGTATACGATAGTATTCTCCTTTCAGGTTGTATGCAGAGATGTAATCGTAGGAATAAGAAAAAGGTATTAAGTTGTATGAATGCAGTCATGCATCTTATGTCATGATATGAGTGCAATAGCAGTATTGAATAAAAGAGATTCTAAAAGTCCCTGATGTCATTGATATATACCTTATCCTGTTGGGTGACAAATTCCCAATCATCAACAAGTTGCTTCTTTAGTGTTGATGGAATTTGGATCTTGACAAGCTTTTCAGCAGATAAATTATCCTTCTAAAATTAACAATACAAAATAATCTTCATTAGATTTAGAAGAACACGAAAAAACATTTGAAATTCCGAAATGAAAGGTGTATAAGCCACAAGGTAAGCATGCGTGCAATGTTTAAGATCAAGAAAATATTGAATTGATGTTTCTTCTTATTTTGTTTCCATTTATGGTGGTGAATCTCAAATTTTATAGTTACTTTGAATTATGAATGTATTTTTTTGTTTTGTTGGCATAATGAAAATAAAAATAGAAACAAAAGTAGGTAAATCCGACAAGTATATATTTAAGTTGGCAGGGTGAGTACAGCTATTAGAAAACTAGCCACGAGCATCCCTAGTTGCATAAATATTTCAGATAGGTCTATCTGAAAGAAGTACAATACAGGAAAAATGAGGTATGCAACATAATAGCATGAGAACACCATTGCATCCTCCAAATAGTTCAAAACAGAAAAAGCAGTATGCTGGAAAACACACCTCAATCCCGGAGTCACTCTTCCGCTTCTTCCCTTTTCCCACTGCAAAAAACAAAAAATTTATGCTTTATAAACAAAATTCTTTGTCATTATAATTTTAGAAAGGATTGATAATAAACACTAGGAAATCATAAATATTAAAGATGCCTGCAAAGTATGTTAACCAGGAAAGATTTTAATGTATAAAATCCTAAATAACTCATATTTGTTGTTCCCTGTGAGATACTCATGTATGCCCCCATAAGTTGGGAAATCAAAATGACCTAAAAGTGCCACATGGTCGATTTAAGAGAATTGCATGTTAAACAATACAGTATAAGTTAGGAATCGATGGTGCTAAGATTCTCATGGGACCTTCACTATACAAATTAATGACCAAAACAAAACTAGAATTACTAACAATAAGAATTACAAGGACCACTTAAATATAATAGGACCTCATATAGAAAATAAAGATGATAAAGAATAGCAACTAAACTCAAGAAAGAAAATAAGGGAAAATGAAAAAACAGAACTTTTTGAAAATGACAGACCATTGTTTTTCTGGTCTTCTTTATCTGCTTTTGCATCTGGAAAATCAAAATGAGTAACGTTAATAAGACAGAATTATTTACCATCTCAACTAACACCAAGTACTTCCACAGTTCAGCAAACTTGACAAAGAAAACATTTCTAATTGAACACAACTAAATAACCATGATCCAAAATCAAGAAAAAGCACCAAGAGCTTTATAATGCAAAATAGATTATTTCAATTGACAAATAATAAAATTAAACTGGGAAATTATAAGTTAAAACAGTTAAAAATGCTAGCAACTTGTAATAATAAAGGCAGTTAAACTCTGAAAAAGATAGAAAACATAGTTAAAAATCATCAAAGGTTAGGCAATCAGAATATGCAAATCTCCAATTCACTAGCATGATTGACAAGCATATCAATGGTAATATTCCTGTCTTCCACAAATTACTGGACTTTGAGTGAATATCTCTAGAGGGAGACTCCACAAGATCATCAACCAAAGCAGATGTGTTTACTATAATGACCATGTTAAACATTCTGAAAGTGAATACATCTATAACTATGAACACTTTGATATATTAAGGATAAGGAAAATTACATCTCCGATTTTTTGCAAGTACAGCCAAAAAAGTCTGCAACCTATGTACATTCTCATATAAAAAAAAGGAGACAAGAATCACTGCAATGGAGAAATTGGGAGAGGCAAGGAGAGAGCGAACATGTACACTCATTGACCTGAGAATCAGTAAATTTATTCTCCCAGATAACACCGGAGGAAGAAAAGTTTCTCATTAAGCAAGTAACAAAGACACGGTAATGCAAAATGAATGGGATCAAGCAGAGACTGCCATTTGAGGTTGAAATACATAATTAGCAATTTTCGCATCACACTCAACTCAACTATTAAATAGATAAATATAAAGTGAAGCTAACCAGTAGAGCTTTTTGGCTTAGTCTGTGCTGAGCGTCCAAGCTTTGATGTCTTATCAACACCCTGTTTATTCTCGAGAGCCTGCTGTTTCATCACATTCTCTTCAGTATGCTTCAATAATCGATCTGGGCCTATCCATTCATCCCAACTGTTGGCAATATGTGCAAGCCACAGACATGATTATTGTATACCTTTCCAGAAAAGGGCATGCTTATTAATTAAAGAAAACTTCCCCAAACAAAATATAGAAGTTTTGGGCCACCCTTTGATTATAGTAAAATTGAACTTTTAAAATAGTTTAGTTGCTTCTAAAGAACGAGACTGTGAATACTGTACATAAATAAATAAATAAATAAATAGAAGAAGGCTTCAAATCAGAAATCTCATTCAATCCTTAACAGCTGGTCAACCAACTGACATACAAGAGGAGCATCGGAAACATTCTTTGGTGGTAGTCCTCATCTACTTGAACTTTTTTTTTTTTTTCTGAAGTTTCTTAGTTGTAGTAGGCAACATAAACTTCTTTGCCATTTCTTTTGCATTTAACTACCTAATTTCATTTAAGCGTTATAATTTTCAAATACAACAGGAGATTATCCCATTCAACATGGATTCTCAGATATCCAAATGTGTGTGTCCGACAACAGATGGTTAGTCTTATTCATAAGCCATATATAATCAAAGTAAGGGGACAACTGTTTCTTTGTTGATCGTAAAGAACTCTGACAACCATATATAAAAATAAGAAAAAATTTATAAATAAAAAAAATAAAAAATAAAAAAAACATTGATAGTACAAAAATAGAACATAGTACTTTTTCTTTCCATGTATTGTTATATTTGGTGATTTACTGAAGGCAGCAATATATGACACAGAATTGTCAATATGCAACTTTTTAAAGATTTTAAATACCATGATTTCATTCAATTATCTCAAAAGCTGCCTATGTATCCTATCTCCAGAATTATCCAATTTGAACCATTTTCCTTAATTCTTTCTTCTCCAAAAACATAGCAACTTTATATGCAGTTCTAATAAATACTATTTGGCACTAATGCAAGCATAACATGTGGCATATACAGCTAGCATATGCAAATGAGAACTTTAATATATTGGTTTGCAATCTCAAAAGTTTCTTTTTGACAATAAAAATTGTGAAAGCTAACCTAAAGACAAAACACAGAACTTATAATAAGACCTCTTTTGGCCAACCCTCAGAATAAATGCAAGAAATAGCATGACCTGTGGAATAAAAACCATTTTGCAGATGAGACTTGCAATTTTCATGAAAACAAGGTATTTTTTTAATGTTCAACCCCCCCCCCCCCCCCCCAATTTTCATGAAAAACAAGGTATTTTTAATGTTTTCAACCCCCCCCCCCCCCCCCCCCCCTTTTTATCTTTTTCTTTTTTCTTCCCCTCTCTCCTTTTCCCCCCCCCCCCCCCCCTTTTATCTTTTTCTTTTTCTTCCCCTCTCTCCTTTTCTCTTTATGTCATGCGGGCTGAGCAATACATAGCAGCTGTTGCACCACGTGTTAAAACTTTCTGATATTCTGTTACCCCTTCAGAAGGGAGTAGTTGTGAGTTTACCAAACACTGTAGAATTAGGGTGAAAACTTCCAGATGATGGCAAATCATGTCAGAGGATCTCTTAAGACAACTCATACTGATTTAGATGAAACTAAGAAAAAGATTTAGAAATAACCTTTCAAATCATGCACTCTGTCCCTCATTAAGTTCCAAAATCTCAGCTCAAAAGTATAGTAGGAAAATAGAGCAGAAGGCATACTCACTTTTTATTCCAACCCTGTAAAACAGAAAATAGCACATTACTCAATATAATAACAAGGTCATACTATAATTGTGAATTTAGTGATTTAGGCATGCAAAAAACTGTTAGGCCAGACAGAATACTGTTAGCAGCTATAATAGGAAGATGCTTCCAAACAAAGCACCTTATAAAAATAAGCAACGCTCAAGAAGGGTAAAATAAGAGAATAGCTTACAAGGTAATGAACAAAATATCTCCATTCCTTCTTTCGAAGCTCAGCTTTTTGAACCTAAATTCAAAAGCATATAGGATAAAAACAGAAAGTTAAAACGATAAAACAAAGGAAATCCTAGGATATACACTTTTTGGTACAACTGTAAAAGAAAATATCTCAGAGAATAAAATAGAAATTGAATTTTAAGGCAGATATTATTTATTGCATCTAAGTGAATCCAAATGACTTCTTCAGCAACTTCAAAATCAAGGACACTATACAAGCAATAGCACAACCATAGAACAATCAACGATGCTACGACCTTTTCATGAATTACAAGGCTGTATTCACAAATACAAATACACGATGTCACATATAATTACGCTGTCTCGACTTAAAAGAAAGCACACCACTGCATTTTTCCAACACTAACATTTCAAACACTATAAACCCTAATTTACACAACCAGCTTTTCACGACCTTGAGTGACAAGCCACTGAACTCGATCTATCGACCTCAGTTCCATTCCATATATCAGGATTCTCAGCAAATAAACAGATCATAACATCATGAATCAAAATTAAACAGTAAACTTCAAATTTATAGAAGCGGTAGGCAATGAACAAGTCCAATTTAACTTAGTTATTAACTGAATAAGCGCAGATAAGAACTCAAGATAAGCGCAGAGAGAGAATAATGCCTTAGCCTCATAGATGCGAGGACCGTGATAGGCCAAGACGCGCTCGCCCTCGGAGAAGACTCCAGAATTGGAAGGAGGAGCGTCTCCACTTGAGGTCTCGCCATCGCTGCCAGCGTCGTCCTTCGATGAGCTCCCCATTTTCTTTTACCGACACCGAAAGAGAGAGGAAGGAAGAGCGGGAGATCTGTTGCTGATTTAATTTCTTAAATTCCCGCTGTGGACTATGTTCCCTGCGGGATTTCTATTTTCTGCTTTCGAGTTTGAAACGAAAGGGGACCGAGGTTTTTTCACCTTTCGAAGGACCAAGCATAATTCGGTTATACTGGAAAAATAATCTACTCCAATATTCAGTTGTTTTATATTTTTTAAGTTTTCATATTTATTTGATAAATACATTCAATATCATCAATAAAAACCTTGGTGATCAATAACCAACAATTTTGTTTAGAATATTCATAATCAAAATTAAATTGTATGTGTTCGGTAAAATTTTTAATTAATATGGAGCTTTTTTATGTTAATTGGCAATTAATTTATATTTATATTATATTTAGACTTCACTGAGGCATTAAGTTCATAAAATAACTACTAGTATTTTTTTTTTTTTGACATGAATAAGATAACTACTAATTAATATTTTTATCATCATTCTATTTACAATTATTTAAATATAATAAAATTTATTCAAATTTAATCATCATTCTATTTACAATTATTTAAATATAAATAAAAATTTATTTTCAAATTTAATTTTTTAAAAAATTTTAATTAATATTTTTTTATATAATATTAATAAAATAAAAATAATATTCACCTAAATAAAAATACATTATACACCATATATATTCAAAAAATTAAATAATAAAATAAAAAATAATATTCACCTTAAAATTAAAAAAAATACATTATACACCATAATATATTAAAAAATTATATTTTTAATGGTCATTTTATATTATAACATCAATTGGTCCGCTACCAATGTTTTACTAAATATCAAGATTCATCAATGTTAATCATTATCGTATATAAGTTAATATGAACCCCTAAACCAAATGGGTCCTTAAGCTTTTGCATTTTTTTTTTTTTTTCAATCTTGACTAATCTATCTCTATGTCTATCCATAATCTATAATATATATTGAAGTTGAAATAAGGAATATTGAAATTGCCAAAGATAACTCTATTAAGTTTATGAATTGATAAAAATATTTTTAAGGAATTTAATTTTGTTAGTTGAAAAAATATAAATGATTATTTGCATATTTAAAATTAAATTTTATTAGGTCAAAGTAAAATAAAAAACTATTAAAAAAATAAAAAAATCTTTATGTACAAAATAACTCTAAATTTAATAGATGTAAATTTAATAAAATCCCTAATTGAGAAATTTTATGCTAATTAAAATTTTTAATTTATACTTTTATCATATCTAATTAGGAATTATAATCATATTGCAGAAGTTTTGTCCTATGTTAATTATAAATTATATATTATATATCACCACTATATATATGATTATTTTATCTATATAAGTTTTATTTATTTTTGCTATCAAAGGCTCTTTTATTTTTGTTATCAAGGATTTCACAACTAGATTTCACAACTAAAAATACATCGAACACCCATCGGTTAACTTATTATTATCGATAGTTGATGTGTTAATTTAAATTTTTATTGATTTTAATTTAATATCAATATTATTTTATATATTATTATTTGAAAGGTCCCAAAATTTTGCTTTTTATTTATCCATAAAAATATGATAATTTTAAGTCAATTATCATTTCATGTATTCAACGTGACATCCTAGGTTTGGGGCACAAACACCTTAGGTAAATTTCACATCGACTACGCACTAGGTGGAAGTGATGTAAATATAAGGTGATAGGCCTTAGGATGCCAAGACGTGTTTTCGGCTATCAGGCGTGATTTCGCTGGCCCAGGAACAAAACCGTGCGGGCTCATGGGACCAAAGCTGACAATATCTTAATAGGTCTGGGCTATTACATTCAACTTTTAATTTGCCCTCACTAACATAGGTTATTTTTTGCTAAAAAAGCATTATTTTTTATAAGAAAATAGTTGTTTTTATTATATTTATTATTGAGTGAATAGTGGAAAATAAATGAAATACTTTCTTCAAATATATTCCTTCAATTTCCGAAACAAGGAAAAATATCTTTTTCTATATATTTTTCATAGTTAATTTTCTTGCTTCAAAAAAAAAAACTCCCTTCCAAACAAAGGATAAGCATATACTGTCTTCTAACTACTAAAACTCACACCCAGTAAGTACTGAATACATATATACTTAATTACCATATTGATATTAATTACACATTAATATGCGAGATTGCTACCATGATATTACACAATATATCTTTTCAAAAAAAAAAAAAAAGGATATTATTAGTCCTACTCAAAACGGGTTTCATAGTAAATTCTATATAGCAATTCCAAATTTCAATGTAATAATTAATTAAGAAATACAACTAACTAGTAATTCATAATTAACCCGCTAGTGTCCCTGTCCAGGGCTAGGACCATCCTTATTAATGCCTCCAAAACTCCGAGAATCAGTTAACCTATTCCCTTGTCCTGGGCTTGGTCCTGATTGCTTAATGGCACCAAGAAACAATCCATCAAAGAAACCTTTGTCCCGAACCCTAGGACCATGAGACTCCAAGGTATTCAATGGTCGAGCTTGTGTTTTTGAGCCAAGAAATAAAAGAACAAACAAGAAGCAGCGGACAAGGTAGTTCAGAAAATCTCTAGCCATTCTGTCAATATTACTTTAAAGAAACTAGTTTAAAAAAACGTTGCTGCTGAGCTTATGATATCTTACTTGTATATATATAGTGTTAGCAACCTAGCCCAATGTTCAAAGTTCCTGTTTATTCATGTGAAGAGGAAACATCAAGTGAGGTTCACATTGGGCGGCTTCCTTGGTCCACTAAATCAAAGAAGCCTGACCTAACCTGCAGCTTATAATTATGTGACATTCTTTCGAGAAGAAAAAAAAAAGGCTTAGACTTAGAATTATTTTTGATTTTTAATTAATATATTAATTATATTTTAATAATTATATCTATTAAATTATAGTAACTAAAATAAAATAAAACAAATACAAATTTAAAGTTATTAATGGAAAATGCATTAGTACACCTTAATTGCAAATTATACGTATGCTTGATAATTCCTTTAAAAAAAACATAGGCTTGATAATTATTTTAGTATAAATATAAAAAAACGTGATTAGTAGTGTTAACGTTTGAATTCAAACTATATAAATTGCTTAATTTAATGATTTGCTCAAGAGTTAAAATATGAAAATTAAAGTAATATTAAATAATTAAATAAATATAATTTTTAACTTCATTCTCGAGGAAAAAAGGATGCAAATTCTTTTTTTCACATATATAAAACATGTTCATAGATTACATAAACTGTCTAAATAGAATCAAACTGCATTCATAAATTTTATAATAGTTAGTTTGATTGAGTTTATAGTTTTTTATAAATCGCTATTATAAATTTAATTCGTAAACATCTTTGAAACCCAACGTAAATTTCATAAACCACCTAACTCCTCATCTATTCAATTACGTGTCTTGCTTTTGCATAGAATATAATATATGTCCACATCAAGTTTCCACGTTGAAGAAAATGGAAGTATTTAGCTATTTCAAGAAAATGGACGGAATTGCGTTTCAAAATTTCATATTTTCTTGATGAAAAATTAGCAGTATATTTATGCACATCCATACACGTGTATGTAAAGACTAAACCATCATTTTTCTGTTGTTTGACGGAAATTAATTGAAAAATATTGAAATTTATAATTTATGAAACTATAAAAATATGTAAAATGACATAAATGTAATATTTAAATTTATTACTAAATATGAAAAAAAATAGTAAGTTGTGGGAGTCATCGTGACTAGTGATTCTGATTAATAGTAACTAGTGACTCATTGTGGTAGTTGGCTATGATCAGTAACTAGTGGCGTTGGTCATCAACGATTAATAGATTAATAATTATAAATATTTAATTTTTTAAAAAAACTTAGTTTTTCCCCGTTCATCAACATCCTAAACATAAAAAAATTGTAAAAAAATATATATATATATATTCTCTAAAAGTTATTTCCAGTAAACGAAGGGCATATGAATTTTCTTGCAAGAAAAAAAAGGAAACAAAATCACTTACGCTGTGTCTTCATTCACATGTACACACATTGGTGGATATAAATGTTTGAGATTTTGTCATTGCTGATGTGATGAGTCAAAATGAGAAAATAGAACATTGAATCAAAGATGACATCATTAAAATAACGAAACAAAGCAGATTTTGGAATCTGAATGGTCCAACTTTTGAAGGGGGGGAAGAAATAGAGTCCAAATTTACCATAAAATTTCAGTCTCGAATTAGCAGGCTGCCTGCCTCCTGCTCGGCCACCTTTGATTTTGAATTGTCGTTTCAGAATTAAGAATTTAGGACCACTACAAAGTCCAATTGCGAAAACACATTAAAGCACGTGTCACTTGTAAGAAGGGAAAATTATTTCAAACGTAAATTGCAAGCAATTATTTTATACACCCAATTAATAAATAAAAACATATTTTTATTTAATGGCTATGTACATTTGGTAATGACTTTTCATACTGCGTATATTATTTTGACTAAATTTAAAATCTCGATAACATAATATTTATATTATTTCTTATTTGAAAAAACAGATCATGAAACGTTGCTAAATTTAACGATCGATGAATCACTAGTTAAGCACATGACAACTATTAACAGTTAATAATTATTAAAATTGCTAGCTTAGCTCAAAATGCTCTATTATATCTGGTGTGGACACAAATGCTCTTTTTTTTTTTTTTTTTTTTAGCTCAAAATGCTCTATTATATCTTTTGGTGTGGACACAAATGCTCTTTTTTTTTTTTTTTTTTTTTTTTTTTGGAAAGAAAAAAAAAATTATTGGAGATAGTGAGTTGAAATTGTTGTGGCACAAATTTAGATAAGATTTTCTCATAATTAATTATATCGTGGAAATTACTGGGCTCAAATAAATAAATAAGAGAATAATTTAGTGTGTCTAAAATAATTATTTGACTAAATCTAGTGTCTAGCGGTTAGATTATACCTTTAATATTTAATATAAAAAGATAATTAAAAATAGAGCTATAGTAATATATTATGGGAATAAATTATTATTTTTATTATTTTATTCTTGGATAGATACGAGATGATCACCATAATTGATTCTCATCTAATTTAATAATAGGAGTGATATACTTCCAATTTGATAATTAATTTTAATTAAAATATTGATTAAATAAAATTAGAATCTTCGAGTTATAAGTAAACCTGATTATCTGTTAGCTTAGTTTAATAAATATTATATTCATTTCATCTGTTTAGTACAGATTAATATATAATATATATATATATATATTATATTATATATATATTATATATATATATATATATGTTATGATTATTTTAAAAATATGTATGATATTAAAAGATTAACATTAGTTAATCATTAATTAAATAGTAAAATTTTCATCATAACATTAAATTATATAATAAAATATAATATAATCATACTCGCGGATTTTCCATGCTCATCTTTGTTATCAATTAAAAAAAAGCCAGTAAATAATATTTAAATCCTGTACAGGATCATTTTATTTAAAAAAAAAAATGCTGACATTAGTTTATCTTGTTTACCTAAAAGTTAGTTGCGGAAGCTGGGCCTATCAAGAATGGATCTGAATTTATTACCAATAAAAATTTCCAGTTGAGGACTACGAACATCAAAATTAATAATAAAATCTTCAAAGCTGAAAACCACATCTCATACATCAAAATAATGAAAAACAAGTGTATGTTATTATATAATGTATTACTTTTCAAATTACATTATTTGATCTGTTTTCTTTTCCTCTTTCTAACTGTATTACATACAAGAAAATTTCAAGAGAAAAGAATATTCCCTTACACTACATTATATATATATATATATATATATAATTTGAATAAACAATGTCAAAGAATAATTTTTCATAAATTTTTATTCAATGTCAATGAATTTAAAGTATGAATGTATGTATTGGATAAAAAATAAAAGAACTGTTTGAGTTGTAAAATGAAACAGGGGCTAGTGCTGATTCCCGGTGAGTTCTTGACCTGGACAGGGACCTGAATCCTTAATCCCTCCAAGTGTACAGACATTGTTGTATTAATGCCCTTTACCTCCGGCGCTTGGACCGGAGTCCTTAATCCCTCCAAGTGTTTGGGCATCGGTATACTCATGTCCTTCACCACCATTGCTTGGACCAGAGTCCTTAATGCCTCCAAGTGTCTGGACATTGGTGTACTTGTGTCCTTCACCAGGGCTAGGACCATCCTTAATTCCTCCAAGCGTCTGAGCATTGGTATACTTGTGTCCTTCTCCAGGGCTAGGACCATCCTTAATCCCTCCAAGCGTCTGAGCATTGGTATACTTGTGTCCTTCTCCAGGGCTAGGACCATCCTTAATCCCTCCAAGCGTCTGAGCATTGGTATACTTGTGTCCTTCTCCAGGGCTAGGACCATCCTTAATCCCTCCAAGCGTCTGAGCATTGGTATACTTGTGTCCTTCTCCAGGGCTAGGACCATCCTTAATCCCTCCAAGCGTCTGAGCATTGGTATACTTGTGTCCTTCTCCAGGGCTAGGACCATCCTTAATCCCTCCAAGCGTCTGAGCATTGGTATACTTGTGTCCTTCTCCAGGGCTAGGACCATCCTTAATCCCTCCAAGCGTCTGAGCATTGGTATACTTGTGTCCTTCTCCAGGGCTAGGACCATCCTTAATCCCTCCAAGCGTCTGAGCATTGGTATACTTGTGTCCTTCTCCAGGGCTAGGACCATCCTTAATCCCTCCAAGCGTCTGAGCATTGGTATACTTGTGTCCTTCTCCAGGGCTAGGACCATCCTTAATCCCTCCAAGCGTCTGAGCATTGGTATACTTGTGTCCTTCTCCAGGGCTAGGACCATCCTTAATCCCTCCAAGCGTCTGAGCATTGGTATACTTGACCATGAATATTAATCTTAATCTCACGTCTACGGCTAGCGTAGCGTTCTGTAGCATTGCGTATACTTTGTCCTTCTCCAGGGCAGACCATCTTAATCCCTCCAAGCCGTCTACATTGGTATATTGTCCTTTCTCCAGGCTAGGGACCATCCTTTAATCCCCCCCAAGCAGTCTGAGCATTGGATTTATACTTGTGTCCTTTCTCCCAGGCTAGGACATCTTAAATCCCTCCAAGCGTCTGAGCCATTGGTTATACTTGTTGTCCTCTCCAGGGCTGGACCATCCTAATCCCTCCAAGCGTCTGAGCATTGGATAATACTGTCCTTGCACCGGGAGGCTGGGCCAGAGCCTTATATTCCCCCAAGCGTTTGGGCATGGCATTACTTGTGTCCTGCCCCAGACTTGGCCAGAGTCCTTAATGCTCGCAAGTGAGAATCCATCCAAGAAACCTTCAATTACTCTCGTAGCAGAGTAATGTCTTGTGTCCAAAGACGCCCTTCATTCAATGAAACCGGAAGGTAATTATCACTATGAGGATAAGAAAGAAACTTGAAAGATTTTACAAGACATCGCCATTGAAGAACGTGGGGGAATTGAAAACAGAGGGGATGCGGGTTTAGTTTGCTTGTGATATATTTGCAAGAAATGGCAGAATGTGTGATATTGTTTAGCAAGAATGGAGATGTGAAGTTTGGTATTTATCAATGTGTGTGTCTACAATTTCCAACCCGAATTGGAACTGAGATTGCGAAGTAATGGATTTATGAGATAACCTTATTGCTTGCAACTAAAGAGTCAGAGAGGTGTAACGTTTATATATTGGGCTTGTATTATTGTGCACCTAAATAATTTTTGCTTGAGTTTCAACAGAAGATCCGATCGATGAAAAATAAAAATAAAAAAAAAATCGAGATTATATGATTCCAGTAGTTCTTTATTTCAAACGAACGTGTGGACGATTGTGTATAAATGCGTATGCACTGTTTGCATTTTTATTTTTTTTGTTGGTTGGAATCCTGATTTCCACAATGGATGGAAATATGTGTCTCATAACATCAGCTCCCTAGACACAAGATTAATAGTCGACCACACTATATCTGTCTGAGCATTGGTATACTTGTGTCCTTCTCCAGGGCTAGGACCATCCTTAATCCCTCCAAGCGTCTGAGCATTGGTATACTTGTGTCCTTCTCCAGGGCTAGGACCATCCTTAATCCCTCCAAGCGTCTGAGCATTGGTATACTTGTGTCCTTCTCCAGGGCTAGGACCATCCTTAATCCCTCCAAGCGTCTGAGCATTGGTATACTTGTGTCCTTCTCCAGGGCTAGGACCATCCTTAATCCCTCCAAGCGTCTGAGCATTGGTATACTTGTGTCCTTCTCCAGGGCTAGGACCATCCTTAATCCCTCCAAGCGTCTGAGCATTGGTATACTTGTGTCCTTCTCCAGGGCTAGGACCATCCTTAATCCCTCCAAGCGTCTGAGCATTGGTATACTTGTGTCCTTCTCCAGGGCTAGGACCATCCTTAATCCCTCCAAGCGTCTGAGCATTGGTATACTTGTGTCCTTCACCGGGAGGGCTGGGGCCAGAGTCCTTAATTCCCCCAAGCGTTTGGGCATTGGCATACTTGTGTCCTGCCCCAGGACTTGGGCCAGATTCCTTAATTGCTCCAAGTGAGAATCCATCCAAGAAACCTTCAATTACTCTCGTAGCAGAGTAATTTCTTGTTTTCAAAGGACGCCCTTCAGTCTCAATGAAACCGAAGTTAATTATCACTATGAGGATAAGAAAGAAACTTGAAGATTTTACAAGAATCGCCATTGAAGAACGTGGGGAATTGAAAACAGAGGGAGCTGGGTTTAGTTTGCTTGTGTATTTTTGATATTGTAGCAAGAAATGGAGATGTGATATTGTAGCAAGAAATGGAGATGTTGGAGTATAGTATTTATATTGTTGATGAGATAATCTTTCTTTGACTAAATGAAGTCGTTTTGGGCTTTCAAAACAAACGTGAGATTTTCCAGTGTTCTTTATTTCAAACGAACGTGGTGATGTATGAATCCCACGAACCAACCAGGGAGGTTCTTGTTGAAGAAAAAGAAAAAGAAAAATCAAGAACGGAGGAAAATTAAAAAAAAGAAAAGGAATTTGACAGTATTCCAAGTTGGAAGGTGTTAGGAAATTAATAATTAATTAATAAAATTATTCTCAAAACCATGGTATTAATTCATATATTGATATTTTATTTCTTGGTCTGGAGGTAATGAGACATTTCTTTCCTCTCTTAGTAAGAGTTGGAGACCAGAGAACAAAGACTAGGAAAATACAGTTTGAATTCCAACCGGTTGGGGCTATATAGGGAAAGAGTAGTTAGGTATATTTAAGAGCTAGCGTGACTAGTAAGCTATATATATGGGAAAAATTTACTGCACTGGGCGTATAATTCCACCGGGGCAAGAATAATTTTTTATTTAAACCACAATATTTATATTGTATTTGAGAAAAAAAAAGTAATAAAGAGTAATAATTTTTATAAACATATTATAATTTATTATTATTCTACAAACAGATTAATTGGGCCAGATAGTTAATTACTTAATAATACAATACTTCGAATATAATTAAAAACAAAGTCAACATTTACAATTGATAAAAGTTACTAATCAGTAATCACATTGTGTATATATCAAATGCAGATTTGTATTTGGCATAACATAAACAAAGGTTTGACCCTTTGTTAACTTTAATTTGATATTATCTTCAAAAATCTGTAACCAATAGATGAATTGGTTAATTGCTAGACTCCATCAACATTTTACAATAAAGCTTAGTTTATTTAATTGTAATAAATTCATTGTAGAATTTCTAAACTTATAAATTTAATTTATATTCCAGTCAATATTTAAAATTATTCATTAAATATTCACCTATTTATTTAGCTCAACGTAGTGATTAAATTCAAACATTTTAGGATTAAATTTCAAAACGAATAAATTTTAATATGAATGGAAAAAAAAATTATAAAAACATTCCCATTTAGTTAACAACTGCTACGAATCTTTGACTTGACTCGTTTTTCAGAACAAAAGTCCAAGAGTACTTTTTGGGTCCAGGGAAGAGCTCTAAAGTCTCGGCAGGAATTTTTGACAACGAGGTTCAATTTTTGTTCGAAAAATAATTTACTTTTAAAAATTATTTCTTTTGAAAATTATTTTACAAATAATTTATTTTTTATTTGATTATAATATTAAAAAATTAGTTAAAAAATATAAAAATGTTTAATTTATAAAACCATAAAAATATTTATAATAATAAAAATCTCATGTTTTAAAATTTTTTTAAATCTATGTTAAAAATTTATTGTAAATTTTAGGATAAAATAGATAATTTGATGTCGTTTTATGACTAAATGCAATCATTAAATGGAACAATATGCTTAATTGCTTACCACTAATAGGAAATATTTATTTAGTCAACAAATTGTAACAATAGAAATTATATATGTATATTTTTGAATATTGAAAGAGATTCAAATATGAATCTATTGCAATTTACCACTAGCATATATTTAGTACGTGAAAATTATAATTTTTAAAATTAAATAAAAAGGAAAAAAAAGATGAAGTTGTGATGGTTAATAAAACAAATGAAACCATATATATATATATATATATATACTAAATGTAAGCATAAAAAAATTTGTCTTGAAGAAAATTTTAATTTTGTTCTAGGAATGCCAAGGTTAAATAAATTTTGATTAAAATACATGTCACGACCCGATTCCACGGGCCGGACCGACACTAGGGCCCAGGTAAGCTTAAGGCCCCCGAGGCCCGTAGTAAGCCTGAAACCCTAAAATTTGCTATCTTAATATAAATTTCGAATATTCAGCCCATATTAAAAAAATAAGCCTCAAGATTTTATTTCATCTCATTTCTAATATAGGCTCAAAGCATCATTTCGTCTACGATAATACACGACTAAAGGTAAGTAAATTCTACAACTGCGGAGTCACTAACTATTTGATATACATAGCCTTTTATACATACAGTTACATACTGAAATAATTATGGAATTAAGGAAAATTTCTTTGATGCCTTGCGTCAAAGAAACGTAACCTAATTCGAACTAAAGAGGAACTTACTTCCTGAAAAAATTAAACAAGACATGTGAGTTTTTCCTAAAATGATAATTATTGCACAACACATACAGTCACACAAATGTCAGATGGTGTAAACATATCAATCTAGTCATCCGACTATTATATGCTCACGCAAGCCAGTCACACAGGATGGCAGTCTCAAACCAGCACTCTTACAAAACAATATCACCTTCAAATAATCACATCACGTGCGGAAATTAGTCGAGTAGCGTCACCTGAAACCCACCGACGAGCCGTCCTCTCAAACAGCCCGATCCTCTCAAAACATGTGCACCCGGGAGCCAATCCCCCATATCTGGCACCCGACCGGTCTAATCCTCACTTGACCAGTCCTCTCTAATATTTTATTTTACATTCTTTCTCTTTCTTTTCCATCTCATCAACATCATTCATTCAATTCATCAGGTGCACACGGGCGCCGATCTCCCATTTACCGGCACGGTCCAATTTCACAATCATCATAATCAGGATCCATGCTACGACCGTCCTCACACAACCCCATGGTGACCCACTTCATCCACCAATTCCAACACAAGCAAGACTATAAAGCAATATCACAACACAAATTAATCAAACCATTGCAAACAAATGCAGACATATTATTCAACTTGACATCGTAAATGCCAATGCACAATTTAAACATGCCAAAAATCAATGCAAGATAAAAAATAAATAAATAATAGATTGACATAAACAACAAGATAATAAAAACAATAACGAATAATAACACAATAATAAGCCCAAATCAAATAAATAAATATATAAATAATGAAATGAATAATACAAGACAATAAATAATTAGGAGCCACCGGATTTATATGCTACCAAATATAGAACTTAATCCTACAACTAAACTCTATTTACTCTATTTGTTAAAATTTAAACAATCTAGTTTAAACTTTCCTGTTCAAATTTTCTGCAGCACCTTCCCCTAAAAAGTGACTATCTACCTGCTCACAGTATCACATCATCGTAATCTTTATCAATTCAAAGCACACAGCCCATCCGTTCGGGCAGAGCAATCAATTTATTCTCCCTTCCTCCAACTAAGTAACAAAATAATTATTATTAACTTATTTAACCATCTATACAAAACCTTAGCTTTACTTAATACATGATTTCAACATTGATACAAATTAGTTTACTACTAATACAAAAATATTCATAGCTTTACTAAGATTAAACAAATAAGTAAATAAATACGCGATTAAATGAAAATGTTTATTTGTTTAATTTCCGCGTCCTACTACTTTAAACTATCCTTAAACTATCTGATCATATATTCCTTTAATAATCATACAAAGTTATAGCTCATATTCCTTTTACCAACATTAATTAGGATCTTATGTAACAACTTAATAATTTGTGAATCACTATCCTCACCAAGCAAGATTATAGGAAACGCCCTATTTAAATTATCTATTAAGCATAACTAAGCTAATCAAGTCTTAATTGAATTTGTAACTCAATTACACTATAGCCTTTGCTACTCATTAAGCAAAATTTAACCAAAATAACTAAACTAGCGGCTGCCTCAACAGAATTAAAAATTCATTATATATGAACTTAATTTAAACCGAAAACTACAATTTCTCTAATCACAATTGTTGCCATCTAGTCCAATTCTTAGCTATAAATAAAAATTACCTCAATAACTACCAAATCACCCACTAAATCACAAAAATTCAGAAATATAACGTAGAACAAGGCTTGAGAATTTATTTTAACAAAAGACTATAAATGTTCATATATTTCAAGGTTAATCCCAATAAGTTAAGCTCTTGTATTCAATTTAGTCTATTTAAATTAATTTCAATTAACTTTTATATATAAAATTGAGAACGAGTTTAGAACGTTACCCATTGGGAATCGGGGCGACGATTCCGCAGATCAGCGCGAAGGAGAAGAAAGGATTAATCTGTCTCTTGCGGGCCCGCGGGTGCCGTCGGACCGGTCACCGGACCGCGGCCGGCCGGGCCTGTGCACGTGGCCCGGAAAAAGCTAAACCGCCCAAGAAAAATTGCAAGGTCACCAGCACTGACTCCAATTTTCGCCGAGGAGTCAAATCTACCAATCGGTTTGAGAGGCGAGTGAGCATCGTTTGGCCGGAATCGACCTCCACAGCCACCTTCCAAGCCGCCATCCATGGTGGTTCATCAAAACTCAAGCCAAAATCATCGCTACACAAAAATATGACGTAGTCAAAAGAGGTTAGGGAATTGTTGTGCGAACAATAGAGAAGGAGAGGAGCTCAATCGAGACCTTCAGTTCAACCTCTAGACCACTAGTCGATTGAATTACAATATTAGGGATGAAATAAATATTTTTTAAAAAAAGGCGACGACGATGCTTTTGACATAATGATTAGAAAAGGTAAATAATAATTTTCTTTTTATGTTCATGAAGAACAATGAGAAAGGAAATCATGTTTAATAATCAGGAAACTTGATGGTATGAGTTCCAAAGTACCTTAGCAACCAACATCTAGGTGATCGAAGATTCTTCAAATCCAGAAAATGAAGCGTCAGCAAGTCCTTCCATCACGGCAGGAGATCGTCTACCTAGCAGCATGGGTTGACTGTCGGATAAGATTAGTGACGATTATGCTCGTGGATTCGCCGCCCGCTGTGGAGGTCCAATTCGGACGCGAATGATAAGCTTTTGATAGACAGTGATCAGGGTCAGTGTACTCCTCTTCCAGTTTTCTTCGCATCGCGCCACAGCATGAATATATATTTACTGTCTTCACAACAGGTCCAAACTCTGAGGCTCCATTGAACAATCTTGAACCTCGCCAAAATCGCTCAGCCCAAACAGCCTGAATCCGATGCCGTCCCTTATAATCCCTACTGATATCTGGCAAAATTTGCATTTCATGATTGGCCCGGTGGAGAGACCTCGCCATGCAACGAGCGGCGTGAGAGGTGGAGTGATAAGAGAAGCGCGAGATTGACCCCCGCGGAAACAGCGAAGTGAGAGCGATAGAAGTGGAGGATTACATCTGAGTCATGAGAGCAGCGGCCGCGAGAAGAAGAAGGGCAAAAGAAGGAGAAACGAAACAAAAAGAAAAAGAAGGAAGGAAAGTGCTGGGCCAATCCGTTTCGATGATATTCGTAAAACTTCGTGAGTTAACCCAGTTTTAATTAAAGAATAACCAGTCAAATTGCTGATCTCATTATTATAATGTATTAACAGGTTTTTACTAGGTGTGTTTTTTCTATCCTAGTGGATTCGTCGTTCAAATTTGCGCTATTCAAACTCGGTCCGTGATCTCTTTTCAACTTTATTGAAATGTAATTTCCAGGCCTTATCCAGTTGTTGATTTGATTTCTCGATCATGCCAATTGTCATATGTCATATCATTTATCAGGTTATATTACTAAAAAAACAAGCTTCTTCTCTATTTCAATCACACCAACCTGCCCAATCTAGCGTGTAAGTAAATGTTACCTATACGCTTTGACATTGCACCATATATAGTAAGATTTTGATTGGAGATTGGTTTAGAAATAATATTGCACCCAATCAATATAGTTGCTTATATAATATATATAATAGATCTTCACCTTAAGTGTGTTTTGTGTTTTCAACCCCGTATATTCCCATTGGATCTCTGTCTTGATAGGTGGAGACAAAATCTCAATAATGGCATACTCATCATTCTTCAAACCCAGATTTCCATTCTCAAATAGCTATCGGAGCGAATATAAATCGTAACCGCTGAAATTTTGAAATCGGATACCTGAAAAGGAAAATAGTAAATGTCTGTAAACAATGAACTTTTTTTTGATGGACTATAGGCCAATTCGAAAATTTGCGGCTCTCTGAGCAAATTAGACCATCAACATCTTAAATATGCAACAACGTGAGAGTTAAGAGCGAAAACAGCACTACGCCGGCCTATAAATTTCGCGAGTTTTGCATTTAATTAACAAAAATGCCGCATGAAGGCTTTTCACAACATGAGAAATAAAAATAAAGTATGTCTTAGCAGGTGTACCATACAAACACAGGCGCTAATTAGATGAGGACTATGTTAAAATCAAATTACCTTATTCATCTAATCTATAGTTATACACAGTCTGCTAGTGAGTATATATGGTATTTTCTTCTCGTTTTTCCAAGGCAATAGAAGATATTTGATCAAATAATCTCTCGCGATGTTTTGTATTGTTCTTATTTACCATTGTCCAATGCTTAATTTTTCTGTTTTAAAATGTAAAAATAATTTTTATATTTATTTTTCAATCTTTAATTTTAAAATAAAAATTCAGGGTGTTTCAATATATATATATATATATATTTTACATACCGGTTTGTTTTTTGTTTCTATTTACCATTGGCCAATGCTTAATTTTCTGTTTTAAAATGTAAAAATAATTTTTTATTTATTTTTCAATTTTATTTTAATTATATATTATATTAATTTCTGATGAATTTTATATGTTTGACATCACAATTTAGACTTTAATTGAATGCCTCTATTATTCTTAGATGTTTAATATACTATACTCTACTGTTCATATTGAATTCTAAATATATCTATATACAAATTTTTAAATTTTTTAATTAATTTTATCTATATATTTTTATAGATAATTGCAAGTCCTTTTGAAAACTTAAATTAAAATTAATTCATCGAAAACACTCTTCCTCAATTGGGTTAGTGTATGATAGTTATTGACCGATCCAATCATCACCATTTATATTTTTGTTGCTTGCTTTTTATATTTGTTTGTTAGTTATTTATTTTTCCATTAGTTGTAAACAATTGATTAATATTTCCATTCATTTTATTCAAGCAATTTCCATCGATTTTATTCTAAGATTTAAAAATAATAATAAAATTCAAATTTGGTTTGATTACATGGTTCCTGAGTGAAAACTAAACAGATTAGATGGTGTTATTTTAGAAAAATTGGTATCCATAAATATAAGAAAATGGAATCATTTGGATATTGTAATTAGATCATTTATTACATTATTATTAATTTTAGTCTCACATGAGTTTTGTTTTTCCGATGATTTTGAATGATTTTTTTATAATATCCAATAAAACAAGAAATTATATTATAATAAGATCATTTAAATTTAAATTATATTCGATAAGATAATAAATTATATTATAAACTATATATGGTATATATTAAAATGGTAATATTATTGGGTTCCAGCTTTTTTCTAATTGAAGCTTTTTTCCAATTGAAACTTTTTTTCTAATTGAAGCCATTAGTTTTGAAACTAAAATCATATAATATAATATTAAGTAAGGTATGTATTTCGTAATGTTTCTGAGTGATGAAAATGCTGAGCATAGATATCGTTTTATGTATTAGTCGACTGCGTATGTATATCATGACAATTGTTAATGTATCCACATTAATAACAAATTACACTGATTTTTCGCTGTTCATAGTATTAAGGTGAATTACAGTATGCAATATAAAATATGTGAAATATAATACTATTTCTTTTCGACAGAAAATTAGAGAGAATAAGATTACATAATAATGGTTGATATATTATAAACTATATATGGTATATATTAAAATTGGTAATATTATTGGTTCCAGCTTTTTCTAAATTTGAAGCCTTTTTTCCAAGATTGAAAACTTTTTTTCTGAATTGAAGCCATTGTTTTGAAAACGTAAAATCATATAAGTATAATATTAAGTAAGGTATGCTATATGATATATTAAATATGGCGTAAATATATTATATATATAATATATTATATATATACATGAATATATAATGATATTATATGGTAATATTAATAATATTATATTATATGGTAATATAATATAATATCGCGATACTATATATGATAATATATATATAACATATGGTAATGTATGTATACTATATGGTAATATAATATAATATGATAATTCAATTTGATGGATACTAAATAAGGCATATATTAAATATGGTAATTAAGAATCTAATATCTTTAAAGATTAAAAAAAAATAAAAATAAAAGATATCAAAATTATAAAAATTCTCTAAAACGATGATTATTAATCATTATAACAGATATTTACTTATAATATATAATATCTATAATATAAATTCAAAACATATTTTATTTTATTTTATTATTTCATAAAATATTCTTTTTGGAATTTTGTGAATGCTCTTAAATTTTTAGTAATATAAAAATGCTCTTAAAAAATATTATGCCAAATTGCAACTTTACAATTTTTAAGATAACTCTAATACTATTAAGCCAAACTGGATATATAAAATTATTTATACTTTTTTTAATATTAATGGTTAGACATATAACGGATCGACTTATATATATGTATACTAAGATTTATGTAATTTTTTTTTCCAAACAATTTTAAAGATTTATGTATTCAAGAAATATTAAATTGAGGGGTGCCACCAATGATGTTAAAGTCAAATTCGGGTTGACGAGGAAAAGATATTTCATTTTTAAAAAAATTGTTCATATTTTTTTTTATTATATGGTTAGAAATATTTTTATTTTAACAAAAATTTTTATTTTTATTAATTTGGTCCATAGATAGAGTCAAAGGCCAGTTTCGACAAATCAATTCTTTAGAATGATTTATATTTTTATTGTTGAAAGAAAAGATCCAATAATTGAAAATTGTCCATTATGTTTCTCCACATTAAATTCTGCAGATATGGAAATATGATCGCAGTTAAATTGAATTAGCCCTTTATAGCATAAAAAATCTGAAGACAACTCAAAATATTTTGTCCATTTATGCTACTTCCAATTAATTAATAGAAAAAATCTTATAAATTTCAAAATTGAACTTAGCAGGTGACAAGATAAGAAAACTTTCATATAGCATTCTTCTCTTTCTTTTTCTTTTCTTATAGCTTTAGAATCAAAAACCAAAATGGCTGCTCAAGCTGAACAAGTAAATATTCTAATGGTAACAGTGGCCTTTCATGGCCATATTAACCCTATGTTGAGCCTAGCAAAATGCCTTGTTCCAAAAGCTATTCACATCACTATTGCCATTAACGATGTCGCTCGCCACCGGATGCTACAGTCAAAAGTCTCAACTTCTTTGTCTACCACTGCCCCAAACACCACTCCCAAACCTCCTGGAATTGATATTGTTTTCTACTCCGATGGGCTTAGCCCAGAATTCGATCGCGACAATGATGTCGATTTGATGATAAAGTCCTTACGTACAGTAGGATCCGAAAACTTGTCAAATATGATATCCAATTCGGATAAGAAATTTTCTTGCATTATTTGCAACCCATTTATGCCATGGGTACCTGATATCGCTGAAAAACATGGTATCCCTTGTGCAGTGCTTTGGATTCAAGCTTGTACTGTGTATTCTATTTACTATCATTTTTTTAAGTATCCTAATTCTTTTCCTTCAATAGAAAACCCTAACGAGTCCATAAAATTGCCAGGATTGCCTGTTTTACAAGTAAAAGATCTTCCTTCGTTTATATTGCCATCAAGTCCTGAAACATTCAAAAAAATTTTGTCAGAGTTTTTTCAAAAATTGGATAAAGTGAAATGGGTTTTGGCAAATTCTTTTACTGAACTCGAAGAAGAGGTAGTTAAGTCCACGAATTACCATCCCCATCATATTTTTCCTATTGGTCCATTGGTTTCACCATTTTTATTTCAAAAAAAGGAAGAAACTGCTATTTGCAATATTGGTATGCGAAATTCTAATGAAAATGCATGCATAGAATGGCTTGACAAAAAATCACCTTCTTCTGTCATCTATATTTCATTTGGAACCATTACTTTGTTGTCTCAGAAGCAAATGGATAACTTGGCGATTGCATTAAAGAATAGTGAGAAACCATTCCTCTGGGTTATTAAGGTAAAAGAAAATCATTTTGATCATGAAAATAGAAGTGAATTGTTTGTTAGGTTCTTAGAGGAAACAAAAGATAGGGGCATGGTGGTTACTTGGTGTCCTCAAGATAAGGTTTTAATGCACAAAGCTATTGCTTGCTTCATTACGCATTGTGGGTGGAATTCGTCATTGGAGGCTGTGACGGCCGGAGTGCCAGTTATTTCTTATCCGGGATGGACTGATCAGCCAACAGTTGCTAAGATGTTGGTTGATGTTCTCAAGATTGGAGTTAAGATTAAGATTGAAGAAGAAGATGGTGAGGTGGTAGCAAGCGCAGATGAAATAAAAAGATGTATTCTGGAAATTACTAATGGAAAAAAAGCGGAAGAGATTAAGAGAAATGCTGTGAAGTTGAGTGAGGTAGCTAAAAAAGCGATGGCGGACGATGGTTCTTCTAATAAGAATCTTGATCTTTTTATTAAAAAGATTATTTTGAACTCTTCGTGCTTCTTGAAATCTTAGTAGCATATATTAATGTCAAATAAGCTGCCAGCATGATTTTATATGAAATCAATTTCTAATGTAATAGGTTTATTCAATGCATTTAATATCTAGATCATGAATGAATAAGGGTAGTCATTATGGTGGAAAAAGGCTGAAAGTTCCTCCAACTGAACTGTAATGGGTACTTGTTTGATAATAAGATTGTAGTTGCAGCGTCTTTATGTTAACAAATTTGCCACCATGATGTAATAATTCTGAGAGAATGACCCGCCTAAATACGCTTTATGGCTTTATTCACGTACCGCCACCATGATATAATAATTTTAAGATTGTCTAGATGTAATTTATGGCTTAATTCATTAATCAAATCAATGAACAATATTTTTTAAACAAGAGTATTTCTTACAATTAAAAAAAATAAAGTGAAATGTTTATTTTTATTGGTTTTGTTGGCCTATAGAATAAAGAGACAAGTTGTATCCTAATGCTAATAAGAATTGCAATGTAAAATATATGTCCAATTCTATTTATAGATTCAGACCAATTACAACTGAGTATTTTAAAAAAATTCTTTTCACTTTATCATTTTTTTTATAGCTAAAAATCATAAATACCTTCGTGTCTAAAGAAAAGTATTTTTCATTCATTAGATCTATGGATAGACTCATAAACTCATTTAAGTAAATCATTCTCAAAACACGTTTGAATTAAATGAATAATTTACTGAATAAGTTGAACAAAGAAAATTGAATGTTGTGACCACTCATTTTCAATATGTTGAATTAATGTAGCTTATAACTAAGGATATCATCGTATTTAGGGATGATAATAATAGGGTTGTAGTTAGTTAATGCAATACATTACCTAAACCCTAGCCCATCCTCAATTTCCATATCCAATCTGATATCCTATTATTGTAAATTAGAGTGAAATTTTAAAATCTAAAATTTTAAAAATTTGACCGATTCAAATTAATATATGAAAACTAGAGTGAAGTCATTTTATACTACACTATATCACAATAAAATAAAGTTGAAGTTTAAATAAATAATTTACTAAAAATATCCAAATTTATTAAAAATTCCATATTATAATTTTAAAGAATAATAAATTTTTGAGCCTCTCGAAGTTTTGATTTGGATTATATGGATTCGAGTTCAGATATTAGTACTTTACTCATATCTAAAATAAAATTTTCAAATTTTGACGTCCCTACTAATTGTTTGTTACCTAACCCATTACCTAAATGATCGTGGGTTGTAAATGTTGGACCCGCCCGTGAGTCACTAAAGCCCACTTAATTGGGTTATTTTGGGCCACATATCCCTAAGGACCCGAAGAAGTAATAATTAATTCGTCTTTTGGGCTCAAATAAAAAATCGATGAATTGCTACATGATGATCGGCAATGTCGCCAATTGTTAAATTGATTAGCATCCATTGGGTTATGTCTTGGACTGAAATTAACCATTACTATAACTATTCATATTTTACATCGGAAGTTTTGAATTAGTAGTACTTTCTTGAATTGTAATTTTTAAATCACAGGTTTTGTAAGTCAGTATTCATTTTCTTTTCATTTTTTTAAAAGAAATAACTTAATTTGTTTTTTAGTTATACTTCGGATGCACTTCTTCAATTCAATTTGAACCCTTAAGAATCATGCACAATCTTATTTTTTACATCACATGTTTATGAATCAGTATTCATTTTCTTTTAATTTTATTTTAAAAGAAATAGCTTAATTCTGTTTTTCAGGTACAAATTTTTAATTCAATTTGAGTCCTCAAAATTCAAGAACCATGCAAAACCCTAATTTTTATGTCATTATTTTTAAAAGGAACAACTTAATTTTGTTTTTGAGTTATTTTTCGGAAATATATCGAGTAATTAACAACCATCCACAATCATACATTTTACATTATATTGTTTATGAATTAGTAATCATTTCCTTTTGATTTTATTAAAAAAGGATCAACTTTCCGAAAGTGTCACAGCAAAAAGTTCAATAATTTTTTTACCTAAAAACAAATTTAAAGAAGACAATAATAAAAAAAGTCAGGCAGAATGACAAAATCCATTCATATCTTGTACTATTTATTTTTTTTAATTCGAAAAACTAAAAATTTAATAGATGTAATTATTGGGTACAACTATTTTATGCACAAAATCTGATATGCTTATTAGTTATTGTTTTTTGTTGTATTGAACATTAATAATTTATTAAGGTTGGAGTCGTAATCAATTAGTTAATTTTCAAAGCACGTGAGACTTGAAGAGTTGACAAGAAAGCATGAAGGGATGAGTTGCGGTCGCCACTCACGGAGGAAGCAGAAAAATCTTATTAGAAATTTAATGCAAAGATGAAGTCAGATCAGGCAGGTGAATGCTTACAAAAAATTAGGGTTTGAAAGCTCATCTTTAGCCACCCATATTAATTATTATTATAACAATCGCATATCAATGTGCTTCTCATGCCAAAGATTTTTTCTTTTTTTTTTTTTTTTTTTTTTTTTTTTTTTTTTTTTTTTTTTGAAGGATCGAGTTGCGGTCGCCACTCACGGAGGAAGCAGAAACTGCTTATTGAAAAATTATGCAAGATGAATAGATTCAGCAGGTGAAATGCATTTACAAAAAAATTAGGGTTTGGAAAGGCTTTCTTTACCAACCCATATTATATTATTTATAAACAATATCGATATCAATGTGCTTCTCATGCCAAAGATCTTTCTTCTTTTTTTTTTTTTTTTTTTTTTTTTTTTTTTTTCTTTGTATCTAATAGCGAAAACAAACTCTTTTTCATTCTACACGACTTGGCTATAAGTCAGCAAGACAAGGAAGCGTTTTTTTTTTTTTTTTTTTTTTTTTTTTTTTTTTTTTTTTTTTTTGTCTTTAGCGAACAACTCTTTTCATTCTAACGATATGGCTATAAGTCAGCAAGACAAGAGAGCCATTTCTAATTTCTGTCCCCTCGCAAGCCATAGAGAGTTTGATATATTTTTATTTATTTATTTATTTATCTCAAGATGTAAGATTAGCTATTCTATCGCTATTTTGACGGAAATAATTAGCAATAAGGACTCTATTGCTGCAGTTAATTGCACAGAATGTCAGAATTTATCTATAAAATTTTATCTAGGTAATCTTGAATTTTTTTTCCGTTTGTAGTATAGGAGTGGACAAGTTGATTCCAGTTTATGATTAATATATCAAAACTAAAGAAGAAGAAGAAATGAAGAATCCAGCATGTCAACAAGCCATGTGTCTCTCGCAGACTCTTTTATTCATTTTCTATTTTTGCTGAGATACATTGTTTATTTCTTTATTCAAGTTATATTTATGTTGCAAGCAACTCCTTCCGGCTCTTCCATTCACAAAAGAATATATCTTTTTTTTTTTTTTCTTTCTTTTATTCAAGAAACTGGAGATTCCTGATTTTCCCAAGAAAAAAAGCTCGTTCCCACAATTTAATTTATAAATATTTACAATGTTGACTTTGAGGATCTAATTTTGGTAAAACAATGTTAAAAGAACAATGGATGGCTACGCAAAACACCAAATAATTTGGAACACAGATGCTGTAAAACTAAAGAGAGGCTTCGATTGGTTGTTGGGTCCTTCAGGTATCTCCCATCACCGTTGATTTTATTCTCCTTCCTAGTTGCTACCGCTAAATTGGTATCAAGAATAAAATGTTGGAAGCTCTAATTAAACCAACGTTTTGACCAATAATTTACTCTTTTTGACAAAATAAAGAAATAATATTGCAACTTAAACAATAACCTATTATGAATAATTTACAATATCTAAATAATTTAATATGTCACCAGATCAATTTTTTTATTTATTGAGATCAATTTTTCTGAGAAGTTTATTATTTAATTGCTTATTATTAGCCAATTAAAATACTTATGTAAATATTGCAAGAGCTTAATGCATAAAAAATTATTTATTTATACAGGGTGACAATTATGAGTGCCAAAACATGAATAGTCTCGTACCGAAAAGGGTTTGAGATATTTATATTAATGAAATGGCTAGAACAAGCAATTGCTTTGTTGTTGAAGATACAGTAGGGGTTACCAAAATGGGCAAAACCACTTCCACAGACGAGAAATACATGGAATAAAATGTGAAAGTGAAACTTGCTGTGAACTGAAGCCACCTCGTAACAAATAGAGAGGGAAAAAAGTCATTCAGTCAAATGTTCCATTTGAAAGGTCCCACTTCCTAAAAGCCCTTCTCCGACCTCTTTCTCTTTGCCACCAAAACTATATTATAATAATATATCCCTTTCGATGGAGGCCGGTGCCTTATGAATTGGAGATTCCATATCAATTCTTTCTGCTCCATTCTTTGAGCTTACAAAAGGAAAGGAAAAAAGAAAAAATAAGAAGAAAGAAAAAAAAGAAGAAAAAAAGCCCTCCATTCTTTTTGCTACAAAAGAATATTTGAATGTATAATTAACATTTAACACCACCATATCGAGTCAAGCAAGCACAGACATCCCTCCAATTCCAACAATGAGCCGCTTCAGTTTGGCTCTATTGGTGGTTTTGGTGATGTTTCTGTTTTCAAAGCCAATTCTTGCTAATGGCAGACCCCTTTCAAATACAAACCAGCAAGAAACTCCATCTGTATCAATGGATGCAACTTCAGTTTCCAAGTCTGCGGAGGAAGTGATGATGGGTAATGATCAAGTTTTGGAATCGGATGTAGAGTTCCCTATGGCTTCTGGACCAAGCAGAAAAGGCTCTGGCCATTAATCAACTTTCACTGGTTTGATATTTATTCTGAAATGTCACATGTAAGTAAGTAAGCTGTGTATGTAGTAGCTATACAGATCAGAGGTTTAGGCAAAGTGCATGTTTCAGGGAAATTCTTTGATTTTGTTAGGTGATGCACATAACAGCTATGGATGTTCTTCAACAAAATACATAAATAATATTATGTGTTCCAAAGTTATTGTCAGAGCCTATAGAAGAAAACTTGATCGTCTTTCATTTAGAAAGAGAAAATCTCAGAACGTATGTTTAGCTACTTCAGGGCTGACAGAAGTTTGTGTTTGTGTGTGTATATATATTTGTAACTTCTACATTCTATTATGCACAAATTAGCAAGACCGTGGTTTTGATTGTTTGGTTCATTCCATTTTCCCAAAAGCAGTTTCCAGGTTAATGTCACGAATTGGTGTTTTAGCCATATGGTAAAGGTAGAGAGAATCTTACAGTAGGCGTCAGGTTTTCTAATCTCAAACAGTAGTAATTCTCCTATTCTAATACAAAAGATGGTAAAATAATGAAAATAATTATCAGGAAAAGCTGGCAATCTGGGTTAGAACGATTCTAGGCTGAAGCTAACTCAGAGTTGAGACCAGGCTAACGCAAAAAAGGCCCAGAATTAGCTCCAGCCATGGGCTTTGTTTATGCTGGTGAACAACTTTAGATATATGCCTTTTCCCTTCCCTTCTTGGCACTTAAGAAACTTTCAGACACATAATCTCACTTTAACAGTTTAACCACTAATCAAAGCTATCAGCTGCTGTAAAAGGAAAGCATAGTCATGAGCCACAAATCAGTAGCCGTTCCTTTCTGCATCTCCTGCAGTAGATGAATTTGTTCTTTTCAATAAAGTTTAATTGCAAATAGCCTCTCAACTTGATTGTGATATTTTTTCTTTGCACAACTTAAATATGGGTAGATAATGCTTCGTAAGTCTAGCTACTGGAGAGGCATGAGACATGAGTAAGTTATCAATGATGGAAAAGGAAAGATTGACAGAGAGATTTATCTTCTCCTGCTCTTTAATTTATGGCATATAAAAGTGATTTTTGTAGATGAGTATATCTTGATCAACTTGTCTCGAGGCTATTGGTGAAGAAGTGTGCACTTAACATGCTATCTACAGCGTATAACTTTTGAAGTAGTTAGCTGGGAAAGAGCCTTTGTTTTTGACTGATAGTGAAATGCCAGTTTGTGGAAGTCATATTCCTTCAAAACAAGACTCAATGCTATCAATAGGCTTTTATCTATCTTGAATATGTTCTTTGTTACTTTCACGATAATCCATGTTTGGCCAAGAAAGAACCTTTCATAATAATCCATTTTTGATCAAGAAAGAACATTCAGACTTTCATTAAAAGTGTGTTGTGATTCTTTTCCAAGCAGAAATTGTTTTCTGTAGTAAGCAAAACAAGAACATTTTGCAGAAAAAGACAGTTCTGCTATTACAAACACTAATATACAATTTAAGAGCAGTGGTAAGCCAACATAAATTAACAAAAAGAGAACAACATAATTTAGAGGAAAATTGTACAGAGTATTGAGAAGTTAAATAAGCTTTTTAAGTCTGTTTACATCAATATCTATATCCATTATCTCGCATCATCAATTCTCAATTGGGAGAAAACTTCAGTTGCCCACATATTTGCACTATCCTCCCTTAATATGGGCATATCATCCTTATCAACTGATATGCTGAGGGACTGAAAAGATTGAATATTAGGCAAAGCTAACATAGCTGAAGCATCAGTTGTGCTGTCCTCGTGGGGCTCTCTCCGAATCGCTGTTTGTTGTAGTTGCAATGAATACTCCAAGTCCCACAGCACATCTCCCATAGCAGGCCTATCAGTTCCATATTCCTGCAAACATTTTTCTGCTATTTCAGCAAATTTTCTTAGAGAGTTAGGATTAATCTGATCCTTTATTAAGGGATCCACAATCTCTTCAAGTGTTCCTTGGTTTTTGCAAATCATCCCCCACTCAGCTAGATTTACTTGCTCCCTTGGAAGCAAGATATTAATTGCTGGTCTTGCACAAAGAACCTCAAGAAGAATTACACCAAAGGAGTAGACATCCGATTTTTCAGTCAATTGTTGAGTCCTGAAGTAATCAGGATCAAGATAACCAAAAGTTCCTTTAACACCTGTACTGACGTGAGTTTGATCAGGAGGACCCAATCTTGAAAGTCCAAAATCAGCAACTTTTGCAATAAGTTCTTCATCCAGTAAGATGTTAGTAGACTTAACATCTCGATGAATAAATCCCCCAGCTGAACCTCTATGGAGATAATGAAGACCGTTAGCTGCGCCAATGCAGATTTCAAGCCTTTGCCTCCAAGATAAGGAAGGAAAATTTGAATTATACAAGTGATCCTTCAATGTTCCCTTTTCCATGAATTCATAAACAAGTATCATTTCTGACATTTCATCACAGTATCCAATCAAAGATACAAGATGGCGATGGCGAATCTTGGATAGAACCATAATTTCTGTTTGGAATTCTGGTAGGCCTTGGCCTGATCCAGGGTCACTTCTTTTTACAGCAACTTTCAAGCCATTCCTTAGAGTTCCTCTAAAGACATGACCGAATCCACCCTTACCAACTATCAATTTCGCATCAAAGTTGTTTGTTGCATACAGAATTTCAGCAATAGATATCTTTAAGCCAAGTTTAAAGTCAGCTCCACGTGAGCCATTGGCAGTTCCCTCAGGCGTCCTACTGTGAGAACGTCCCCCTCTATGTACAGGCACTGATGACCAGTCCCAACTTTCAACTGATTTTGGTTTCCTCCATCTTAAACACAAGCATAAAACAACTGACAAAATGCAAAAAAGAGCTAAACCACCAAGAATTGAACCAACGACAACCAAGGTACGAGTTTTATTAGGCTTATGTGTTCTTGATACTGAACCAGACTCACCCAAAATCTTCATTATCTCCAACCCATTCAAAAAGGCAGTTTTCTCTTCAGAAACTCTGCTACTGCCTATGCTTATATTCATAAGTCCAGAACCACCAGAATCCACAACAAAATCAACATAAAAAGGAGCTGCCAACTGGTAAGTTTTTAAATCGGCATCAATTTCTTTACTAAAGTTGCCATAGATATACAAATTAAACACTAAAACCCCAAGAGATGGGCTAATTATGTTGCAAAAGTGAACCCTAACAAAATATCTAGCATTCTTGCTTACATTGAAAGACCATGTTACATTGAAGTTATATGGATCCCTACTGCTATTTATATTCATCTCCTTAGCAGTCTGATACACAAGATCTGGAGCAATATATTCGCTTTCTCCTGCCATATAATTAGGCTTATCTCCATGAAAATTACTATTCTTTGCAGTCTCTGGCAGATAGAGGTAATTATCATCAGGAACCCAATATCTCCATAGAGTGTCATTATCTGGTGTAAGTGTAGGGCCACCAACATTGATTCTATAAACTGTTCGTAAAGCCTGAGAGAGTATACCTTTATAAGTACTTCTAATACCCTCAACACTAACACATGCAGCACTCTCAGGAATGAAATTCTCAGGAGAAATGAACACTTCTATTGCATTAATAAATGCAAAAGATGAATCTTTAGGCAAGAATTGTATAATGAATTTGTCTGTACTGATACTAAGAAGGAATTCCTCTATTAGAGGAGTATTTCTACTATTTTCAATAGTGAAATTGCTCAACAAGGAAAACCCAGATGCCGAAACATCAAAAATAGCCGTGGAGAGATTAGCTGATAGGGAAGAGAAAGTAAAGAAGTGGAAACGTACCACATAAGTACCAAAGCTACTAATTTTGAATTCGTAAGAAGATTCTTGCCTAAAAACTCTAGCTGTTTGATACAGGGGTGGTGTTTCTGTTGAGTTGTTATTTTCTTTAACAGGACTGCTCTGCCCTTTGACTGCGAGAGAAGCAGAATTCAAGTCTCCGATGAAGTTCCGGCCAGTGGCGGAGATGCTGACATCTGAACCACAGTTGATGAAATACTCATCCGGAAGAGTGTAAGCTGAGGCGGAAAGGTGAAGTGAAAAGAAGAGGAGGAAAAACAGAAGAAGAGAGAAAGAAGAAAGGATTTTTTCCATGAGAATGGTAGGAATTAATTTCTCGTATTGTTGTAAATTGTAATGCAAACTGAGAATTGTGGAATTGGGAGTGGACAGACACGGTAGAAGTCTGATCAGTAACTGCTTTTTGGGAAAGAGAGAAGACTTCGTGACAGGTAGCGTAGACTTAATCATCAACCATGCAAATATAAAACTAAGAAAATTGAAAATTCAAAGCAAAACAGGAAGAGATAGGCGACACGGATTTGCCTTGAGCAGCGCAATACATGATGGGCTATTTGGACTCTGCCCCAACCCCATTTGGGCTGTAAGTTGTTTTCTTAGGGAAGGTTACAAGTCCAATTCTGCGTACGATACAAAAAGTATACAATTTGGACGGAATCACCAATAAGTTGACAGTAGAAGATTACATAAATGTATATGTGTATTTTTAAAAATATAGGGTAAAAATTGGTTTTTTTAGCAAGAATTTATATTTTACTCTACTTTATTAGCAAATTATTTATTCCACATGATGTGGCATCATTCCAGTTACCAACAAAATTTTTGCTAAATTCTGCTGATTATCACTCTGCAGAAAAAACAAAGCTCTAATTTGAAACAGTTTAACATTCAGTTCTTTATCTAATAAGCTCTTTCAGCTGATAATTAAACATTAATTAGTTCACCAATTGAAACATCAATAAAAGCTTACCATCTGCTCAATAAAGTTAAAAAATTACATTCAAGGCAGAAGGAATTAATTTGGACTCATCAGGAAAAAGGAAAAAAAATAAAAAATATACCCACTAGCTATCCTGAAACTGAGCTGTGAAGATTTATCTACCACAATCAATCCTTAGTTGTGAGAAAACCCCACTAGCCATTGTAACAGAAGCATCAGGACCTCCTAATACTGCAAATGAATTGTCTTCTTCGCCTGGAACTCTATGAGATGGTAGGTGGTTAACAGCTTGCAATGCCAACTCCAGAGAAGCAGTATTCATGCTGTCCTCATCTAACTCTCTTTGCATTGAGTTTTGTTGAAGCCTCAATGCAAATTCCAAATCCCACATCACATCATGCATCATAGGCCTTTCTGCACCACTTGCCCTCAAACATTTCTCTGCTGTTTCGCCAAATTTTCGTAATGAACTCGAGTTAATGGTCCCCATCAGAGAAGGATCAATGATTTTCTCAAGCTGACCTTTCCTCTGCCAAAGCATTCCCCACTCTGCTAAGTTCACCTCCTCCCTCCTATCGGATGTCATAATTACTGGTCTAGCACAAAGTACTTCAAGAAGTACTACTCCAAAAGAATATACATCAGATTTTTCTGTCAACTGTAATGACATAAAATATTCTGGATCAAGATAGCCAAAACTGCCTTTTACACCAGTATTTTCATCAGGATCAAGGGGACCTGACTTGGAAAGACCAAAATCAGCAACTTTAGCAATGTACTCTTCATTAAGCAAAATGTTTGTTGACTTAACATCACGGTGAATTATTCTGCTTGACAAGCCGGTATGCAAATAATGAAGTCCTTTTGCAGCATCAATGCAAATTTTAAGTCTTTGCTCCCAAGACAGTTTGGATTGCGAAGAATATTTTTCAGAGTTTTCTACTGAACTGTAAAGATGGTCTCTTAGAGTCCCCTTCTCCATAAATTCATAAACCAATATCATTTCATTTCTTTCATCACAGTATCCAATTAAGGAAACAAGATGGCGATGGCGAATTTGGGATAAGACCATGATTTCTGTTTGGAATTCCAAAATACCTTGACCATGACCTGGTTCACTTCTTTTAACTGCAACATTTACACCGTCACGGAGAGTTCCTTTGTAGACTTTTCCAAATCCACCCTCACCAATCAAGAATTTTGTATTGAAGTTCCTCGTTCCACGCTGTATTTCAGCATATGGTATTTTTAGTGCTAGTTTCAAGTCAGGAGCCAGAGAAATATTAGCAGTTCTTTCAGCCAACCAGTTGTGGGAGCTTCCTCCATAAAGAGGCACAGAAAATGGCACTCCTGAAGTTCTAGAAGCCTTTGCTCTCCTGTATTTCACAATCACCAACAAACCTACTATTAAAACCACAAGAAATAGCACAGAACCAATTGAACCAACCATAAAAGGCATCCTACTATTCTTCGTGGGTTCGTGCGATTTTTCCATCATTTCCATAATCTCCAGCCCATTCAAGAATGCATTTTTAGTTTCAGAATCCTTTCTTTGGTGCACGCTTATATTCATGAATCCAGAATTATCAGAGTCAACAACAAAGTCAAAGTAAAATGGAGCTGCAACTGACTGGGTGGCTTCGTAAGAGCTGATATTCTTACTAAAGTTGCTATAGATATTAAATTTGAACACAAGAACAGCAAGTCCTGTACTAATAATATCACAGAAATGTACCCGGACAAGGTGCCTCGAATTCTTGCTGACATGGAATCCCCACGTTATATTGGAAATATTTGAGCTCTTCAATTCTTTAGCAGTCCTATATACATGGTCTGGAGCAGAATATTCAGTTTCCTGTGGACCAGAAAGTAATTTGCCTTCAAAGAGTAAATGATTCTTTGCAGTTTCAGGATAAGACAAGAAATCATCATCAGGTATCCAATTTCTCCACAGGCTATCATTATTTTCTGTGACTTTGTCGCCTCCAACATTGATTCTGTGGATAGTATGCAAGCCTTGTTGGAGCAACCCACTATAATTGCCTCTCATTCCTGAAGGAGTGATATAAGTTGTATTATCAGGAATGAAGCTTTCTGGTGCAAGAAAGACTTCTATAGCATTTATAAAAGCTAAAGATGACTTATTGTATGGTATGAAGTGGATCATTAATTTTCTTGCATCAATTGTGAACAAGAATTCCTTAATCATAAGTGAATTACTCCTCGAGATACTAAAATTTGATAATAATAGAAATTCAGAAGCCCTGACATTGAATAAAGCACTGGTCAGGTTAGCATCTGAGGATGAAAAAGCAAAGAAATGAAGTCTTATTATGTATATTCCTTGTTCATCAATATCAAACTGATATGAAGAAGAGTGTCCTTGGAAAACTCTTGCAGTTTGATATAATGATGTGGTTGTAGATTGGTTGCTGTCCTTTACAGCTTTCCTTGAACCAAGTAAGTAAGGGGCATCACCAATAAAAGACCGCCCAGGTCCGAGGCTGGCTGGGGAGTCTGATCCACAATTGATGAAGTACTTATCAGGAAGAGTGTAACCTGAGGAGGGAAAAACAAGTGAATGTAATTGAATTAATATGATAAGGAACAGAATGATATGAAACTTGCAAGACTGAAACTTTTCCATCGAAATTGGTGGGAATTGTCGAGAAGTGAAGCTAATGGGTGTCCATGAGAGGGGAAAAAAGAAAGGTGTAGTGATGAACAATCGTGCATATCCTTACAAAATTAAAGTTGTTAAAGAAAGGACAAGACCGGAGTTTGAGTCGTAAATTATACATTATGGTTGAAATAATCAACCTGCTTTCACATGTTCACTGTTTATGATGGCTATTCAGTGGCCTGTTACTTCTTGATTAAAATGATTAATTAACATTATTAAGTAATATATGATGCATAATTAATTTACTTAAATTGATGTAAGTCTATTTCAGCTTTAGTTAAGACATTACTGAAATTGAAATATACTTAACAGGGTCACTTCAGCAAAAAAGCAGTATGAACAGATGTCACCATGGAAAGAAAAATGAAGCGTCAAAGAAAACATATTCTAAAGTTTTGGGCCCATACACCACTACCGGGCTCCTTTCCAGTTAGATTATTAGATTAATGAAATTAATCTTCCTTTTTTTATTTGCGCACTGAGAAAAGTCAGAGGCTTGCTTTTAGGAAAGTAGAAACCAATTATTTGTAGTGATAGCTATTACAAATAAATAACTATAATTAAGTAAATGTCATTGCCGTTTAATTTGTTTGCAAATCATATGCATAATTAATGAAGTTCAGAACCATTTCTCTTAAGACCCTTGAGTGCACGTGGATTTCAAAGCCCAACATTTAAGAGTGAAAGGAGCGCAAAGCCCACCTTAACCTTGCAAAGCCCAGAATGGAAATCCACCAAAACCGAAAACCAAAGGAAACCGAGCAAGCGGTTTTTGACACAGCCCCTAGTTTTTTACATCATCCAGGTATATGAAACAAAACTGCCAATATAAAATCGGGAAAGATTTATAGCTGGTAGCGTCTCCAAGGGACATTAGCATAGGCAAGACAGAGAGAAGAGAAGCACTAACAAAGAAACTCGGAAGATGGTGGATCAATGGACTGTGACAAAGCCAAGCAGAAGCGACGAGATTTTGGATGCCAATGATCAGCTCGAAATCGCCAAAAAAGTGAGAGCTCAATTCGATTCTATTGCTCCAAAACGACCTGCAAAACCAAATAGAAGTGAATCAGACATAACAACACGAACCCCTCCTCTTTCTGACGCTGACCAACGCGATATTCCCGAGCTTGAGAGGCTTCGATCTCTTCAATCCCAATCTATATCTCCTGTACCTATACTTTCACTCCCTTTTCTTTGACATTTTGCTCATATACAATACTATGAATGATCTTATATATTTTCCAGATCGTATTCTCTAAAGAAGGGGTCAACATTGAGCAAGATGAGTTTGTGGAGACGCAGTACTATAAAGAGTTGGATTCTATTGACAAGCAGCACTACACGGTTCTGTTTCAATTATTTCCTTTCCCTTTTATTTATTTATTTATTATTATTATTATTATTTTTTATGTGTTTGTGTGTTTTTGAATGCCTTATGATTGGTTTTTGTGATTGAACAGACAGGGAGTGGATTCATAAGGGCTGCGAAAGAAGAAAATGAAAATGGATATTATATTCAATTGCCAAGAGGTCATGGGGATGCTGCTACTCTGGTCTCAGGTTGCAGAAGCAATCCCGCAACAAACGACTGGACTCCTAGCCCACACGACAGTCAGGTTAGGTGTCTATTCTTAGAAATTAACCCAGAAGTTATTGAGATTCGATATAACTGAATGCTAAAACAATAATTTCTTCCTCTTATTCTTCAATCTTCATCTTTGATTTGCAGGGCTTTGTTTCTTGCAAGCCAAATCGGAGTGAGGGCATCTAGAACAGCAACACACAGAGAGACAAACTGCATAGACTTTTGATTTAAAATATTATTATTGTATCTGTAATAGTAAGTTTGGATAAGGATAGGTTTGGTGGATTTTGCTTAAATTATTCTTATTCTGAAGTGACTTCATACCAACTATACAACTTCTGCTACCTCCTACATTTTTTTTAATGCAGAGTCATGATTTTCTATAATAAAAATCAAAATATCAGAATAGTCCAATAAATAGACAAAAAAAATTTGACATTTCTTAATTTTCAATAATTTTTACAATTCCCGCAATATCTCCAATACTAAAAGAAAAGCCATATGAAGGAGGAACTGGTTTCCTAGATGCCCTTGCTAGGGTGGAAAAGTAGAATCAAGAGAATATGTCCACATACCAAATATTCAAATGTAGCTGAAAATTTTGATTAGAACTCAGTTGACTGAAATGCAAAATAAAAGAGAAAGACTCGTTCCATTTGCCTAATCAACGCATTCATTTGTGTTTCTATTCAAAATCAATTGAAAACCACCTCATTTACATTTATTCGCACAGGAATGCAAAATCAAAAGAAATCCCAATAAATCAAATCTCAAATTCACAAATCGCAGCCCAAAAGGCAGAAACAAATCTATGGCAACCGCATTGCAATCTATCAAACTCTATAACCGAAAATTCATCCATTAATAATAACAATTAATCAAGCAAGCAATCACATTTCTAAGATGGAATATTTTCCTCACTAGAAACAGAACCGTCTTGCTGTTTTCTTGCCTGATTCTTGACCATTTCGAGCAATCTCTTGCTGATCTCCTTAGAATAAACTTGAAGGATCTCGATTCCACGACAGGCATCATCCTCAACGCCGGAAACGGCGGCGGCGCGAAAAGAATCTTCCTCGATGACTTTGGCTGTTGCGACGGCCTCTTCCAACGGAAACGTACCGTAGCGGTTAGTGAAGGATGATGGAGAAGAGAGGGTATCGGTGAGGTGTTTAATGACGACGTCGCGTGTTTTCTGCGACGGTGGCCAAATGCGGAGAGAGAAACTTGGCATTTCTGGTGATTGAGGATGGTCTTGTAGTTGGTGCTTTTCAGTTTCTGCCATTTTCTCTGTTCTGGTGGACCTCGCAGAGTCTGTTGGAGTGGAATTTGTATAATGCACTATTACTACATGTATTATTATATTTAGGTTTGTGGAAAGCTGGACTTATCCATGGGCCCGTGGCCCATAACTAGTAAGTAATGATTCACGACTCATGATCTCATATGTAACTATAACAATGTGTGGTTCATCAATTCAATTACTTAATTTTTAGATTTGAATAACTTAATGATAATTAATTAATTTATAATAATTAACTAAAGAATACTGATATCAATATTTGGTGGGATAAGTGGGAGCGAATTGCATCTCCCGACGAATATTACTTGAAAAATTGACATTATTACAAGAATATTACTCTTGGTCTAAACGTGAAAATACGTGTAAAAAAATGGATATTTTTAGTAATTAATGAATTTTCATATGGTAAACTATTATATATATATGACTTTATTTTGATTGTGAATATTAACAAATCACTTAAAAAAGAAGACCCTTTTTAATGACCCAAAATCAAAGTTAGGAGGATAATTCAACTGTGTTCTATTTTGGATTTTTTTTTTTTTTTTTTTCCTATGGTAATGACTATTATATATATATGGACTTTATTTTGATTGGTGAATATTTAACAAATCACTTAAAAAAGAAGACCCTTTTTAATTGACCAAATCAAAGTTTAGGAGGTTATAATTCAACTGTGTTCTATTTTGCAGATTTTTTTTTTTTTTTTTTTCATTGTTTGCCTTCACAAAAGATATTTTGGATTTTTTTTTTTTTTTTTTCATTGTTTGCTTCACAAAGAAGAGTACACTTTCATTATTTCACGTGCTTTGCACATGACTTCTAGTGGAATAGCCTTTGGCATGGAGAGCCCAATCCCTTCAGTCATATCAATTTCTTTACCATCTACTCTTTCCCATTCAAAACATTGGATCATACAACCCAAAGCAAAGCCCACAACCTTATTGGCAAGGCCCATTCCAGGACATGTCCTTCTGCCATGACCAAATGGCATGAACTTGTAGCAATATGCATCACTTTCACCTTCTTCGAATCTCTCAGGCTTGAATTTCTCTGCATCATTCCATAAATTAGGGTTTCTATGTATAGCCCATGCATTAACCAATACAATTGTATTCTTTGATACATTATATCCTTCAATAGTGCAATCCTTGCTTGATAAATGAGGAAGAAGCAATGGGCCTGCTGGATATAATCTAAGAGTCTCAGATATAATATTTTGAAGATAAAATAATTTTGAAATATCTAACTCATCCATTAAACTTTCTTGCCCAATTTTAATGTCTAGCTCATCTTTAGCTTTCTCTAGCACTTGTGGGTTTTTGAGCAGGCTTGATAATGCCCATTCTATTGTAAGAGCTGACGATTCTGTCCCACCAAATATGATATCCTGTACATTTGAAAATCTTACCATAAGTTCTATTATAGAAAATGTCATTATAATTCATATATTAACTGACGTATGTATCAAAACAAATCATCTTGATTAATAATATTAAAAAAAATTGTATCTAAAAATACTATAGCAGCATCAATGATTGTTTTTTCTACGATTGGAGTTCGAGTCTTCTCAACTAAAAATATTTGAATGTTATTCAAGAAGGAGGACTTTAGGCTCCGTTTATTTCTGTAAAGTAACTTACAGGAAAATATTTACCACAATTTTCCGTTGTTTGGGACATTTAAAAAAATAAGTCAACTGAAAATATTTTCCTGAACAAAGAAAAATTAAATCATTTAAAAAAAAAAAAAAAAAACAACTTTCCATTTTCAACAGAGTAATAATTTATTAATCATCATAGTCACTATTACTAGTCACCATTTACCACCGGCCACCACCGCGGCCACCGCTGACTTTTATAATTTACATTTTTTCATTCTTCTTATATTTAACAATAAAATTTTAAAATTTCTATAATTATTAATATTTTTTTATGGTCATATGAGATAAAAACTTTAATATTTTTAGCTAATTTTCAATATTATAATCAAACAACGCAAAATAAGTAATTTAGAAAATATTATTCAAAAAAAAATATTTTTCATGCAAAATATTTTTTAAATTACTTATTTTTCTGCGAGTTATATTATAGAAACAAACAGACATAAATGTTTTCTTGGTTCATTTGGCCTCCCATATATAAAAAATACTATTAACCAATAAAAGTAAAGTTCTACTTTCTTACCCAACAAGTGTGAATGGATAAAGCTTAATCCGAAAGCTGTATAATGATGACTAATCTTTTTAATCCATCTACAATTAAGTGATTAATATAATAAAGGCCGTGTAATTATTTCTATCATAATTCATAAAGAAAATATTATTTTGACCATTTTTTATAATAAAAACATATGCAACTTGTTGTTTGTCATTTATACATATTACAGCCAATACAGCAACAGCCAATTTCCACCAACTCATGTATAATTGTTTGACTTTTTTTTTTTTTTAATTTTTTATTTGCAATTAGACATATAATTAACTTAATGGAGATAATTAATCCAATTTTTAATAGAAAAATAAAAATATGTTTTCTCATGCTCTATTTCATGGAAAAATAAAGTGGAGGAATTTCTAATTTAAAACTGGGTTGGATCTGCAAATGGTGATATCATATGGAGTTACCATTTTGGAAAGGAATTTTCTGAGTACTAATCTCAATAGAGTGTTAAAAAAAAAAAAATTGAATTAACTGTAAAAATGTAGAAATTAAAAGATTAATTTCACTCACCAATATAAAGCCCTTGACGATCTCATCAGTATAATATTCAGGTTGCGATTCTTGCAAAGAAAGAAGATGACTGATCATTGATTTATTACTGCTATTTTGATCATTTCTTTGTCTATCAATAAGACCTTGCAATAACTCATCAGTTCTCCTAGCAAGTGCTTTCACTTTCTTCACATAACCTTGAAAATCAATCCATTGTAAAAATGGCAAGAAATCCCCAGGATATGAAGCCTCTGCATATGCAAAGATCTCCCTTATCATTTCTCTAAATTTTCTTGCCTCTTCAACGTCATAATTACCATACCTCTTTCCTGTAACCATTCGCATAATTATATTGAACGTTAGCTCTGAAAGCAAAGGTCTCATCTCTACTTTACTAAAACCATCACAGCAAGCTTGATTTAGCTTTTGAAGGAAAATTCTTATCTCTTCTCTTCTAATGCCAAGAAACGTATCTAGGCGTTTCGCTGAGAAAATTTCAAGAGCACTTATACGGCGGAGGTTACGCCAATGATCCCCGTATGGGGCGGTTACTAGAGTGGTATGATTGTAATTTAAGTACTTTCCCATTAGTAAAGGAGGGCGATTAGCTAGAACGATGTCGTTCTTAGTGAAGCATTCTTCTACAGCTGATGGTGATGAGATGATGATCATAGGGTAAGATCCACAACGGAGAGAGAAAATTGAACCGTACTTTTGAGAAAGATTTTGGAGATTTCTATGAATGGGTTGTTTAAAAAGATGAAGATGACCTATAACTGGAAGAGCAGGAGGAGTTGGTGGGAGTTTTAGTTGTGTTCTTTTATTATGTGACCAGAGCTTGAACAATAGAAATAGAAAAGATAAAACAGAAACTATAGGTAAGAAACCTTCCATGGTTCAATTCAGTTGTAGTGTGTTGTAATTTTATGTGCTGATTATGTATATATAAAAGAAGAAAGGGTTTGCATATCTATGAGTAGATATTGTATTTGTTTGGAGTTTAAACAATGAAAATGTAAAAGTTGACTTTAGTGATTTACCGGCGGCGGATATTTCTAGTTTATGGCTATGGTGGGCGGCTCGGTTCATTCAACAGCTATCTCGATAAGTTAAATTACTCTCTATTGTATATAAATATGAAAATAGGGAGCATAATGAATTTTTTAACCGCGTATTAATAAAATTTAAATATATCTAATCATGATTAATTAATAAAATTATATTTTATTAGTTAATGAGATACAATTTATTAAAATTATTTTTTGAATAAATAGATAGAGATAATTAAGCAATTTTATGTTTTATCTTTTAAATATTTATTTTTTAAAATATTTGATAATGTTTTTATTATAATTTAGAATATTTTATTTAGGATAGAGATAAAAAAGAATAGAAAAAAAGTATATTTTTTATTTTTTTTCTTTATGTTTATATAATTTGATTGGATATATATTTTTAAAATAAATTTTCAAATAGAATATGCATAATTAAATATTTCAAAAATTTTAAATTTAACTTTTAAAATTTATTTTTAAATAAAATAATAGAATATGCGATAATTAAATATTTTTCAAAAATTTTAAATTTAACTTTTAAATTTAAAATTTATTTTTAAATTAAATAAACATGTGTAGAGTGATGAAGAGTTGAAAATTTTTAATTTTAAGAATATATATAATATTTTATTATTTATATCGTATATATATTGAAACATGTTGATATTTACGTTAGAACAATTAATTAAAGAATTTTAAATAATGATATATATAATATATATATATAATATAAATATTATAATATATAGCTATATTATTATATATATATATTATACACGTGCTGTTATTTATTAATTAATCGCTTATATTCACTTTAACTTTCTTCATCGTACCTATATATATTATATATATACACGTGCTGTTATTTTATTAATTAATCGTTATATTCACTTTAACTCTTCATCGTATATATATATATATATTGAACTGAAATGTATATATATATACGTACTGCTATTTTATTAATTAATCGTTATATTTACTTTAACCATCAATATTGAGATAGTATTATATTAAAGCTTATCTCTTGTTATCATCTTATTAATAAAGCTTAATTTTCCTTTAAAAAAAAAAAACTTGTGATAAAAAGACTAACATTGACTTTAGATTTTTAGCAATGGGACTCCGCAAACGTAAAATGGAACTAACGTGACGGACGACACATACAATACGAGTCTTATTTATGGCCACAACTTACTAAGGTCAAGCATGCTGAGTTCTTTATGGATGACATCACGTGCTTTGCATATGGCCACCAGTGGCTTACACTTTGACACGGTGAATCCTATCGCTTCACTCATGTCAATCTCCTCACCTTCCATTCTTTTCCATTCAAAGCATTGGATCATTGACCCTAAAGCAAAGGCCGTAGCCCTATTTGCAAGCCCCATTCCAAGGCAGGCCCTCCTGCCAAGTCCGAATGGCAGGAACTTGTCTTGTAAGCCTCATCTTTATCTCCTTCAAATCTCTCAGGCTAAAATGTCGATGCATCATCCCATAATTTAGGGGTTCTGTGTAAAGCCCATGCATTAACAGCAAGAACTGTATTTTTTGGCACATAATATCCTCCAACTCTGCAGTCTTCGTTCGACATGTATGGAAGAAGCAGTGGACCTGTTGGGTATAATCGAAGACATTCTGATATAATATTTTGCAGATAGGGTAAATTGGAAATATCAGATTCTTCTATCAATCTTTCTTGACCAATTTTACTATCCAACTCTTTTTTAGCTTTCTCTAGCATTTGTTGGTTGTTGAGCAACTTAGACATCGTCCATTCCATTGTAGTAATTGACGATTCTGTGCCAGCTGATATAATATCCTGCACATGTTATTAAAAAGTTAAATATAGATAAAACAATTTTATTATAAAATATGTTTACTATTAATATTTCAGTACCGACCATTATAAGTGCCTTGATGATTTCATCAGTATAATATTCCAGCTCCAATTGTCGCAAAGAAAGCAGATGGCCGATCACTGAGTCATTGCTGCCTTTTTTATCATTTTTCTGTTCATCAATAAGTTGTTGCATCAACTCATAACTTGTCTTAGCAAGTTGTTTCACTTTCTTTAAATTCCCTTTAGCATCAACCCATTGTAAAATTGGCAAGAAAAATCCTGAATATGAAACCTCTGTATACCTAAAAATCTCATTTACCAATACCTTACTTTCACAATACCTCTTTCCTGTAATCATTCGCATCATTATATTAAACACTAGCTCTGAAAGTAAAGGTTTAATCTCTACTTTATCAGAACCATCGTTACAAACTTTGTAAATATTTTTAAGGAAAATTCTTATCTCTTCTCTTCGAATGCCTATAAACCCATTAAGGCGATTCGTTGAGAAATTTCAAGAGTACCTATGCGACGTAGCTGACGCCAATGTTCGCCGTACGGCGATGTTATGAGGGTGTTTAAGTTTTGATCGTAGATTACGTTCTTCCCTATGGTTAGAAAAGGGCGATTGGCAAAGATGATGTCTTTTTTGGTGAAGCATTCTTAGACAAATGATGGTGATGAGACGACGATCATAAAGCGTGAACCGCATTGGAGAGAGAAGATTGAACCGTATGTTTTAGAAAGATTGTCTAGTGTTCGATGAAGAGGTTGCTTGAGAAGATAGAGATGACCTATAACCGGTAGAGCAGGTGACTTGGAGGGAGTTTCGTGTTATGTGATGTTGTATATGACCAAAGCTTCAAACTTAGCAGAAGAAAAATGAAGGATAAAGAGCAAACTAATAACATCGTATTTTCCATGCTAAAAGTCTTGCAAGTTTCTATTACTGATTTTTCTAGTATATATAGGTTTAAGTGCGGATGTAAATGAGCCGCGCTTCACCTACCAAGTTTAAAATTCAGCTTCATAGAATTTAATTCAGTTTGAAATTTAACCGGTCTAAAAATTTTAAAATTGTGTAAAAATTTTAGAATTGTGTTCTGTTTACCTAATAATGTGATATATATATATATATAAAAGCTCGATAAGACACAACGAGCTTCTGAAATGAACATCATTAAGTTCAAGCTCGAATTCAAGCCGAACTTTTTCGAGCCGGCTTGACTCATTTACACCCCACTTTACTATTCTGGTTTGTAAGTAGGGTTATTTTTTGAAAAATTATAATTTTGTCCCTAGAGTTTGCTATTAATTATTAGTTTGTTTTTATATTTTAAAAAATACACTACAATCTCTTTGATTACACAATGGAATTTCTTTACTTAATTCATGCTCGGTAATAACTTTTTAAGTCAAAACACTAAATGCTACTTTTTTGTATACTGTTCGGTAACATAACGTTTGGATTAGTTTTTAGAGGTTAAAGTAGTGTTTTGTAAAAAGTTTTAGCGTTTCATGAAAAGCTACTCCAACAATTAACTACTAAACGCTACTCAAACAACTAACGGCTACTAAAACAGTTAATTTTGCCGAATAGCCCCTAGCATGAAGTGCATTACTAATTAAAATAGGAGTTTTATAACTTGTGAGTAACCAAATTAGACCTCAAACTTAAGAACCAGAGAATCCAATATCATCCTCGGAAGTTTTTTGTGTTTGCTTCTGATCTGATTAAAGCAAGAAGAAGAAAAGCCCAATACGGAAATTTTAATATTTTGTCTCAATTGTGAATTATAAGTAATTGAATTGCAATTAATGCTTGCAATCCAAAGAATCTAAGTTGGATTTGATTTTTGGACAGTAGAGTGAGGTTGGACAAAAATTGTCGAACTTTCGTGGCATTTTAGGTGCTATAAAAGGCAAATTCAGTTTGAAGATGGTCCATGTCTGAAAATTTTAGCGTTCATTTAATGGACAGTTTTTTCCATTCTTGAATTGTTTCTATTTCTTTTTAAAGAGAGAGCGACTTTCATTAATTCAATAGAAATTACCAACACAACGACGAAAAAGATTATCCGAAAATTGAAAACAAGCATGAAGAATAGATGTTCTAGCTAATAAGTGAACATCCATATTTGTTTTTCTTCTAAACCACTTGACCTTAATATTAAGCCTGAAATCTAAAATATATTCTTAGAATCCCGTGAATCTGAATTCAGAATTATCTAAAGAAAAAGAACTAGGAGCATTGATAAGTTTTTGACAGATCCCAAAAAACACACCCCTTGAAAGGTAAATAATTTCTTTCATAGAGTAAACAAGTCCTGAGCGCGATTGATTCCACGACAGCAGGATCACTGTTGCCTTCTTGGAAACCTGAAATGGCTCGTTGGAAGTTTCATTCACTGTCCTCTGTCGCGAACCCATAGCCAATCATGTCCGAAGCAGCAAATAATGCACCATAGACAAACAACAGCCACTCATAATTTGAATTAAAAATAGACAGTCATGCGTGAGAATGATGCATGATGGTAGACGTGGAACTAGATGAAACAGTTGCTACATAGATCCAAATGCCTCCACTCATTAGTGTATCTCGAAGTTGCAACGAAGACTGTGGGTCCTGAATATATATGGCACAACCTAAGAGGGGGTGAATTGGGTTTTCTAAAAAACTGAAATAAATTTTAGAAATTCTAAACAAGAATTAGAATTCTAAGTGCAGCGGATAAACAATAATTAGAATTTAAGTGCAGCGGAAAAACACGCAGAACTTTGTGAGGAGTAGAATAATGGATTAAGAATTTCCTCACAATATTTTTTCTATTTTAGATGAAAGTCTGTGCAAGTGCAGCTATGATTAGAAAGCCTTCAACACTGACTTGTACAATATCAGAGCTTCTTTATGAAGGAAAGTTATTGAACTCAGAACTTTCCTCATAAAGGTTTTGCAAACCATATAACACTATGTGAAAGTAGTTTATTAGGAACTTTTCACAGAAGTCTTAATCAAATGTAAAGTAAGTAACTTTATGATTGAAGAGTTATCAGGATTAGAACATCCTTTCATAAAGTTTAGAAACAAAATAGAACCCAAATCAGTATAATACTGGAAATAGAACAATTAGTGAACATTGTATATTCACTATATTAGAAATACCAGAGTTCTACTTTAGAATAGATGAACTTTATGTCGTTTTTAGATAGAACATCCTTGGAATATTAACAATTTCAGCGTTTCAAAAAAAAAATAAAATTAAGAGTGTGAAAGAGACAGTATCAACCAAACTTCAGAAATAAAAAGATCAACACCGAGAGTTATAGTGGTTCTGGCACTAACTCGCCTACATAACTCTCCAAGGACGCATCTTGGAATCCTCCACTAAGTTATCTCTTTTAAAGGGTAAGAACAAACCAACAGTACAAAGGGCAAATTAGATCACAACCTAGATCTACCCGTTTTGTCCCACTAGATTTTCAAAGTTCTAGTTAACCTTCAACCTTTTTCTGTTTTTGGTAGAGTCAGAAAACTCAATTCAAGACATTGCTATCCCACACATTGGAAGGTTCGCTGATAACCATCTATCTCAATAGCTTCTAACCTAAGCTATTACACTCAAAAGTTTTAACAAATAAGAGAGCCTTGTCTACTGTAGAATTACAGATTTCTAAATAGACAGAAAAAATTGCCTATATAAGCACATGAAAAACAGTTTTATCAGATTAGAAGGTCGATTAGAACACAGAACTGTTTTCAAAATGTACTGTTAAAAATTCTTTCTTCCTTAAATATGAAAACGTTAAGGTATAGAGATGAAAAGAAATGGGAGTCTAGAGTAAGTGTTTTGAGAGAAAAAGATTCCGTTCAATGAGAGAGAGTGCTCTTAAAACAATTTACTCTTACTCACCAAAAGGGCGTGAGTGTTCCTTATATATAGGAAACAAGGAAGCTGTCACCTTTTGGAAAAGATGAAAACAGAATATTCTTCTTTCCTTTATTTTAGAAGATGTTGAGAATCTTTTGTTACCAAAATTAATTCATCCTTTTTGGTAAGAGAATAAAACCCGATTTTTACTTTCCTTAGAAAAGATTTTGACTTAGCATCTTATTTTGGAAGATTTATTTCGCGCGAAAGATGCACTTTCCAAAACGAAAGAGATTTCCCTTTCATTTTAAGGTAAGATAACTTGGAAACACCTTAGATCTTTCAAAATTATTTCCGAAAGAGTAAATGATTTTATTCCAAAAACATTAGAGAAGAAAATCTCTTTTAGTTTTTAGGAAAAATAAATCTTTCATTAAAAGAATATTTTCGAAAAAATAAAATAAAAGAATTTATTTTTTGAAAAATCTAATTTCCGAAAAGTACTTTGAGAGAGAACAAAATTTTTGGTGCTCCATATGTAACCTTTTCTCTCTATCCCCCCCTCCACTTACAAAAGTTTTCCTAAATGCCTAGATTACTAGATCTTCGAAATCTTCACTCTTCAATGTAGACTTGCCTATGTTATAATTTCTTTCCAACTTTCCAAAGAAATTCTGCATAAAATAAAATTAGCACAAATAATATAATTTAAATTTATTTGTTTTGTAATAATCATCAAAATCCAAAATAAGTATTTTGACCCTTGAGCCAACAAAGACATCAGCAGAAGAGCACCATTTTTGTTCCCACAGTAGCTGGTTTCTAGTTGGCCAAAGCTTCCAGGCCAGAATCGCTAGAAACTCAGTATCGGCTTTTTCTTTATGATTTAATACCTGTTCCGGGTTATTTTTAAGAACCGAATTGGATTTGAACCAAAATCTTACTGGAACCAAGAGGGATCACATAATAGCCGGACTTGACGGTGTAAATTCCCTTCGTATTAAAGTTCCACATGAGAGAATTCCTCCTGTCGAAAAAACTAAGAGGGATCCCAATGATAACTCTTATACCTCTAAATTTAAGATCTGAAGTTTAAGCCATAAATTTTCAAAATTTTGAAATTAGTACAAAGTTTATAAACCTTAATGTACTAAACCATTTTAAGTAAATTCAACTTATTTGATACTTCAAGTGGTGAAATTTAACTTTATTTATCTTTTATTCCTCAAATAACAAAAAAAACTTTATTTATCTCTTAAACCACCAATAAGCTTCTTTTTTTTTTTTAATTTTTATTAATGAAGCAATTAAATTTTAGATTTTTTTTTTTTTTTAAATTTTTTATAGAAAGGTCCAATGAGTCAAGATAGTGTAATGAGCTATATAATAAGAAGCATTTTTCTTTTTAGAGTATCAAAATGGTAAAAATTCTTGAAATCACCGGGACTCGAACTCTCCACATAAATAAGAAAATCTACCAACTATATTGACAATTAAATTTTAATTTTATTTACCATTTAAAAAAACCAACAATTTCATTTTTGAATCAAACGAAAAAATGTAACATTTTCTATTTTAAATATATCCCAATTTTGCAAAGACAGTTAATGCTATTTCAAAATTTAAACATAAGGACAAAGTTTAGTTATTTAACCAAATAGATTGATACTAAATATCAAAGGCCTGTTTGTTTAGCTATTTATGATACCTGGTAACTAATAGCTATCGATTGATCTCTTTCCTTGAATTGGTATTTTGAATTTGCTTTTAGGTTGGTTATTGAAAATGTTCTAAAAAGGATTTTTTTTTTTTTTCTTATTTTGTGTCATTTGCACTTTAAAATACATAACAGTAACAGTTTTTGCTGGGATTGGCAGTCATTATTTTTATTTCACACTATCTTGTTTAGGATTGGGCGTGCTCTGCACATGGCTTCTAATGGCTTAGCCTTAGGCATAATAAGTCCTCTGCCTTCTACCATGTCAACTTCTTCTTCAGTGGTCCTTTTCCACTCAAAGCATTGAATCAATAACCCCAAAGTTAAACCCATCAGACGATGGGCTAATCCATCTCCTGGACAAGATCTTCTTCCCAATCCAAATGGCATGAGTTTAAAGTTCTCTTCTTCTCCATTGCCAAATCTCTCTGGTTTATAACTTGATGGATCATCCCATTGTGTAGGATCTCTGTGTATAGCCCATGCATTTACCAATAGTATAGTGCCACGCGGCACGTCGTATCCTCCAATGGTGGAATCATCCGATGACATGTGAGGAACTAAAAGCGGAGCTGCAGGGTATAGCCTAAGCGTCTCCAAGATAATCTTTTGAAGGTATGGTAATTTTGATAGATCAGACTCATCTATTAAGCAATCTTGCCCAATTTGATTGTCTATTTCATCTCTAGCCCGCCTTAGTTTGCTTGGATGATTGAGTAGATTAGACATTGCCCATTCTAATGTTACTGAAGATGTATCAGTTCCTGCAAACAGAATGTTCTGTACAATGGACATTGAAAATATAAATTAAAAGGTTGCAGAGAAGAGAAAGAAACAGAGGAGAGAAACAGAGCACCAACCAGCACAAGCCCTTTGATAATCTCATCAGTGTAATACCCAGGCTCCGATTCTTGCAAAGAAAGAAGATGATCAACCATCGTATTGATACTCTCTAAATGATCCTTCTTACTTCTATGTTCATCAATCAAATCTTGCAAGAATTTATCAATTTGTTTTCCAAGTCTCTTCACCTTCTTCTCAAACCTACCACCATCAATCCAATTCAGAAATGGCAAAAAATCTATTGGATTCGATGCCCCTGCATAAGAAATTATTTCACACATCATCTCTCTAAATTGTCTCGCCTCTTCTTCATCGCTCACATCTTCTCCATAATATCTCTTGCCGGCAATCATTCTCACCATTACATTAAACGTTAGCTCTTTAAACATCGATTTCAATTCTACTTCAGCAAAATTTTGAACCGACCCATGAGATAGCTTTACAATTAGTCTTTGTATTTCATCTTTCCTTACGCTTAGAAACTTGTTTAATCGATGCGTTGAGAAGATGTCAATGGTCGCAATACGGCGGAGGTTTCGCCAGTGGCTGCCGTAAGAGGATTGAGCCATGGTGGTGTTATTATAAGCTATGTGCTTGCCTATTAGAAATTCTGGACGGTTGGCTAAAACGATATCATTTTTGGTGAAGCATTCTTCCACAGCTGATGATGATGAGACTACGATTACAAGGCGAAGACCAAACCGGAGAGAAATGATTGGACCGTATTTTTGAGCGAGACTGTGGAGAGTCCGGTGCATGGGCGGTTTTAGGAGATGGAGGTGGCCGATGATCGGAAGGGAAAGTGGACCAGGGGGCAGGTTTTTCAGGCATATCCTCGATCGGTGAAGTCTAAAAGCAAAGATGAGAATGATAGCAGAAAGAAACAAGTAAGTGACTGTGTCTTCCATTTCCATGCTTAATTATCCTTGCTTTCTTTGCTTTGTTTGATCCTTTCTGGGTTGAAGCATATATCAAGGATGGTGAAATTATAATTAAATAGGGCGACGGAAATTTCTATCTACACCCTCGACATTTTCAGTTTTCCATGTGCAAAGAATTGATTAAAACTTTAACAAAAATAAAATAAATATATAACCATGCTAAACTAAAAACAAAAATGATTAAGCTCGTAAAAACTGCTTGTTAACAATTCTAGACTCTGACTTGAAAAAAACTCCTCGTTGGGCAATTTTAACGAGTTAATTGATTTTGAGTCTAAAAAGAGGTAATTTTTCTTTACTTTGAATTAGAGTTTTATTTTCAAATTTAGAATCTAGCTCGAGCATGAGTGTTTTTCTGTTGAGTCAAGCCCCAACTTGATAGTACTTGACTTAATTTAACTAATTTACAATTCTAAAATATTACAACTCTAAAATATGAATATAAGTTTATATTAAACTTTTGATCTCATAGTCACAAAGATGGTCCTTTGAATTCAAACTCTTTTTTTTTTTTTTTTTTACATATTGGGTTTAGGAGTTTCAGGAAGGGAGATTCAAATTTGAATCGATTGTCAAATTATATATAAAGTTACCGCATTAGATTATGCAACTCAAGCATATTTTACTATTAAAATTGCCTTATATGAAATTCACTATAAAAAGTAAAGTAGTTGAACAACTCAAACATTGAAAGTAAAAATTTAAAAACCAAAATTTTCCACGGTTTATTTTGTATATTTAATTAGACTATAACTATATTTTGAGCTTATAAACTTAACAACAATATAGCATTATTCAACTAAAATTTACTGATTTTTCTTTGTTGCCTTACATCAAACAGGCTGAGACAATGTCTGTTTCATAATCGGGCGTGCCTTGCACATGGCCTCGAGTGGTTCAGCTATAGGCATAGTAAGCCCTCTGCCTTCTACCATGTCTACCTCTTCCTCAGTTACCCTTTTCCACTCAAAGCATTGAATCAGTGTCCCCAAAGCTAAACCCACCACACGATTGGCTAGTCCTGCTCCCGGACAAGACCTTCTCCCTAATCCAAATGGCATTAGCTTAAAACTCTCTCCTTCTCCATTATCAAATCTCTCTGGTTTAAAACTTAATGGATCATCCCATAACGTAGGATCTCTATGTATAGCCCATGCATTGACCAACAGCATGGTGCCACGCGGCACGTTGTACCCTCCAATTGTGCAATCATCTGAGGACATGTGAGGAGCTAAAAGAGGAGCTGCTGGGTACAGTCGAAGAGATTCAGATATGATGTTTTTAAGGTATGGTAATTTGGAAAAATCAGACTCATCCAATAAGCAATCTTCCCCAATTTGAGTTTCTATTTCATCTCTTGCCTTGTTTAGTATGCTTGGATGGTTGAGTAGATTAGACATCGCCCATTCTAATGTCACTGCTGATGTGTCAGTTCCTGCAAAAATCATGTTCTGCATGACAATAGAACAAAAATAAATCAAAAAAATGAGTGTGAGAAACATGTATGAATATAATTTTCACACTGTAAATACTTTAGTTTTATCATATTGTAATTAAATAGGTAGGAGTAAACTGTACGTTTGTAAAATGAGTGTGAAAAACATGTATAAAGCAAGTATTATAAATAATAATAAAAAAAAGCTTCAATATATATATATTTATATTTATATATATTGCCTTTTAAGAAAGACTTCCGTTCTCTTGCTGTCTTTTTACCTATTATTAAGTCAATGGTAATTGTTCGTAAATTGAGTGGAGCAGCTAGACCCTACTCCGTTAAAATTCTTCTAGAAGACCAAGACTGTTCTTAGTCAATCATAATGTCGTTATCTTATGGAATTTGGAACACAATTCATTTCATTAATTTCCATTAGACTTTAAGAGAAAAGATTGAAATTCAGATGGGAAATTTCAATCTGCACGCGTTGATGATATTTATAACTAAAAAAAAAAAAACTACATCTGAAAATTTTCTTTTATTTTCGAAAAATCACTATAATGTTTCTAATTTTTTTACTTTAAATCCATCATCCTATCCTTCCGTCTAAATAATAAGTTGCTCATTTGAATATAATTTAAAGATTTAAGTATATTTTACTGTAAAAGAATTATATTTCTATTGAAGAACTGAAAAATAAATGTTTTTGAAATAATTTTACAAGCACGAAAACAAAATGTAGAGACAGAGAGCACTAACCAACAGAAGGCCTTTGATAATTTCATCAGTATAATACTCAGGTTCTGATTCTTGAGAAGTAAGAAGATGATCAATCATCGTGTTCATACTCTCTAAATTCTTCTTCTTACTCCTATGTTCATCAATTAAATCTTGCAAGAACTTATCAACCTCTTTTCCAAGTCTTATCACTTTCTTCTCAAATTTACCACCATCAATCCAATTAAGAACTGGCAGAAAATCTCCCGGATTTGATACACCTCCGGTAGACATTATCTCACCAATTATCTTCCTAAATCGTTTTCCTTCTTCCTTATCAGTAACATCTTCTCCATAATATCTCTTCCCTGCAATCATTCTCATTATTACATTAAAAGTTAGCTCTTTGAACTTTGATTTCAGTTCTACTTTAGCATAATCTTGAATCGACTCATGAGACAGCTTTACGGCTAGTCGTTTGATTTCTTCTTTTCGAATGCTTAGAAACGCGTTTAGACGATGCGTTGAAAAAATCTCGATAGTTCCAATACGCCGGAGGTTGCGCCAATGGTCACCGTAAGGCGACTGCCCAATAGTGGAGTTGTTATAAGATATATGCTTCCCTATTAGAAAAAAATTTGGACGATTGGCCAAAACGATATCATTTTTGGTGAAGCATTCTTCGACGGCGGATGTTGATGAGACTACAACTACCGGGCGGCTACCGAACCTGAGGAATATGATTGGGCCGTATTTTTTAGATAGATGGTGGAGAGTACGGTGCATAGGAGCCGGTGGTTTTAGGAGACGGAGGTGGCCGATTATTGGAAGAGAAGGTGGACTTGGAGGGAGGTTTTTGTGGGATATTTTTGACTGGTAAAATTTAAAAGCAAAAATGAGGAAGACAAGGGAGAGGAAGCAGTAATGGAGTGAGTCTTCCATGCTTAATGGTTTCTTGCTTTGCTCGAATGGGTTCAGGTTTGTATTTATTTGCAGTCATAAGTCTGTAAAGCAGTCAACTCAAGAACGGTTGAAGAAGTTGGAGTAACTGGAAAGTCTACCCCTACGACGTCGTGATGAGTAATATGGACCTTCTGGATTGTATTGAACGATATAGTCCATAAGCTGAGGACAAAATTGACGTCATCTTTGGCAAAGACGGACTTGTTACTTGTGGAGGAGAGGGGGATAAATAAGTTATTTAAAAGAAATATTTTCTAGAAATTAACAAATAAATTAAAAGAATTATATATAATCAATTGTGGTTTTTATTTTTAGTTTTTACTTGTAATATTATTAAAATTCCTTATTGAAACATAGGTTGAAAAAATAAAAATAAACAAAATTTTAATATTTTTAAATCTGAAAACATGATGTTCTCTTTAAAATATTAAAAATTAAAAATAAACATTATTAAAAAATAAAAAAATAACTACAAAAATAAATATGCAATTATGGAGTGAAATATCTCGAATTTTTATTTTCAAAACTTTGGGATTTTTATTAAATCAAAAATCTGAATTTTTGATAGTATGGGTTGGTAGGATCGAGCAATTTCGAGCAATTCTAATTTGAGCCCCAAAGTTTTACCGAGTTGGGGCCCAAGCCCAAATAAAATGTCGAAAATTTTGAATCATAAAACAAAAGAAACCCCGTAATTTAAACCTATTAATGAAAATATAAAAATTAATTATCCTAAATCAAATACTAATTATTATTGTTATTAATTGAGTAAATTGAGGAAATGTTTCTAGAACCCTAACTAAAGAAATTAAAATAAATCAAATCGGATTAGAAAACAAGCAAATCGAGCCGAATTATTGAATTAGACCAACCGGTTCGAATCGAACCGGGAATGGTCCTAGAAGCCAAGAATTTCTTTCTTTCTTTTCTTTTTCTTTTTTTTTTTTTTTTTTCTTTTCTTTTTCTTTTCCCTTTCCTTCCTGCGCTAGTGCCAGCGCCGCCAACCTCCTCACTCCTCTTTCCCCCCCTTTTCCGGCCACCAGAGCCGATTGACCTCATCTCCTTCGCCGTCAACGTCACTACCCGTAGCTGCTCAGATCTCCTTCCCTTCTCCTTCTTCCTGGTGACGCAGCAGCTGAAGGGGCCGCGATTTTCGCTCGAACATAAAATGCGCGTCTTCAGCTTAAATTCCGGGAAACCAGTCAAGGGGCTGGCTTGTTTACACCTTCTAACCACCTTTGGCGACTCCACCGGCTTTAACCGTCTTTCTCAACTCCGGCAGGGTGCAAATGCAGATAGCTTGGAGCTATTTCCCGGTCATCCTAACCGGAAAATTTATTTTTCCGAACGCTAAATCTGTTTTAACTAGGTTAATTAATTTCTAACCATTTATAATAGTTTAGCCCTTCAAATTTTATTTAAGGGGTATCCATGATTAAATAATATGGGTAGAATGTACATTTCTAGCTACTGCCTGTTTGTTTTGCTCAGGAATTATATCAAGCATAGCTACTTAGGAATTTATTATTTTGGAGTTTCTGATGAAAGTTGAAGTGGGTTATTAATGGTTAACAGTTTTGGTCTAGGAATGAGAAATCTAGCTATTATCTATACTGTTAGCTTAAAGAATTTTTAAGAGACATTGCTAGCTATAATATAAATCGTATAAATGTAGTAATATATTCTAAGTATAAGCATGCTAAATTTACAACAAAATTATATTTATTAATGACTTTGAGCTAAGGGAGCGGTTATACTTACTCGATAATATTATTCTTGCTAGATAAACAATTTGGATCATGGATTGCCTTAATTAAGAATGGAAATGGTAGAGTATACCAAAAATGGAGGAAATGAAGCTTAATTGAACTATAAACTGAAGTCCCTTACTATATGAATCAATTATTTAAGTTTCAGCAAAGGATTTGGCGAAAGAAGTTAGAAACTTTAGATGGCAGCGACCATTTTCAGTTTCCCTTGAGTTTTTGCTTTGATATGAATTATATGTTGTTGTTAAGTTTAAATTTTGATGGGAAATGAGTTAGTTTGTTTACTGTATATAAGTTTAAGTCAAGTAGAAGCTATTTCTCTTGGTGGGCAGCAGCTATTTCAGGTAACGGGTGCCCTTTTAGATATATTAACGTAGAAATATATATATATTGAATTTTTATTTAGGTTAACATCGATTCTTAGTGGCTAGTTTAGAATTTTAACAAATGTATAAATATATGTGGTTTATACCTTAAGCAAGGGTGATGAAGTAAAGGCTCGACGAGGAGTTTAACAGAATTAATAAAATATTGGAACATGTTGGAGGTTATTATAATTTGTCAGATTTATTTAGTGAACTTGAATACCTTGTACTGAAAAAGGAGGATGGGACTTAAAATTTGTTGATTTGCCCGACGGATGGGCTGTGTACATTGCTTGATAAATATATATAATATTGCGATATTGTGAACAGGTAGATAGTCCAAATTTTTTAGGGAGGGAGCGTGCTGCCGAAATTTTGATAGAACTTAGACTAGTTTTAAGAAATGACATAATTAATAAGTTTATTTAGAATTAATTCTATAACTTTAATCAAATATTAAATAGAGTGCTCTAATTAACTTTAATTATTTTCATTATTATTTCATTGAAATTATTCAATTATTTATTGTTTCCATTATTTATCAATTTATTTTATTTTGTTTGTTTATTCCTAATATTATTTTATTTATTTAATTTAATTGCACTTGAGATGGTTTGTCTAGTTGTGCATTTGCATTACGCTTGTCCAACTGATCCATATGTTTTGGCACTTAATTGCAATGTTTTGATTAATTGTTCCTGTGTTTATGCTATGCATTTGTTTGTGTGGAGTTGGGATGAAGTGGGGTCACCATGGGTTTGTGAGGACGGTTGGACGTCGGCCGGTAAATGGGAAGATCGGCGCCGCCGTGTGTACCTACCGTTGTGAGTTGTATGATATGGAAAAACCACAGGTTGGCTTCTTTAATTGGGGCGCACCCTAGATAATCTAGGTTTGATCGCAGCCCGCAGGGTGGCCTCTGTTGTGACGCGCGCGATGATCTAAGATTTGATGGAGACGACCGGGTTGCCTCCTGTTTGGTCTGGGAAAAGAAAAAGAGAGATGAAAAAACAATGAAGAGGCTTGGTCAGTGAGGATTAGACCGGTCGGCCAGTATGGGGGATTGGCTCCCTGGTGCACACGTTATGAGAGGAGAATGGGCCATGTGGGGAGGACGGCTCAATGCGGGGGGTTCGGTGACTCCACTGACTAATTTCCACGTGATGTGATTATATGAAGATGTTAATAATTGTGAGTGCTGGTGATATGCCATTTGTGTGGCTGGCTGTGTGAGCATATACCTAGTCGGATGACTAGGTTGATATTTTTACACACTTGTGTGACTGCGTGTGTTGTGCAATAATTACTACTGCTTAGAAAACTCACATGTCTTGTTTGATTTTTTTTCAGGAAGTAAGTTTTTCCTTTAATTCGATTTAGGCTATGTTTGTTCGACGCAGGGCAATAGAGAAATTTTTCTAGTTCCATAAATATTTTGCTATGTAACTATATGTATAAAAAAAACTATGTATACCAAATAGTTAGTGACTCCGCAGTTGTAGAATTTACTTGTAGAATTTTACTTACATTTAGTCGTGTATTCCTCGTGCACGAAATGATTCTGTGAAGCCTATATTAAAAATGTGATGTATCTGATTAATTGGACTGAATGTTTAAAAATAATATGGAGATAATAAAATTTTTAGTGTTTTAGGCTTTAACTACGGGCCTTCGGGGGCCTTAAGCTTACATGGCCCCTTAGTGCCGGTCCGGCCATGAAATCGAGTCGTGACAAAGTTGGTATCAGAGCTAGTTAGGGATTCTAGACACAACTGCGGAGTAATAGGAATTTCTTTATGTTGGGGATGCGGCCGTAACCAGCATAAGGAAGGAAACTTGTGATTTTCCCCCCTCCAGGAATGGTGGAACGCACTAGACCCTATGAGGTGGAAAATCCACACCTATTGTGTAGATCAAATAGGCTTATAGAATGAAGTAATTCAAGGTTTGAAGTGAAACAGCACTAGACAATAAAAGATACAATCTATCGCAGTACCTTATAGGGGCTAGAATGGTATCAACCCTTTAAGCTAGGGAATCAGAGTAACCTGATTGGTAGTTGGATTGGGCCTGATCACCCAGTTACACTACTTTTCATGTGAACTCTATTCCTGTCAGTGAAGTAAGGAATAGTGTAGAGAATAAAAATAGGATTTTCATTGGTATGGTAGATTCATGAACAAAATAATAACTTTGAGGTAATTAGAAAATTTGGTGTCTAGTTTTCAACACAGCTACTGAATATCTTTTAGAAGAGTTTATTTAAAAATATAAAACCTTTTTTTTTGTTTTCATTTTTTTAACCTGACTATTTTAAATTTAAAAACCCCATTTTAATTTTTGATTCAATTGGTGGTTATGATAAATAATTTTGAAATTGATTATTATCATAGAAAATTTATTTTTTGAAAAGCCCGTCTATTTATATCAGGGGCGGGGGGGCCCCCCCCAATTTTTGGGGGGGGGGGGGGGGAATTTTAGAAAAGCATGAAAAATGAAATGGATTACAAAGGATTAGTAAAATTTTGAAAGAAAGATTGGGAAAAGAAGAATGAGACTGGTGGGTGGATAATAATGAGTAAGTAGAACAGTTAGTAGTCAAGTTTAGAACATGAACGCTGGAAATGGTCCGTTTTTTGTTCCGATTTTGGTATAGATAGGTAATGGCGATTAGATGTGGAGTATAGGATGATTTTTTTTAATGTAATACATGGAAGAACATAACATTAGGAAAATGGACTGAAATGATTTAAGGGTATATGAAATAATATATATAACGAAGTTGTAATATATATATGAGCGAGTAAGTGGTAGATAAAAGTTTGAGAATTTATAAACACCTTACTAGACTTGAAATAAAGGGAAAGATTGATTGACTAAAGATAGATAAATAAAATAGGTAAGTTGAATATGGAATTGACGTAAGGTAGTGATAAGTAGATGCGAATCTTGAGTTAATAATTCCATATAGAGAATTGAACTTTTGTTTAACCGTGGGTTGTAAATCCTAATTTAGGCTATGAACAGGAAGTGAGAGGTTAATAGTAAATATAAACTGGAAAATGAGGAGTTATTGAGATCAACTTAATGTAATATTTGGATCGTAAGGTAGTATTAGGTCGGGAACTAACGAAATTTAATTGAAAAATCAGTGTTGATAGGTATTAGTTAAAGGTGAATATTTAAGATAGTTAATAAATACTAAGTTGAACTATTGGTGATTAGATAGATCGCGATTAATGATAATTAGTAGACAAAATAATTAATAAGAATACTCTCTTATCCTTAACAAAAGACTCTCTTATCCTTAACGAAATTGTATAGATAAGAACTGAGAGAGAGTGAGCTCGAGTCGCCCTGTGATACTAAAAGACAATGAAGGTTATAAGACGATTTTTCTTGAAAGTTTTGGATTAAAGTGGTAGTTTCTGAACTTTTGATTAAGAAAAGTTTTAGTAATAATATATGTAAATTAAACGAGTTACTTCTTATTATTATAAAGGAATTAAATTTCAATTGTTTTGTGTTTGAAAACTATGTGTTAAGCTTTCAATGTGTTAAGCTTTCATGAAGAAATGTCTCGTGAAAGGTTAAATATTTGTTTTCTTATTAAACCCAGTTTTATTGTAAGTTTTTATTCAATAAAGATTTCTAAAGATTTCAGTAGCTGTCTAAAGATAGTAATTAGAGATCTAGGTAATAAACTCGAGTTTCTTGTAAGTTTTCACCAGGTGGTACTAAGTAGGATGATTGATGGTGGAAGTACAATCAGAACGCCCTAACTATTCCTGTTACTCGATCTATCTTATTCACTCTTGAGCCGACTTTTTAGTATCCGGAGTATCTCTTATGACTTTAGAATCACCTATTCCTCTGTTCTTATTACCCCTGTTAAATTTCAATTCGAGGACGAATTGTCTTAAGGGGGGGAGATTGAAGGGGGGGAGATTGAAATATCTCGAATTTTTATTTTCAAACTTTTGGGATTTTTATTAAATAAAAAATCCGAATTTTTGAAATAAAGTATGGGGTTAGGTAAGGATCGAGCAATTCTAATTTGAGCCCAAAGTTTTACGAAGTTTGGGCCCCAAACGCCCACAAATAAAATGTCGAAATTTTGATCATAAACAAATAGAACCCGTAATTAACCTATTATGGAATATTAAAATTAATTAATCCCTAAAATCAATATATTATATTGTTTATTATTGAAGGTACAATTGAGGGAAAATGGTTTCTAGAACCTAACTAAAAGAATTAAAAGTAATCAAAATCGGATAGAAAACACCAAAGCAAATCGAGCCGAATTAGTTGAATTAGACCCAAAACCGGTTCGAATCGAACCGGAAATGGTCTGAAGCCAAGAATATTTCTTTCTTTTCCTTTTTCTTTTCTTTTTTTTTTCTTTTCTTTTTCTCTTCCCTTCCTCCTTCCTTGCGCTAGTGGCGAGCGCGCAATCCTCCTCTCCCCTCGCTTTCCCCCCCATTTCCGGGCCACCAGAGCCGATTGACCTCATCTCCCTCGGCCGTCAGCGTCACCACCGTAGCTGCTCAGATCTCCCTTCCCTCTCTCTTCGTTCCTGGTGACGCAAGGCAGCTGCAGGAGGCCGCGATTTCGCTCGGACCATGGAAATCGCGTCTTCAGCTCATTTCCGGCGAAACCAGTCAGGGCTGGCTTGTTTACACTTCTAAACACTTTGGCGACTCCCAACCGGCTACCGGTCTTTCCAAACTCCGGCAGGGGGCAAAATGCAGAATAGCTGGAGCTATTTCCGGTCATCCTAACCGGAAAAATTCATTTTTCGAGCTAATTGTTTAACTAAGGATAATTAATTTCTAACCAATTTAATAAATGTTTATAGACGCTTCAAATTTTTATTTAAGGGGTAATCATGATTAAATAATATGGGGTTAGAAAATGTACATTTCTGGGTATAGGAATGTACATTTCTAGCTACTGCCTGTGTTTTGCTCAGGAATTATATAAGCATAGCTACTTAGGAATTATTATTTGAGTTTCTTGATGAAGTTGAGTGGGTTATTATGGTTAACAGTTTTGGTCTAGGAATGAGAAATCTAGCTATTATCTATACATGTTAGCTTAGAATTTTTAAGAGACATTGCTAGCTATAATATAATGTATAAATGTAGTATAATTCCTAAGTATAAGCATAGCATAAATTTTACAACAATTATATTATTAATACTTGAGCTAAGGACGGTTAGTACTCGATAATATTATTCTTGCTAGATAAACAATTTGATCATGGATTTGCCTTAATTAAAATGGAAATGGTAGAGGTATACCAAAATGGAGGAAAATGAAGCTTTAATTGGGGTTAATATTATTAAGTAATATGTATTTGAATGTTAATTAAGGATTATTAGTGTATTTTGTTTTATATATGATATTGTTAATTGGACGATATGAGTTGCTAATATAATATGTAAAATTGGGTAAAGTATGACCTATTGTTCTTATAAGCAGCAGCTAAGGTGAAGCTAGAGCCATTGTATAAAAGTTAATATATTAATGAATGGTTTGATTGTAGACCTTGCCACAAGTAGAGATTATATTTCTATACCAAGACAAAGGAAATTTATAAAGCCTATGTTTAAGAGTGAATCAAGTTACTTAGTAGATATATATGTTTTGAATTTTTTATTTAGGTTAGCATTGATTTTTAGTTGCTAGTTTAGAATTTAACTTATCGATGCAAGTTTTATTTATAAAGTGTACATTTATTTGATAATTAGTTTAAATTGATAATTAGTTAGAGGACAATTAATAAAATCTATTCGGACATGTTTGGAGAGGTTATTATAATTTGTAGATTTATTTAGTGAACGTGTGACATACCTTGTCACTGAAAGGAGATGGGACTTTAAATTGTTTTGATTGCGTCGAAGGATGGGCTGGTGTGTACATGTGATGTGATAGAGATATATAGTATGTTGACGACTTGCTGCAGCTATTTCGGCGAATATTTGAAACAGGGAATGTAGGATAAGATCACCAGCATTTTTAGGGAGGTGTTGCCATACCGATAATTTTTGAATAGAGAACTTTAGCTAACCCGGTCAGTTTTTTAGAAATACATAATTAATAGTTTAGTTTTAGATTATTCTATGAAACTTATAAATATTAAGATAGATGCTCTATATGTTAACATTATTTTTTCCATTATTATGTGCATTGAATTTATTGCAACTTATTACTTGTTTCCATTGTAATAAAATTTATTTTGATGTTTTGTGTTTATTCTTATGATTATTTATTTATTTATTTACATTGCACTTGAGAATGGTTGTCTAAGTTTTGTGGCATTGACATTAACGTTGCCAACTGATTTAATATGTTTGCGACTATTGCAATGTTGATTAATTGTTCTGCTGTTTATGATAATGCTTTGTTGTGTGGAGTTGGGATGAAGTGGGTCACCATGGTTGTGTGAGACCGGTTCACCGTTTATGTTGGATCCTGATTAACCGTTAACCGTTATAGGATTACCGGTTACCAGGTCAGAAGTTACATGGAATTCCATTACACGTTTAGCGCGAGTAATGGGGAAGATCGGTGCCACCGCGTTTGTGCACCTACCGTTACCGGTTACCCGTTAAACGGCACAGGATTGGCTTCTCGTCGTTGCGCACGCGGAGCAGTCTAGATTTGATTCGCTGGCCGCGCAGGGTGGCCTCCTGTTGTGAGCGCTTTGATGATCTAGATTGGAATGGAGACCACGCGGGTCTTGCCTCGCTGTTGGGTATGAAAAAGAAAGAGAGGATAGAAAAACAATGAGACAGGGCTGTTGCAAGTGAGGGATTAGACGCGGTCGACCTAGTGATGGGTGGAATCGCTCCCTGGGCACACGTGATGAGATGAGCCATGTGGTGAGAGAGAGGACGGCTCATGGAGGTTTCGGTGACTCCACTGAACCAAAATTTCCAACGTGATGTGATTATATGAAAGATGTTAATAAATTGTGAGTGCTGGGTGATGATGCCAAATTGTGTGACTGGGCTGGTGTGAACATATAACTTTAGATACGGTATGTGAACTAGATATGATATATTTAAATATATTTATACATTTGTGTGAATGCGTGTGTTGTGCAATGATTATTATTCATTAATAAACTCACATCTCTTTTGTTTAAATCTTTCAGGAAGTAGCTCTTTCTAAGTCCCAGCTATAACTGTGCTCTTTCACTGTTAGAAAAGAGTTCTCTAATTTTAGTATTGATCTCTTAAATAGATGAATGTCCGAAGGCTTATCTGTATTCATTTGTTAGTGAACTCCGCAGATATAGGATTTGTATATCTTTAGTCGTATATTTTTAGTCGTATGTTTTTTATAGATGAAATCATTCTGTGAGCCTGTATTATAAATATAATGTATTGTAAGCAGGGTAAATTGTAAATGTTTAAAATTTTATTGAGATAGCAAATTTGTAGTGTTTCAGGCTTACTATGGGCCTCGGGGGCCTTAAGCTTATCTGGGCCCTTCCGCAATCAAGTATGGGCCTGAATGTTAAAACAAAAATATATATATAAATATATACTATTGGATAGTGAATTTTTTAAGTTGGTTTCAGGCTTACTACACGCTCGGCCTCGAAATTTTTAGTGTTTCAGGCTTACTACGGGCCTCGGGGGCCTTAAGCTTACCTGGGCCCTAGTGCCGGTCCGGCCCATGGATTCGGGTCGTGACATATTGGAAATCTCCTATTCTCACATTTATCTATAGTATAGATAAATAGATCATAGATAGATAATATTATTATTTTTATAAAATATAATTTTAAATATCATAATTTATTATTACTTTTCCTAATTTTTCGATAGTAAATTCATTTGATTTAATGATTGATTATCTTGCTAACTTTTGCGTTTGTACATACATGTTTTTCATTATATGTTATTCGTTGTTGTCACTTGTATTTTAATTTTTGTACATCTATAAACTTCTTATATGTTACTCGTTGTTCTCACTTGTATTTTAATTTTTTTTTTCATTAATTTTTGTACATACATGTTTTTCCTCAAATTAGTTTTAAGTTTTATGGAATGGTTTAAGCTAACCCATAGGTAGAGTTCCTGAAGTTACTATTTAAGGTTAGTTTGGCCAAACAATTAATCAAATGTGAAATTAACAATAAAATTCATAGTTCTTACAATATTTTTCTTAATATAATATATAATTTATAAATTTGGTATATTCAACTATTTATTTTCTTGAATTCATAATTTATATTTTAGAGAAGGTAATAGCTATGTTTTAAAATAAAATATAAAAATAAATAGATAATAGAATATAATATGTATCTTAAAATCAACTAATATTATTTTCTTTAAAAATCAATTTTTATGACTAATACTCTAATACTTTATTCTTTTTACGAGTATCATCATGTTGAATATTAGTCTGGTCTTCTATATCATTATTATCCCTACAAAATTATTTAAAAAATAATTATTAAGAACATGTTCTTGGTAGAAAAATAAAAATTATTGATGGCAAAAATAAATAAATTCTAAACTTTTCTATAATAGAATTATAATTCATGGAACAAAGGAAAATTAGAAATAAATAATATTGTCACAATATTAGTTTTAAGAAAAATAAAAATGGAAAAATTTATAATCCACAAACATATTATTTAATTATAGATTATATATTATAGTTACATAGGTAGTATTAATATTTTATTGATATGATGGATAAGTAATTAAAAAGGGATTTTCAAAATCAAAATAGTGACAATAATTTTTATTTTCTTTAAATAATTTTTATTTATTTTTAATGGAATATTAATTTTCAGATACTTTTCCACATTCAATTAAGTTTTTTTATTATTACTTATAAATTCAATCTAGTTAATTAATTGAACTATATTTTAAAATTCAATTATTTTTTATCAAAATAAGTATGGTGAAATTTGTATTATGATATTCCATTTTTTATTTATACATATATTCGATTACGTTAAATTTCTAATTTAATGTTTTAATTGTCATTTAATATATTATTTTTTAATATTATATAATATATTATTTTTTTAAATATTATATATATATATATTATATATATATATATATATATAATATTAAATTTCGTTTACGATGATTTCACATTAAATATTATACATATGAAGAAACAAATAAAAAATATACTTTTTTTCTTTATCAGCCCCCCCTCTCTCCTAATAAATTTTTATTATTATCATCAAATTTTAAAATAAGTTCAATAAATAATTTTTAAATGTAGTCATGATATATTTATTAAAAAATTAAAAAATAAATTATATATGTATTTATTTAAAAATAATTTAATAAACTTTATCCAATCAACTAATAAAATGTAATTTTCTAATTGGTTATGACTAAAATTATTGTAGGATATCTCAAATTTCATTAAGAACGATATCGAAAATATCGTTATTCCCCCTATTTCGACATTTATATATATACTAGATCTTTTTATGACGTGCCATGCACGTTGACTATACTTGTTAATTTTTTATATGTTAATTTTTTTTATACTTGTTTAGCTTTTTTATTTATATAATAAATGTATAAATTCTTATTTAAATTGCAATAAATATAGTGGTTTTTATATATGCAGTAATTTTTTTTTAATTATATGACTTTGTAATATCTCACTAAAAAAATTGATATATTTATTTCTCCCTTTAAAATAGCAATTTAAATATGAAATATGTTATTTCTTCAACATACTGGTTCATATAGTTTTTATAATATGTTAGTTGCTTTTATTTTTTATTTAGGTACAAAATTAATTTATAAAAGTCATCATATAGCTTTTATTTTACATTGTATAATTAACTTACATGTTTTGTCAATAACTTTCACTATAATCTCTTTTAGAATAAATGTACTTTAACAATAGAATAAGAAACTAATCTAATAAATCAAATTAAATATTTATAAATAATATTATTTTTATTTTTATTCTTATTGCCAATCAAAATCATAAAATCATTTAAAACATTTATTAATAAATTATATTCCTTAATAGAAGGAATAAAATCTGAACTAAATGAGATATCAATATAATTAATCAAAGTCAATATGTTTAAAAAGAATATTTTTTATCTTATTTTTTGGCCAACCAAAATATAGTGCAATTTATAATTAAAGAAATTTAATCATACCCTTTTTAAATCAAAATCTTAATTATTTAGATCTTTAATTATTTAGATATATTTATTTAAATATTTAAAAAATAAAAAAGATTTCAAATGCCTTTATATTTACACATGTTCATTTTAAATGAATAATAAATTGAAGATAAATTAGCAATATTAAGTAAATAAAATAATAAATTACTAATTATTAAATTATTATAATAATTTTTATATAATAAATATAATTAAATAAAACAAATTAGACATAAAAGATAATAATGGTAAAATTTTATTTTATAATGTTTAATTTATCTAAATTGCATTTACTATTTAAAAAGTTAGAAAAACATCAATCAATTTTATATATATATATATATATATATATTATATATACTATATATATATATATATAATTATACTATGTATATATATAATAATTATATTTAGTTTAAAATTTTTTAATTGCCTGTGAGTAAGGTTATTTTTAGAGTATCTTAAATTTTTACAAAAGGATAATATAGAAATCTCATTATTCCCTTTAATTCTCAACTTTATATATAGTATTAGTTCTTTTATGACGTGGTGTTGCACGTTGACTTTATTTTGTTATAGTACTCATTTAGTTTTTTTTTATTTATATATATTAAACTATACGATTCTTTTTTGATTAAAAAAATACAATGGTTAATTAATATGCAACTTATATATGCAAATGACAATGTCTTGTGTGTAACATCTAATTGAAAAGAAAATAAATATTTCTGCTTCTCCCATTAATAAAAAAATATAATTTAAAAATTGTTAACTAATTATATAAAATCACTACAAATTTGCATTACCATACTGCAAAATATTCTAATATATTTGGCGATGCTAAATAAATTAAGATTTGCTCTGTGCAGTCGCAATATAAAATAATGACTTTTGACCATCCACATTAATTATTTTCATCGGAATGAAGTTTAAACTAAAATTTTTATCAATAAAGCATGTAATATTTGGACTGTGTCCTTGTACAAAATCAAAAAAATTATAATTACCTCATATGGAAATCAATATATGTAAAGTTTTAAACAACAATATTGGTAATGAAATGTACTTTCTTCAAGATTTAAAGAAAATATAAATGAGATTAACAAATTACAAAGTCATATATAAAAAATATTTTGAAAAAATATTAAAATTTGAAAAGGTTCTAATTATCTTTATATCTATTTAAAAATATTTTTAAAAAATATGCCCAATTAAATCATAGAAAATTTTAAAAAAAAATTCCAAAAGAAAAAAAATTGAATAAAAAAGAGGGTTGAATTTTCTCTTTATTTCATTTTTTAATATATAAAAGACTGAAAATAAATGATAGCAAATTCAAACTTTTTTGATAGGCCATATTTTTTTTCAAAGAATTTCATCAGAGGGAAAATAAAGAAAAATTCTCCTTTTTTTATATTAGTTAAATACCTATAATTTTCAACATACTTATCGTTGCTTCTGTTAAATTTAAAAATTTTAAAATACAATAATATATAATAATTCATAAGTAATACCACCATCCTATTAAAAAAAAAAAAAAGAGAAATAATATATTTAAAAAAATTATGTTACTTTCAATTGAAAATTAACTAATAAAAGTCTAAATAATAAAGTGTTTTAATATAATTTTTTAAAAAAAATTTAGAATATAATAAATTAAAAGCATTTAAAAATTCTATTTTTATAGTTGAATTAAGGTTTTTTATTTACCTCTAAAAAAATACATATAAACATGAGACATATGATTAAGACATTAAAAACTAATTATTATAAAATTATTGGATAATAATATTATAAGATCCAAATAGAAAATATATATATATATATATATATTATATATATATATATATATATATATATATATATATTTCCTCAATTAAAATGCATAAAAAAATCTAAGATATTTTAAAAGAATAAATGGAATCTATTTTTTTGATAAAATGCATTAAAATACAACTAAAAGGATATTTAAAAAGGAAATAGACTTATTTTCTCCGATTAAAATCATGAAAAAATAATTAAATAATGATATATTAGGATTTCAAATTAAACTAAGCCCTATTTTGAAGAAAATCCAAATAATTTCCCTCCTCTATTCCCACATTTATGTAGATTATAGATTATAAAATTTATTTATTATCTATTAAGTTAAAGAGAGAAAAAATAATTATAATAAATACTGAAATATGTATTTAGTCTCACATTTAATTTAGATCCTAAATCCTAAATAAAACTAAAACATATATGTAAATAAAAGAAAATTTTAATTTTCAATATATAGCAATTATTATATACATTTAAAATAATTAAAAAATAAATATATTTATTAATATATGTTATCATTAATTACTATTAAGCATAATATTTAAAATAAAATTTAATGGTCATTAATTATTTTAAAATATTTTAAATTTCATTAAGGGTATTATCGTAAACGTTAACTATCTGTTAAAGCATAATATTCCAAAACAAAATTTTAAAATTGCTCAGTAATAAAGTTATTTTAGAATATTTTTAAAATTTATTAAAGACATTATAGTTTAATCTCAATTATTCTCCACTCATTTCCACATTTCCACTTTTAATCAATAATAGTATAGATTAGATAGATAGATTAGGAGGTTTCTGAGCCCACCGCCCTGGCTTCTAAAGAAAATGATGGATGTACTCAAAAGATTATGATTTCCTTGTTATGGTGGTGGTATGTGTTTTTCTTTCATAAGTGCACTGAATGAGCTAACAATTTAATTCTAACGGCATTGTTTTTAAGATTATACATATATAAACGATTTTAGTTGGTTTCATAAGTTAAATTACTTTGTCACCATTGAATGATTTTTAGTATAATTATTTTTTAATTTTAATTCATTTATTTTACATTCTTATTTTTAATTAGTTTTTTGAGTTTAATTCCATTCTAAAACTAATGTATAAAAAATTTTTTTATTACATAAATATTAAAATATATAATAGTTATTATAAATTTATATTTCAATTATTTATTAATTGGTTATTCTAATTAAACTTAACAATGTAAAAAAATTTTAAAATTTCTACATTCTTGGAATAACACAATGATATTTAATTTGTTTCAAAGAAAGAGATTTAAATATCAAATTCGTAAATTCTATTTTAATATTTTTAAAAAAATAATATAAAAATTAAAATATGAATCAAATTTTAAAAATTAGAATAATAAATATTTAAAATTTATAACCACTAATTGTTATATTATTATAATTTTATTTTTATGTAAATTTTAGGAAGTTGTTTGTTTCTTTCTTATTGAAATTAGTATACTATATTAAATATCTTTTTAATGTTAATAGTCATTTACCTATTTTCATGAAGAAAAATTTTATGATAATGCTGATATATTTAAGTTCTGTAATTATACTTTTGTAACATGCTTTTTTAAATTATATTTAAATTTCTTTTTATTGTATGAAGAGTCGTTTTAACAATTTTAATATTACTAAACGTAAAGTTGTTTAAAAAACAATTTAATACAAAGTTCTCCTCGCAACCTCTAAAAAGTTATTAATAATACTATATTAACTAAAGGATCAATTGAGTTAAATGTTTGCCGAACATGACCTAAATGATAAATAGGATTTTAGTCCTGCTATAAAAAATCATGGGCTTTATTACTTAGAATATAATAAATATTTCACTAAGTAATTTTAAGAAATTTGATTCTGCTCTTCATACCCACATTAAATTAATAAGGAATATAATACTTTTCATATCGCCCTGAAGAATTACTTCATCCAAGTTAAAAAAAAAAAGGAAAACAAAAAAAAGGAAATTTGCATTAAAAAGAGAATCAATTTTCAAAGTGGGAGGTTGTATGCTAATTTAATATATTATACTATAGCGATATAAGAAGAATTAAAATAATATATTTTTTGTAGCAAAAATTGTTGAAATTATTGTTGACTATATTTATTTTAAGATGTAACAATCATCAATTAGTTTTCAAATTCAGAATCTTAAAAAACTTGTTTATAGAAGCTCTAGAGGACTAATAAACAATTAATTAGAAGGTGATGTCATGAGATGCGTATACTCGTGATTTGAATTTTATATATATATATATATATATATATGATATCATCTTTTCAAATTGACATTAAATTACTTTTTTAACTAATAAAAAATATATAATAAATATAAAATTAATTGATGGAATGTCAAAAAAAGCTTAAATGTAAGACAGTCTCCTTCCCTCCTCTTCTCTATCTAATGTGCTAGGTTTGGTAACAGCTATGGCTGACTTAGCCACTAGGTCTCCAATCTTTCTTTTTTCTTTTTTCTTTTATTTCCGTTTACTTATAGGAATCGGAAAGAATATTATACAAAATTTTGTATACAATTCTGTCCAAACCAACCAATCAAAATATATAATTTTTTGAACTGTTGGGTTTGATTTTAAAAAATTAAATAGAACTGTGAAATTACACATATATGCAAAAACTGTGAATCATTAATTTTTATTCTAAAAGTTTTTGTGTATGTTTACTAATTGAGGACTAATGAATGGACCATCTTAATAGTTTAACCATAATGCCCGATAGCTCTGCGAGAAGAGTGGTAACAATTACATGCGTCTCAATCGATGTGATAGGAAAGCTTTTGGGGCCCTATTTTTTCTTATCATGTTATGTATTTAACATTAATATTATATATAATATATTATAATCCTTCCAAAATAAAAAATATCATATAAAAAAGCCTGAAGTTTAATATCTTATTGTTTCAGTAATTTCATTTTTCCCTTTTTTTTTTCTTTTGCAGATTTTTTTAATGTTTTTTAATTCCTATTTCTTTCATTTTTATTATTCCCTTAATTCTATATACAATCTAATCCATCAAGATTAGGATTTACAATTTCGAAATTCTTAATAACTGTTAAACCCTTTTTATCTCTTAAATGTATCTCGTAATCCCTTGTATCTTATATTCCTTCTATTTCTTTTTATTTAGATGAAACAGAAAAAAACGTCTTGAATAAGAAGTTAGTAAAGTTTCTTTTAAAATGCTATTCATTTGTCATCATAATTATAGGAACAATAGCCCGACAGATGAGTCCAAAAATGGCAGTCTCAAAAAGTACATTTATTGTCTACTTGCATCATTTGGGGGGTCATTTTCAACTTTCTTTAATTAACTCTAATCTTAACTTTATAGAACGAAATGTTTTACATAATACCTATGCATAAAAAATGAAAAAAATTTTTTTGAGCCAAATAAGAGCCAAAATTTTTGAACTTTTCATTGAAGGCGCACAACTTTCCAAAATGTCGGCGAAAAATAAATGACGAAAACTTTAAATTTTGGCTTTAACTTGTTTAAATTCAAATAATTTTTCATTCAAATTCAATTAAAAAGCAAAATTTGGGTTCTCCAATTTTAAATGAAATTAAGAAAAGTAAATGCCAAAATGCAATACATTGCGGCCAAAAATGAAATAGAATTTGAGTTTTAATTTTGAAAACTCTTTAACAGGCTCAGTAAAGGTTTTAAATTTGAAAGTGAGTACTTAAAATCGAAGTTTTTAAGTGTGAGTTTGACAGGCACAATTTTTAAAAAAGAAGTGTATAGTCCTAGCAAAATGTGTAACAACTTTCACATCTTGAAAAATGCACAACTAATAATAATAAGGCCACAACATGGCTTACAAAAGAGTACAACCATTAATAAGAAATTTGAAAAAAATGCACAACTTAAGATAACAAGGCACAAAATATTTTAGCAGAAGTGCACAAACTAATAAATTAAAAGGCCACAAAGTGATTAACAGAATTTCATAACCGTTAACCATACACAGAGAAAACAAAAACGCATTTGAAAAAGTGCCCAAGTACTAAAGACATGAACACAAAGTGGCTTACAGACGCTGCACAACTAATTAATTAAAAGGCCAAAAGTGGCTTATAGAAGTTCACAACCGTTTAACATAATACCAGAGAAAGCAAAAAACCATTGAAAAAGTGCACAAGTATAAACAAAATGCCACTAAGTGGCTTACAACAGAGTACAATCATTATAAGGAATTTGAAAAGTGCCCACAAAGTACTTAAACCAAAAAGTCACTAAGTGCTTATAAACAAGTAAAAAGATAATCAGAAAGTGCATAATTACTACCAATAAAAGTCCTACATTAACTATTTATTGTCACCATTCTTAACCTAGATGCACATTAATAGTAGTAAGGTGCGTCCTCCATAATTTTTTCCTAATGGGTCATTTATCCTCATCACTTGCAAAAGGATCTTGAGAGTCAATAAACTATCCCTCTTTTTGTCCATGTTCTGTGTAGGATGTAGGTCCATCTGAGTCCCCTACAAATGCCCTTCATGATCATTACCCTCGGGTGCAGTCTTTACTTTTTTTGCCACCTTTTTTCTGCAGTAGGTGTTTTCGAGGAATCTCAGAATAATAACCTGTTCTTGGTGAAATTACCTCAAATTAGGAACAAAAACTGAAGCTCTTCAAAGTTGTGGCACTATTTTTCTGTGTTTGCTTCACGTGTTTTTATCTATTTTTCTAATCAAAAATGTAGCTTAAAGAGTAGTAATTGCATCAAAATTTTCAGAAATTCTCCAACATATTGTCCGCAACTGAAGGCAAACTTTCCCAACCCTTCTTAGAAGAGTAGTTTGGCTCTTTTAGTGTACGATTTTTTCGATCCCCAACTCCAAGCAAACATATAATTCGTTCCTTAAAGTCCAATGATTATTTGCCAATTTACAATAATAAAAGTGGACAATATATTCATTAAACATACAAATAAGGGCTAAACTCTATATTTATGTGGCCAAAATTTATAAAAATGACCATTGTCAACTATACAAACGAAATGAAAAAAGTGAGTTGATAACTTGTCCTTTGAAACATGCGTGCATTAAATGCTGAAATAATTTTTGTTTCTCTGCTACTTTCCTTGAATTGTTGAGTTTTTCAAAATCCTTAAAAAAAATACATATACTCCAAAGGCTTGTTTAGGTTTTTTTAAACTTGGCTTGTATACCCAAAGTACTATTTTAGAGTATTTTTTCTCTAAATATAAAAAAATACACCCGAAAAAAAAAATTTTCTCTAAATAAAAAAGAACAGAGAGAGTAAATAACAAAGTAGAGTTTAACCGTATTTCACTAAAAAAGCCTTATGGGTTTCCAATTTTATGCACTTATGCCAATCCTTCAATTCATTGGCAAAGTTATCGAAGATATCCATGTGGTGCATTCAACTAAATTTCATGTCATTCAAGGCAAAGAAGAAATAGAGGCAATCATCAACTTTGGCTTAAAGGGAAAAACCATAGCCTGTAAGGTTAGCTAAAATCAATTTTTGATTTTTTTTAAATTTTTTTAATTTTTAATGTTATGTGGACTGTATTGTTTTTTTATCTTTGAAAACAAGTTTCTATTGTCAGTAATTTTAATATTCAATTCTTTTGTAAATTGGCAGAAGAAAGTATTTGTTGAAAAGTTGTTGACACCCATTCCAAAAGTAAAGACTAGAAGCTGCAGTGTTGGAAAAGAGATGAATATTAGCAGAAATAATGCCAAGAATGGCGTTGAAGCTAAAAAAACCCATAAAATGTAATATTCATAAAATAACAATTTTTGGATTTTTGTATAGTTTTGCTAGAAGGTGCACCTGCTTGGAGAACACTCTTAGGATTCCAATGATAGGAAGCTACTATGATGACAACAATGCGAATCGATATAAACAAACCCATTATCTCGTGCCTTCAAGCACCTTACATCCTCCTCATTTTCAACTGCTTATTTTTCTTATATTTCTCTATTGTCCCTCTCATCTTTGTCTTTTCACCTCCTAAATTATTCCTTTAATTCTCATCTCCTTCTTTTAGAACCAACTAGGCCCCAACTAGTTTTGTCCATCTATGCCAAGGTACTCCTGATAAACATAGGCGCAATAGAGCATAACCACTTTTGGACGCGAATAAATTTTCCTAGCACACTCAATGAACCCGCTAAGTGTTTTGTGTTTAAGATATCCAGAATGCCTAATGAAAGCAATTCAGTGAATTTGAGTAACTCAAGGATCATGCATTTCGTATGCGCCGACCAAAGGCCTCACCTTTAGAGTAGGCAAATCAGTCCATCGGACAAATTTTATGTAGAGAGCCTTTTAACCGATTGATAGAAGAAACATGGGCAGCTGTGCGAACAGGCAAGGATGCTATGAATGAACTACAAGATAGTTATTGACGGTTTAAGGGATTTTCCGTGGCCAGAATGGACAAGTGTTGACGACTTTTTGTTCAAAGTAACGCTAAAAATCACTATCCCCTGATATTGTGTAGACGACCCGATTTGAGGGACTTTTGGTTTACACTCTGGGCATAGTACCCTCACATACCAAGTTAACATGAATAGAACCATAGTACTTGAATCTTAGGAGTATCATATGGTCCATAACATTAACGCTAATTCAATGGAAATACTCAAATTTTGAGGGCTCAAAAAAGCCTGTTGGTTTGACTTTGCTATCATAAATTTTGACTGTGACATATGATTTGCTAACAGCAAATTTTTAATTGTGCTACAGTGCATTTTGCTACAGTTAAATTTGACTTTTCTACAGTAACTTTGACTCACAAAGGCTCAAGAGCCAATTTTCCCGGAACTGAAACAGTCCGGCGGACCGGAGCCATTTCAGAAGTTTCACCGGAAATTAATGTCAATATGGTACTGATAACGTCCGGAATTTACGAGGATCGCGGAATCAGGTCCCGGAATAATTTTCGGAGGTCCCGAAACTCCCAATACAGCTCCCGAAAGCGACACAACGTGGCCTTGCAAGGCCGGCCAGGCGGCGCCCAGCGCCCACCAAGCGCGGGCGACGAGCTCCTCGCTCCCAGGCGCGGGCTGGGCGGCTGCCCAAGCGCGGCGAGAACCCTCGCCCAGCGTGGGGCGGGGACCCTCGCCCCAGCGCGGGCGAGGCCACTTCGCACCGCGCGCGAGGAGGCCCTCCGGCCGCGCGCGACAGCAATAGAACCCCCTCGCGCCCGCGCGGTGCGAAACCTCTCGCCTCGCGCGGTGCGAGCCTCCGCTTCCGCGCTGCGGGCGAGGATTCGCCCCGCGCGGGCGAGACCTCCGCACGGCGCCGAGGGCGAAGGCCTCTCGCCCCGCGCGGGCGAGGCTCCCGCGCCGGCGCGAGGGCGAGGGCCTCTCGGCACCGCGCGGGGAGGGCCTCCCGCGCCGCGCTGAGGGGCGAGGCCTCTCTGCCCCGCCCGGTCGGGCCGAGGCCTCTCGCCCTCGGCGAGCGAGCCTGTCGCCCTCCCGCGCGCAAGGGCCTGGCCCCCTCGGGCGCCCTGGCGCGAGGCCTGCCGCAGCAGAACGGCGGGCCTCTTCGCCCTGCGCGGGCGCGGCCTGTCGCACCCACCATACAGGGGCGGTTAGCTACCGCCGAGCACTGGGCGGCAGCTATCCGCCCAGATTTCCTGGCGGTGGCTAACTTCAGCCATGCCACGGCGGCAAGCCACCGCCCGGGACCCGAAAATGGCCTATAAATAGGCATTGTTCAGGCCTGTTTTTGGCACTCTTGTCCTGTATTGACGGACGAAGACCTTCTCCCCTCTCACGCTCCTTGCGTCTTCTTTACCGCTTTTTGGCATTTAAATTTAATTTTTAATTGCATTTATGTGTGTTATTTGAACCACTAAAATAAATGAAAATTAAAAAATTAATTAAATACTAAACGAGGAGCTAAATCTGGAGTTAAAAGTGGCCGACGATTAAATCAGGTACCGTAAATAAAATTCCGCCGCTATTTTATCTTTAGCAACTTCAAATGCATGCTTCTCTCTACTATCAATCATTTAAATAACTGCAAGTTAAAAAGCAATGCACGTCAACTAAAATTCCCTTAATCCAAAAAAATCAAACTTTTTACGGCCAAAAGTCGTAAAAATCGACCAATTTTGGCGAAACGCCTTAAAATCAACACTTTTCGACTAAAAGTCATAAAATCAAAGTCATTTTAGCGACAAAATCGCTTAAAATCGACATTCTTTGGCAAAAAATGCCTTAAAATCAATCATTTTCGGTTTAAAACCGTAAATCAATCCATTTTTTAGCGACAAATCGCTTAAAAAATCGACATTTTTGGCAAAATGCTTAAAATCAAATCATTTTACGTTTTAAAAAACCGTAAAATCAAACCATTTTAACGACAAATCGCGTTAAATCGACATTTTTGGGCAAAATGGCTTAAAATCAATCAATTTTCGGTTTAATAAAAAACGCGTAAAATCAACCCATTTTTAGCGACAAATCGCTTAAAATCGGACATTTTTGGCCAAAATGCTTAAAATCAATCATTTTCGGTTTAAAACCTAAATCAACCATTTTAGCGACAATTTCGCTTAAAATCGACCATTTTTGGCAAAAATGCCCTTTAAAATCAATCATTTTCGGTTTAAAACGCAAAAATCAACGCATTTTTAGCGGACAATATTCGCTTAAATCAACAATTTTTGCAAAATGCCTTAAAATCAATCATTTTCGGTTTAAACCGTAAAAAATCAACCACTTTTAGCGGACAAATCGCTTAAAAATCAAACATTTTGGGCAAAAATGGCTTCAAAATCAATCATTTTTCGGTTAAAACCGTAAAATCAATCCATTTTAGCGAACAATCGCTTAAAACCGACATTTTTTGGCAAAATGCCCCTTAAAAATCAATCATTTTCGGTTTAAAAAACCGTAGAGAATCAACCAATTTTAGCGACAAATCGCTTAAATTGGATATTTTTTGGCGAAATGCCCTTAACAACGTGCCACACACACTCACACACTCATTGCACAAAGCAATACACACTCATGCACAAAGCATACACACTCATGTGCACAAAGCATACCACCCATGCAATCTAAGCAATATCTTCAAAGCCCTCTAAAAAAAGCGGCCTATCGAACTACGTTGACTTGATCTTCCATTAAAAACGGAAGTAAAACGTAGGCACGTTCGGGATTTACCTCCGAGTGCAAAGTCGAATCAATCAAAATCACATAAACCATTTCATTAATCCATCATTCACCTTTGCAAAGCATTCAATCCATCGGTATTCATGCAGCATGACAATGTCTCGGGGATCCACCTCGGGTTCGCAGACTGTGACCTTAAAGCATTGGGATAATTAATCTAGTAACTAGGTTAATTAAATGAGTCACTTAGAGGTTTTTTTTCCTAGTTTACCCTTAAAATAATTAAACAAGGTGGCGACCTCCCACACACATCACGTGTAATTTCTTCTCTTCATCATATCAGATTCACAATGCCTATATGTGCTTTTGGGGAAGGGGTTTCACATTTGGCGACTCTGCTGGGAGAAATTAATCGTAATCAATTTTTGCATAAAGATTTGGACTACAATTGTTGTGAAAAACTAACAGGCCTTTTCTTAAATGGTATTATTTTAATTAGGCTTTGTTTTGCAGGGTACCCTAATACGAATCAAGTGTTTCTTTCCTTAAGAATACTTGATAAATCCGGACTTAAATGGAAAAATTTGATTAAAGACATTAAAACTTGGTTGATTTATTTGCAACGATTGAGAAATCCTTTTCTCCATTGCATAAAAAAAAAAATGAACTTCAAAAATGAATTTCTTCTCCTTTCTGTTCAAAATTTCCCTGAGTGCTGGGATAGCAAGTAAGGCTGATCGGCCGAGGTCGCTTCTTTGATTATGCCTGACGGACGGCAGCCAAAGCGTCCTCTGCTGTTACCCAACGCCCCAGCAAACCATCCCTATCCTTTTGGGGGTGGCACATGACAGTATGCTATACCGTTGGAGTCCCACGCGAAACTCTTTTTGTTTCACATGTGGTAGGTATATCCATACCTCAGAGGTTCAAGGGTCCCTTATAAGCCGATTTCTCCTATTTGTTGTCATAGCCTATAGAACCTATCCTTTAAGGACTATATGCACCCAATGGTACGAATCATCTCATTAAAATAAATTTGAAACATGTTGTTTGTGCGCATTTCATCGACAACCATTAAGCATTAAAAAAAAAACAGAGAGAAGAAGAGTGGAGGGACACATTGGGGAAATATCCCTTTCTTGTTTGTTCAGGTCATGAAGTTGGACAAAGAGTCAGGT
>NW_023591619.1:463503-484855 GCF_014843425.1 Jatropha curcas | reverse complement strand
ACATCTATTGAAAAGGAAATTCATTTTATCCTTCAGATGAGACGCCGCTTTTGGCTCCTCAATTTTGCCTAAACCGTCCTGTGAGTTTCAATTTAGTTAGACTGCCTACTTTTGCCTGAGCCCCCTTTCGGGTTTTTTGACTTAGTGGCGCTATTTACTGATTTTTCCTAAGCTACCTGCCCGTTGCAGGTTCTTTCAACTTAGCTTTCTTTTATTTTTTCTGAACACTTTTGCGGGCTTCCATTCATTTTTTGATATTTTTTTTTAGTTGGCACAATGAAGAATATGGAAATTTTCATGAAAATGAGAAAAATATATTGTTTCATTATTGTTGTGACTGGCACCACAAGCTTGGCTACCTTACATATCCCATATTTTTGGAACATATTTTTCGAGAGTTAGTCAGCTGTAATTCTTAATTTACCATAAGAGGCAGATTCTAGTGCTAAGCCGATGCATTCACACAAGCTATATATTGAGCAAGTCCAATGTTACATGGATTGGTGCATTCGTTTGCCGTCAATGTTCTTAATAGAGATGACCAACACCTCCAGAGAGGATTTTCTTCAGAATTTAGAGGGTCTTTCCAGATTCGGCTAAATGTTACTCGAGATCCTATTAATAGAGCTCTAATTTCCTTAGTCCAAGACTACCTTTCTTTGTAAGTTTTTGATCACGGTTCTCTTATTTGAAGTGGTTTTGGTTTATTCTCTATTGGTAACTCTAGATCTTGTAGAAGCCTTCAAAGAGATTATTTTAGCCCATTTTGCTTCGGGCAACTAAACTTTCTCACATACTCATTAACGTAAGCGGATTCATACTTCAATAGGAGGACTATTTCTGACGCGGAACCATGGAAATTGAATTCCAAGAACTCTATGACAAGATTTGGAGAGATTCCAAGATCAAACTAAAACTTCCCCTCTATGGCACCCAAAGCTTAAGAAGCAAGAACACCGATAATAGAGAAAAAGAATAAGATAAGAAGACCACAGTGAATTTTGATTAAGTTTTACCTTGATTTGATGCAATTAGAGAAATGCAATCTCACACCTCTCTAAAGCACAAGGAACACGCTTAGCATGAGTTGAAGAATTCTATTTCATTGGAATATATTGTGATAAGTGCTACAAATTATTAACACAAGCTATTTATACTAAATCTAAAAGGTCGTGATCCCTTAAGGATTTTAGAATAATTATATCTAAATCAGCTAAGGGTAAGGATTTAGATTAATCTAACCAACTAAGGAAGACGTAAACAAATCTTAAACAACCCTAAGGATCCAGGAATTAACTAATTCCAATTCAACTAAGATTAGGCTAAATCTTTAAACAATTCTAAGTTAAGGAATAGTAACTTCCAAAATCCAACTAAGGAATTAAGGATAATTAATCCAAAGCCAACCACTTAGGATAAGGGAAATAATTTAGATTCCAAACTTAACTAAAGGATAAGAGATTAAGATATCCAGAAATAAACTAAGGATAAGGAATTTATTAATTATCCAAAACATAGATAAGGCGAATAATTAATCCAAACAACTGAGGATTAAAAATAAAAAGGGTGGCCAATTTATTGTGGCACCAACCATTAACCAACATTACGCAACTTCAAACTAGCTAAAATGGGCTAACTTATTACGCAAACACTAGGGTCTAGTATCGCCGGCGGCATGCCAGTACTGCTGGAATTTACAGAGGTTCACCATCTCAACATGTGGTTCCAATTCAATGTGAGAAATCTTAGGTGTTCTCATGTTCCCTTTGAGATTCTATGTTGAGTTGTATCGCATTCCGTATCATTCCCCCGTTCCTCAAAAAGGATTCGTCTCGATCTTAATTAAGAAGTTAGGATATCCATGCCTCTCTTGGATTACTCCATGGTTGCTCCATATTTCTTTGTATGACTTGCTTCTTAATTGACTTCCATAGGTAGCACTAATGGAATTTTTCAGTTGTTTCTCCTTTGCTCCTTGAGTTCATGGATAGAGTTGTGGCAGCTTCGTATCATTTCCCCCTATCTCGAAAAGATTTGTTCCTCAATTTCTGCTCCATGTAAAACGGAGACAAATCACTAACATGAAAGTATGGAACACCGTTCTCACACTGGTAAGCTGATATCTCTGGTAAGGTGTTGTCATGACGCTGCTCCACGGATTTTGGAATGGGTCCATCTCCACGTTCATCAGCTTAACTCTTTTCCATTGGTTTGGAAAACTTTTCCTTGCGAAAAATGTACCCAAACCAATCTACCAGGTTTAAACAACACACTCATTGCCTTTTCTCGTGTTGGCACAGTTGGCACAGCCTTTGTTCTTCAGTGTTCATATGAACCCTTAGCTTAGTGTCCATTCTTCCTTCACCAATGTAGGCTTCTTTTCGCTTCATTAGGATCCTTGCAACAAAGAAACAAAACTAGAAGGTTGGCAGAAGGAAGTGTTAATGTTTAGTCAATTAATCCAAAAACTCTTAAAACAATCATTTAGGACCGGTTTCTGACCTTATACTCACATCTGTTTGGATCTCTCCTCTCTTTCTGCACCATAGCGTATTGTTTCTCTTTTCTCAACAATTGCCATTATTTATTTTGTTATTTTGTGCCTCTCTTCCCTTCCTACCTATTTACTCTTTTCACTCTTTTGTTCTCTCATCTTGAAGTTTCCACTCTCTAAATGGGCCCATCATTTTGTTTTGTTTGTTCTGTGGTGCTTTCTTCTCCACTATTTTCTTCACTCTTTTCACACCTTTGGTTCTTTTGAAATTCTCATTACTCTTTTACCTCAAGGCGAAACTCTCTTTCTCTACTCAATTACTCTTCCTCTTGATCTTCATAATACTTCTTGAGGTGTAATGATCAAAGAACCATACTGTCTTTATACTCCCACCTCATGAGATTGGCAATCACTCTTCTAGAAACACATCTTTCAAATTCTTTGCAAAGGATTCAACACACACACTTGGCAAAGGGATGGGTTAGGATCATTGATTGATCAAACAACACTTCTTTGCACAAGGTACAATTATAGGTTTGAATTGTCTTTCTTTTCTTCTCCTCTTTTTCTTTCCTTATTGCTTTTAAGCTCAAGGGGGGTTAATATTTTTTATTTTTATTTCACTTCATTTTAATTTTTACACTCTTTTTTCCTTTATTGATAGTCTCAAAACTATCCTTTTGATTTTCCATATTAGTTCTTCCATACGCTTCTTTTTGAGGAACATGATCTTGGGCCCAGGTCATCCATCACCTTTGCTTGAATGACATACCGTATGAGGTATCCACATTTTTCCTTCCTTTGCACCGCACTTTCTGACTTATGTTCAAATCCCTAAGTAATTTGAGTAGGACAATTTTTGGATGCATACTCCTTCATGATTCTCCCTTGGGACAGCGTTGCATTCCTTTTCTTTTTCTGTTGAATCAGCAATTGTTCCCACAAAAATAGCTAACCCTTCGAAATTTAGATAGCCTGCAGGGTGAGCATTTCTTTTCTTGAAATAATATATGCATTCAAAGGATTGTTTCTACCTTTTCTTTCCCAAATTCAAGGTATCATTCAGCATTGTTGTTACCATAAAAATTCTGGAATCTATCATCCTTGATGGATTTCAAGATGCCTATCAACCTTACCAACATCGTGTGTTCTTAGCCTCCTCTTCATTATGGGCTTGAATCATGGAGTACGTTTGTGAGCTCTTTATTGCGCATTGAGCTTCGGGCTGCTTTTTATTTCTTGCCATTTCCTCATGTCTTGGACAGATTATTGAAAGTTCTAAATTGTTCCTTGGATTGCTTCCATGAAAAGTTTTCAATTAGGTCCTCTATTTGACTTTCATCCCCATTACCCTCTCCAGATTTGCTCAAAAGTCATTATTAATATTCAAGAGAAACACAAAAGGAATTGGTTTTGACTAATCACTTCCCTCACGTTTGTTTACACTCTTCGATCACTCATTGCATTCCTCCAATCTGAACTTTACGAATCTTTAGGACCCAACAATTTCAAAACTCAAAGCACAATTAGAAACAAAGAATAAATCCTTAAAACAATTAAAAAGCAAACGCCACAATTCTAGAAGAGACTCAAACGAGTGGATAGCAGCACAAAGAAAGCAAAATAATCGCACTACTTAATTATCCAATTAGAGTTAGTAAACAACGCAAAACACACCCCTAATAAGTGATTGACGAGAGCAAAGAAAGCTAAAACAAGAATAAGAGAAACTAGAATTTAAAAAGACAACTTTCTGGAATATAATGTATGATTTTGCTTACTACAAAGAAAACGACTAAATATGGACCTAATTACTTCCGTACCCCGCAAAACAAAGCAAGTAATCAAAGAAAATAAAAGAAAAAAAATATTTTTTGTATGGTTCAGAACAGACAACGGGCGTGCAAAATGGAAGCACAGGCGTGCGCGTAAGACTTGGTTCGACAATTGAGGAGTCAGAACCGGGCACGGGCGTGCTTGTGGTGAAGCACCCCGGGCGTGCTACCTTGAATCCTTCCCTTTATCCTTATTAATGTAACCCAATTTAGTAGGGATTTAGATTTTGGGCAGATTGTTAGTAGATTTGCCTTAATTCTCAAAGATATGGCTCAACTATTCTTATTATCTTATCCACAAGTAGTTAAGATTGATTTTATACACAACGAATATAGTGGATAAACTCATCCCCCATTAAAATATGGTATTAATTCCTAAGGATTAGGAACAATCCACAACTTTAGGTAAAATCCTAAGATTAGGAGAACAAATCCCACAAAATATTGGTCCAAATCCTTTGAATTAGGAATAAAAATCCACACAACACGATCTCACTTTAATGGTGGACGATTTTTACTCTTTTTTTTTTTTATTTTTTTTTTGCAAATCTTAAATCAACAAAGATTTAGATACAACTTTTCCAAAATCTAATCAAGAAAACGATAATTAATCAACCACAATTGAAGCAAACGAATTGAACTAACAAAACAAAGACGAGATAAGAACACAAACGAGAAAAACAAGAACAACATATTCACAAACCCTAGAGCTAGATAAATAAGAATTTTACTTAATCTTTGGCTCTAAACCAAAACTTGACGCGGAACCCTATGGATATTGATTCCAAGAGAACTCTGATGACAGATTTTGGGAGAAGTGATTCAAGATCAAACTAAACTCCCTCTATGGCACCAAAGCTTAAGAAGCAGACACCAATAATAGAGAAAAGATAAAAAACGCCCATAGTGAATTGATAAGGTTTCCGTTTGATTCTTGATGCAATTAGAGAATGCATTCACACTCTCTCTAAAGCAGGAACATGCCTAAGCATGAGTGAAGAAATTCTATTTCATTAAATATTGAAATAATGTACAATATAAACCAAGCTATTTATACTAATCTAAGAGGTCCTGATCCTTAAAGGATTTTAGAATAATTAAATCTAATCAGCTCAAGGATAAGGATTTAGATCTTATCTAAAACCAACTAAGGGATTAAGATAAAAATCATAACAAAATTAAGGATAAGGATTAATAATCCAAATAACTAAAGATTAGCTAAATCTAAACCAAATCTAGATAAGAAATTAGCTATCCAAACCAAATAATCGATAAGGAATAATATATCCAAAACTCAACTAAGGATAGGAATGAATTAATCCAAACCAAACTAAGATAAGGAATAAGATCCAAACAACTAAGATAAGGGAATAATTAATCCAAGCGCAACTAAGGATAAGGATAATTATCCAATCCAAAATAAGGATAAAACATAAAAGGGTGGCCCAATTTTTGTTGGGCCACAAACCCAATTAATTACACTCAAAACTACAAAAATGGTAAACTTATTACAACCAAAGTTAGGCTCTAGATGGCCAGGCGATGCCATATGCTGGAATTTCAATTCATCTCAAATTGTGGTTCTATGTGAGAAACTAGGTGTTCTCCATGCTTCCATTAATGTGAGAAACTTAGGTGTTCTCCATGCTTCCTTGAGATCTATGGTTGAGTTGTAGGGATTCCATATCATTCCCCCTTTCCTCGAAAAGATTCGTCCTCGAATCTTAATTAGAAGTTCAGGTATCCATGCTCTCTTGATCTCCATGGTTGCTCCATATTTCTTTGCATGATTCCTTGTAATTGATCCACTAGGTAGCACTAATAGATTTTTCATGTTATTCTCCTTGCTCCCTTGAGTTCCATGGATGAGTGATGGCAGATTCATATCAACTTCCATCCCATGGACCAGTGAGTATGACGTTGCCTTGGTTTGCGTTCTGATGGAGGTTCTGTATCCCCATAAGGCAAAAGGTAATTGGTCATGCTAATTTTTGCAATTATGAATCATCTTCTACAGGATGTTCTTAATGGACTTGTTAGCCACTTCAATTGCTTCATTAGTCTGGGGCCTATATAGTGAAGAAGGTGATGCTAAATTTTGTATTTGGACATAAGGGTGGAGACTTCCTTTTAAAAATGAGACCCATTGTCTGATATGACCTTAAAGGAATCCCATATCTGCATATATGTTTTTTTGGATGAACTGAGACACTTTTCTGGAATTTAGGACGTGATAGGAGGTAGCTTCTACCCACTTGGTGAAATAGTCAATTGCTACCAAGATGTAATCATGCTGGTTGGAAGATTTCGAGGTGATTATGCCGATCACATCAGTTTCCCATGTTGCGAAGGGTTATGGTGTAGAGATTGTATGCAGAGCTATGGGTGCATTTTCTGAAGCTTGGCATAAATCTGACATTTATGACACCTTTGGATGAATTTAGTGTAGTCTAATTGTATGGTAAGCCAATAGTAACCCTAGTTAGTGATCTTGTGGGCTAGAGTCTTACCATTCATGTGGAAGCCTTCTTCTTCGCCATATACCCACTCCATTATCTGATGAGCTTCTTCTTTTGTCACACATCTGAGATACACCTAATTCCATGTTCTCTTGTATAAAATGCCATCCTTGCACCGATACCCTTTCGACAGCTCCCAGAGAGTTCTCTTATCAAATTTAGAGACACCTTTGGGATATTCTTCCTTCTCTAACCAAGTCTAAATGTCCTAGAACCAAGGCTTTCCATCGGCAAGTTTGAGGTTACAGCAATAGGCTAGTTGTTGGTAAATCTAAATATTCAGTGGCTTGATGACCATGTTAGGACTGGCATCAACCATCGAGGCAAGAGCAGTTAGTGCATTGGCAAAATGATTCTTGGCCCGAGGCAAGTAATGAAAGAGGAGTTCTTCGAACTCTTGAGCTAACTGGTTAAAGCGCTGAAGGTAAGAAACCAAGCACTACTCTTTGATCTTCCACTTCTTCAAGGTTTGGCAGATTATCAGGATGGAGTCCCCATATACTGTTAGGTGCTTGCTCCTAAGGCTTAGTGCGGCTTCTAACCCGACGATGCATGCCTCATATTCTACTTTATTATTTGTAACATGAGAAGTCAACTTGATGCTGAAGGATAATCGTTCCCCATTTGGAGTCACTATGACTATCCTGACATTATAACCCTGATGGTTAGCTACTCTGTTAAAGTACATCTTCCAAGTGTCAGACTGAATCTAAAGAATGACCTCATCCAAAAATTGGATATCTGCTACTTCTGCTTTTCCTAGGGATACAACAAGGTGATCTGCTATCACATTGCCTTTAATAGCCTTCTTTACAACAAACTTAATATCAAAAGTTAGAAAGATGGTGGCCCATTTCGCCATATTATTATCCAAACCAGCCTCTCCATAAGGAGCATAAGTAGTGTTGGAGTTTGATGCATACCCCTGTTAAGGCCGGGCATAGCTGCTCAATCCTACTGTACTTTAGTTTTGTGGCTGGCATGAGTCTTACTCAAATAGTAAAGAACATTTTCCTTATAAGAATTTAGCTTCATTAGTCACTGAGAGATATAAGAGAAATGGTTTATCGGGTCTTGGAGGTTGAAAACCGGAGGATTGAGGAGGTATGCTTTGATCTGATCAAAGGCTTTCTAACATTCATCATCCCAAGTCTTAAGGGCATCATTTCTCAGCTTCTTGAAGATTGACCTACAAGTATCTGCTCATTGTGAAACAAAATGGCTGATACACTATAATCGACCTAAAAACCCACATATCTCCTTTTCTGTCTTAGGAGGCTACATTTAAAGATGGCTTTTGATTGCTGGATCAATCTCAATCCCTCTTTTGGAGACCATGTAGCCTAAGAAGATGCCAAACTATGCTCTAAAAAGACATTTGGCTAGGTTGAGCTTCAAATTGTACTAGCAGAGTGTTAGGCCCGACTCCAATCACCAGAGGAATTGTCCGCTTTAGATTAAGCCGAATCCATCCTATACTGGATTGACAGGATCTGCACGGTTTTATCCCACAGGTGAATGGGAAACTTCCCAAGTGGTCACCCATCCTAGGATTTCCATTAAGCGAGCATGCTTAACCCTAGAGTTCTTCAAACTCTCCAAGCCATTCCACCAAAAGGCGCCGCTGTTGATTAGTTTCCCCCCTTTTCGATATATGATCATTCATGTGTCCCGCAGTCAAGATGTCACATGGAGTCTAAAAACGAACTAATAGAGGGCAATCAATGACTTATTTTGTCCCTTGTGTGGATAACCATATCATCAATATACACTTCTACATTCTTGTGCATCAGATCATGGAATATAATGGTAGCCATCCTCTGGCAGGTAGCACCAGCATTTTTTAGCCGAAATGACATCATCTTGTAACGAAAGGTATCCCACTTAGTGACCAATGAAGTCTTTGGCTTATCCGGAGGATTAACTGGTATTTGATTATTCCCTGCATACAGATCTATAACTGAAATAACACTGAACCTTGCTATTTTGTCGACAAGGAGGTGTTGATGCGTAATTTTATGCCCCCACCTGACCCGATGATGATATGAGGACAAGGGATAAGGTATCACGATAAACCAGAAGTGTTTGAACCAAGTGTTTTGAACCAAAAATTGAACCAAACCGCCCCAAAAGGGCTCGTGTTGGCTGGCGTCACGCTAGCTGCGTGCAGCACTTAGCTTGCGTCACGTAGCTCTAACAGGACTGATACCTCTGGCAGCGCGCGCGTGCAGACGGCCTGCACTGTTTGTTGGTTACCGGCAATTGTACAAAGTAAGTCGCCGTCACGCACATCTTACGGGTGCGTACAGCAAGCTTCTAATCCACACGTGCGCGACTCTTCTATTGCGCCTAGCCATATAAATACAACATTTCGCAAAAATGGGAACTTTTTTTTGGCACTTTATCTCCATTTTTTTCTCTAAAAAAAATCTAAAGCTCTGTTTCGTCTAAAACGCTAGGTTTTTCTTCCCCAAGAACTCAAGTGAGTAACTTGAAGGAAGATCAAACCATTAACCATTTTAGTTTTGAAACCAAGAAATTAAAAAATATAAGAAAAGAAAAGAGAAAAGGGACACTTGGTTCCGAAAAGTTCGACAACGCACACTTCTGGAACTCATGAAACACGTTCTCTAAATCATCTCAAGTGTAGCAAATCCTCAATCTGAAGGGCTAGGTAACGATTCTAACTTTTCTTTTTTCATTTCTAGCATTTTAATCTCTTAAAAAATCTCATTTTCAATATTGTTTTGTTTGCCATTGATAAAACGTAAGTTTGCCTATTGTTGAACACTTTCTGGGTTTGTTCTAATCACTTTGGACAAAAAAGAAACGTAAAAAGAGTGTATGAAAGGTAGTTGGTAGAGCCAGAGCCAAATCGCGTCACGCTATGCACGCAGGTAGTAGCTGCGTGACGCGGCTGTTCATGTCCAAAAGCCCTTGATTCGGACTGGACCACCTGCGTGACGCAGCTGTTTGTATACTCAGTATGTGTTTTCGTTCTCATATGTGTATTTAACATTATGTCTTGAATAAATAATCAATAAACCTAAGGATTTGGAATAAGTCACAAACAGTTCCGTCCCGCAGGTAAGAGCTCCGTCACGCGATTGTTCTTCATAGAACACCCGCATGACGCAATTGTTCTAAGTTCCAGTACGAATGATAGAGTTCTGTCACGCGACTGTTCCTCATAGCTGTCTTCATAGAACAGCTGCGTGACGCAACTGTTACAAGTTCCAGAATAAAGACAAGAAGCTGCGCCACGCGACTGTTCCTTTCCCACAGAACAGCTTTGTCAATGCAGACTGATCTCCAGTCTCAGTTAATTTGATGTACTGTTAATTTTGTCTTAATCTTAATTTCATTAAGTAAGATTTTTAATCCCAATGTGGGAAAATGATCAAATAATGGAGGGAATCGAAAATATGTGAGTCATTAAATCCAAACCAAATCAATTAATTATTGGTGACTTATGAGATTTTTTCTTTTTTTTAGGATTTATTTCTTATTGTTCATTATTGGTGTTATTATTAAAACTCGGTTTCGTGGCCCGCCTTTTTACCATAAAGGCAAGAGCGGGTCTCTTTAATTTTATTTGATATGTATGGGTTTGGATGAATGAATGGAATGTGATTCTTAATTTATGAATGGATGCAATGGAATGAACTTATTTGGACGATTAAATACATTTTCTACATAGGAAACTCGGTTCGATTTGTTCGGGTTGGGTTTAAATAATTTGGCTTTTTCTAAAAATAAAAATCAATTAGAAAAACGTAGGTTAAAAAGAGGCCCGGTTAGCGTCGGCTTCCAACGGGCCGACGTACCTAATTCCCTTACCTAGAATCGTACTTGGTACGCCTGACCAGTGTTCTTTCTAAATAATTCGGCCTTAAAATAAAATGGGTTAAATGGAGTCACTTTTGTAAAATAAAATTGGAAACGGTCCCATTGCCGAAATAATGGGTAGCGACTAAAACAATTTATGAGACCGATTTATCGGCATCGCGTATCCAAAAACATTTTTTTTATCACCTTTTTTATAAAATAAAATTCATACAACTTTTCGTGTCTTCTCGGGGGAAAAACACCCACGCTGAAAAAGGCCAAGAAGGAGCTGTTGGATGGAGCTCAACAGCAGGTAAGTGGCTTTTATTGTCATGATATTGGCAAGCTTTGCAATGACGCACATGGCTTTGCAATTTTACGGAAATAGAACTCTCTAAAAAGCCCTACTTTTCTAAATAAAATTGGTTTAGAAAAAGCCGATGGGAAAATAATTAATCGTCGCGTTGCAATGTGTTCTAAATTGTGCTTTCTTTTTTCCTTTTCATAGGATTTTTTGCATTCATCGCATTTCTCCCTTCTTCTCCACCTTCATTATATCCCGAGACTGAGCCCTTGGCGTACTGGTGGGGAGTTTGAGCGGTGGATCTTGAGGCCGGACCATGCGATTTAGGTTGCATCCATCCGAAGAATTTACATTACTCATCCCAACCAACAAGCCAGTAACCCTTTCAAAGGTGCGTCAAAACGAGTAGTGTCCCAACAAAGCCCGAATCCTGTTCTGCGGAACCGCAGAATTTGTTTAAGCCAATAAAGACCAAGCCAATGCATATAGTTAAAAAGCCTTTAAAATTACTTCCTCCTAAGGTGCACCCAATTCCTGTTTTGCTGTTTGTTATATATCTTGCTACAACAAACATCCTCGAGCATTCATTTTCGCAGAAGTTACATAATATCGTCCAATCTCAACCTCTGGTTGGTTGTCGAGATTAGATACCCACATTCCCCTAGGAAACAGATGTCGGAATTTTATACCAACCCGGAAATTCGTGTGGTGGGGAGTAACACTAAGGATTGGAAGGCATGCAATTTCCCCAAAACTCCACGCAGTTCCCTCCCAACTCCCGTTCCCCTGTTTGATATAAACTGTACATATGTTGTGACATTCATGCACCATGTAACGTTTTTCTTTCATTAATAAGAGCTAATGTTCGGCATGGATGTTTGACCTTGGTTTTGAGACTGGATTTCAAAATTCGTTTTGAATAATACTATGCAATCACTTATTGTGAATCAAGACCCGAAAGAAAAGGGAGGTACAAGGGGGTTGCGATTCCTTTGTATTTTTACATTTCTCGCATTATCTGAAAATGAGTGAGAGATTAGAAAATTTGTAACAGAATAAAAGGAAAATCCTGCTTGGGGCCATATGTTCCAAGGCAAAAAGTAAGGATGCAAAAAATAATAATAATACGCAATAACAAAATAATAAAATCCCGCTCGGAAATTCTTTCATTCCGAGGCAAAAGTTAGGGATTTGAGAGAAAATAGTCGGATGTTTAGAGAAAATAAGTCAGACTACGTAATTACAATCCCAAAGAAACGGTCGACGACAGATAATGTTCGAAATGCTTAAATACAAAATAAGTTATTGTTATATTATTCATACCGAATTTTTGGTCCAGTCGTTGAACTCGAGATCTTGTTTCCATGTTGGCTTTAGCACATTAGAAATGCATTTCTCATCCTATGTGCTTTCATTTTCGCATGCATACATGTAGGACCCTTTTTAACTCAGAAATTTTTTGCTAGAATTGATCCTTCCCGGGAAACGGCTTCGAGAGTCTGGCATCGACATCCTGGTCAGCGTTTACTCAGAATATCCCCAATCCCCGAATTTGTTCCGATCAGTTCAGTAAACTATCCAAGTTCATCAGATTCAGCGAGTTTGTTCGCGGTTAGTTTTCAGTGAGCTTATTCAAGTTCATCAGATTTAGAGCCACGACTTCAGATTCATGTAGAATGGCGGACCGAACATAGGGGGTGGAGGCCCGAATTTTTCACAAGCTTCAGATAAGGACCATTTGCCCAGATTTGTGGCGCTGCTCATTTTTTTTTTTTTCTCTTTTTTTTGTTTTATGTTTCTTATTTTTTTTTTTTTCAAGAGCTCCAAGACAAGGGTCCAAAATACAACATACTTAACCACTTACTAGTTAGCCAAGCCACCCTGTGGGTGGAAGAGAGGCAAGAGTTCCAGATCCTACTTGTCGGTTATAATCAGCACTACATGGGAAATACTACCGCCTGTCCTGAGAATGATCGTGCTTACGGAAAGCAACTTGGCCTAGAGCTGAAGGAAGATTTGCAATAAAATGGCCTGCAATTGAAGGAAAAAGACCCAACCACACAAACTCTCATATAACCGTAGTATGTTTTTTGGCAACCCGAGCAGTTTCGTTGCTATCACTTTATAGTGACTTGTCACAGGCTATACCCATTTGAAGGAGATATGGTACCTCCGTCGCTTCTTTGTGGATTCGTTCTCCAGTCTCTGTGAACCGGTAAAACCAATGTTCTTTATAAGACCGAGGGAAGGATGGTTTGGCTAGTTCCGCAAAAACCCCACCCCTTTTTGCTATAAAAGGAAAAAACCCTTATTTCCCCCGAGGTGGTAATGAGGTCCTAGATGAGGAGAGTTCAGAAGAATGGATTAAGCTGCAGACCGCTTTCCTTAAGCTGCGGGTCTTCAATGGTGGCCAGACGAGAATGACCGAGTTCGCGCTTGCGCTCGATGGAAAGTAATTATAGTACAGGGGAGAGAGACTGAGTATTTCTTTTCCGACTTACTATAGGAGATGGAGAACTAAGTTCGCTGGTAGAGTTCATAGACGAGGGCCAAAAGACAAAAAGAGCTCTGTATCTAGAACATCTTTCAGTAGGTAGAACCTAAAATTTTGGCCCCTTCTTTTTAAAGAAGGATGTTTAACTCCACGCCCCTCTCACTGATAATTTGCCTTGAGTTCAAAAGTGCTGGTTTGAACATTGAGGGAGTTATACAAGGAAGAAAAAGACAGCAAGAAATAGAGGGTTTGGCAAAGACTCACCTTCGGACTTCTTATGGTGACAGAGGTGCAAGGAGGTAGTAATCAGATATCCAGTTGAACCGGAACAGTAATGACACAAGTAGTGGGGGGCAGTTTAATGAGAAGAACCAGAAGAGAGTTCACAGATTTAGGCAGACCCTTGAGCACAATGCTAAGGTCCAAATGGCATCAGAAGAATCGGAAGTGTTTGTCAAAGCTGCGAGTCGACTGCGCACGAGCTTAAGAACCCTCCGGTGCAACGAGGTGATTTAAATATGGACAGAAATGTGTGAATTATCATCAGTGCAAAGGGCATTCAACTGATGAATGTTTCAAAATTGAGGCACGATATTCAAGATTTGATTTGAACAGTGGTTGCGGTAATATTACGAGCCTTCAGATAAGAGCAACGCCAAGTAACCAAGAAATAATTACTCGGCATCCCGCAAAGTTAGTCAAATACAACTATCACATGTGATCTTGTCAAATAGTGCTTCCCATAAGTCTTAGCGGTGGATCGGTCAACGGTGCCGATCGGGAGTGGGATTACCAGAGGAAGTGGTAGTTGGCCGAAAGCGAGAAATGGGAAGAGCGGATGTGTGCCATTGTTTGAATATATGGGATGGACTGTTAATGTAGGCAGATAGAGGAAGACGCACACGGTGACGCCAGTAGGAAAAGATGACGATTGTAGAAAAGCCATCACGGTGGAAGTAGGTGATGTGCCCGGAAGATGAAGGACGACACACACACTATAGCCTTAGCCATTTCAAAAAGAGCTTGCTGATCAAGGGAAGAACAGTGGTACTACAATAGGTGAAACTAGGAAGTGTGGGTCAAAGCTTGAACCAGGTCTTCCGATGTGGGTCTCGATGTATATATCCCGAGAGCAGTATGCAGGCTCAAAGGGAAAGAGGTTGCTGTTTGATGGACGAAGAAAGAGATGCACAGAGAAAGGAGCGTGAGAGGAAGCCGAAAGAAAGAAGAGAGGAAGAGGTAGTCCGAAAAGTACAGAATGAAGGCTCGCTCTCGAAGTTTCGAGAAAGCACGTTCAGAGTAAGGCGCCTAGTGGGGTGACTCGCCAGCTCAGTGGCTGAGGTCGTCAGTTGTGCATTAAGAAAGCTGTTCATACCAATAACGAATCTCTCTATTTACTTCGACCTCCTTAGCATCGGTGCAAGGGAGTCCATGTTCTCGGCAAGAGCTGATATTTCAATAATGGGATTTGCAAATTTCGCATCTAAGGAGCAATAGAGAAGCTTTACTTGAAGCCATGACTTTTGTCAAGAGTGGCCAGCTCGAATTCAAAAGTGTTTGATATGAAATCAATGTGCTACAGCGAGAGTAGGCGAAGTCCTTTCTTTGAACTCAGACGCTTCCACCAGAAGGAAGAAACCACTGTAAGCCAATTGTACATTCAGATCACCGTCCAATGGACGAGAATACCCGGAATGTGAGGTAAGATAATGGATCCAGCACTATGTGTAGTCCGCTGAAGAATTGCCTTGTCTAAGCTTAAAAAATCGAAGAATCAGAGCTTGAGCCATCAAAATTGGTGGTCAAGGCCTTATGAATAACAACTATGCAGAATGCAAAAGGGACTTTTAAAGCAAAGATATCCACAGGGAGTTTTTGTGGAGAAGCTGGGTAGATGTTAGTTGTGGCTATAGATAATCTTAGCCAACTATGCCTTTGGCGCAGTTCCGTCCCACTTCTGCAAACAGAAAAAGTGAAAAATTTCCGTGGGGGTACAGATGTGGTGACAGTCAACGCGGCAAGAAGATTGAGTGTAGCAACAGTGGAAAGGCTTAAAGCTGGCGGTACCGTTAATCGGGTTTTCAGGTGGCAGTAATTAATGCATCCACCACAAAGAGCAAAGTGCAGTGAATAGAATGATCCTTTCTCAAGGAAGATGATAGAAGATGAATTGGCATAACGGCAAGGGGTTTTAGGCGGGAGCTGGCAAGGAAGGTTTGAGCCTCTCTCATTGGCATATATGGGCAACAAGACAAGCGCGGATTGGGCTACTCTGAAAATAGAAAGAAAGAAAATATGAAGGTTCGGTCTCCAATCCAGAGCATTGAATGTGAATCAGATCTTCTTTGTTCAACAAGCCGAAGGGGAATTTCAGAGTAGGGGGATAGACCTATCCCGCTTGGAGATATTCATGACCGATTAATGAGGAGAAAGCTGGTCAGTCGCCCGAACCTCCCTTGGAACAACTGGTGGATGGGGAACTGAATTCAAATGGTATGTAAATGATAAGAAGCGAGCACTGAATCTGAGTGGTTTGAAGAAGAATATCCAAGTTTGGAAGACTTTCTGGGGAATTGGGGAATGAAGCTTCAAAAAGCTGGTGGCAAGAGCAAGAAGGCCAAGGCGCCATGCCTCCAGTCAAGTTCTAGTTGCCGAAGACGCCGAAGAGGCGGAAGAGGAATGGCATTGAAGCCGGCAAGAAGAGAAGATAGAAGCTACCCCGGGGGAAGAAGAAGAAAGGTCAGATGCCAAGAAAGTGATCCAGGCAATAAAAAGACACTTTTAATGAATGTATTGAACAAGCAGTTTAATCCTGTATTTATTTTTTTCTGATCCTTGGTTTTGAGGAACACATGGATGTTTTCCTCTTTTATTCAATCATGGAAGTGAACTTTGACTACTATGTTTTCTTGTTTTCCTGATTGTCATGTTCATGGCATTGATTACACCAACACCGCATATTTTGACAATAAATGCATTTGCATCAATTTTGCATTTAACTTAAGCACCACTGAAGGATCCTAAATAATCAACAAATCGGATCAGACTTTAAACCTGAGGCTCAGACAGGATCCTCCAAGAAAAATGCATTAAAAGAAATTCAGAGGTGTTTGCCTGGAGCTATGCGGACATGCCGAGGGATCGACAGATCAATAGCAGAGCAACTTCATTCCTACTGATCCGAGTTGGTTAAGCCAGTAAAGCAGAAGGAGAAAGGGTCAGAACCAGAATGGCAAAGACAAGATCAAAGCTGAAGTCCAGAACAGTTGGATGCAGGATTCTTTAGAAGTAGTCACTATCTGGAATGGTTGGCGAATATAGTCCGCGGTACTGAAGAAAGATGGGAGGATAAGGGTCTGTGTTGGATTAAGCAGGGACTTATGAATAAAGCCTCACCTAAAGATGACTTTTCACTTTCCGCACATAGATGTTTGATCGATAGCGCTGCCGGAATGGGATGTTAATTCTATTATGGACGGGTTTCTCCGGATACAATCAAAATACCGATGGGATTTAGTGGGACAAGCACAAGACGGCCTTCACCAACGGATTTTGGAAACATTTTGCTATAAAGGTAATGCCATTTGGGATTTGAAGACGGCCGGGGCACATACCAGAGAATGGCTACCACATTGTTTCATGATATGATCCATAAGGGGTTAGAAGTATATGTGGACGAACCATGGTGAATCATGACAAAAACAAACAGGAAGAACACGTAGATATGTTGGAAAAGTTCTTCGCATGTATACGGGTCAAGGCAGTACAGCTTTGGACTCAATCCAAGAAAGTGCGGTATTTCGGAGTAACAAAGGGGAAGTTGTTGGTTTCGTTGTAAAGACCTAAACAGGATTGAGGTTGACCCGGATTCAAAAATAAAAAAGCCATTCAGGACATGGAACCGCCAAGAACAGAACGTCAGGTGAAAGAAGCTTCCTGGGTAAGATCCAGTATATCAGCAGGTTTATTTCGAGGTTATCCATCAACCTGTGCCCCAATTTTCAAAGCTACTAAAGAAAGAATCAAACCCAGTCAAGTGGGAAGACGAGGAACTGATGTGAACCCCTTCCCAAATGTCATAGGCATAATGAATCAATGTGACTAAAGGAAAAAGAAATGCACGTGAGTGTGTGAGTTCGCCACCTTGTTTAATTTATTTTAGGGTAACTAGGAAAAAACCCTAAAGTGACTCCATTTTTTAAATTAACCTAAGTTACCTAGATTAATTATCCCAATGTTTAAAGCACAGGCTGCGAACTCCGAGGTGGAATCCCGAGACTATGTCATGGTGATGAACTAACGTGGATGGAATGCTTTGCAAGGTGAATGATGGAGTTAATGAAATGTTTGTGTGATTTTGACCTTGCCGCGCCGGGGTGAAATCCGAACGTGGCTACGTTACTTTTTCCGTGTTTGAAATGGAAGATCAAAAGTCAACGTAGTTCGATAGGCCTCTTTTAGAGGGGCCCTTTTGAAATGGTAAGTGCTTAATGCAAGGGTGTGTATGCTTTGGTGCATTTTGTGTGTATAGCTTTAAAAGCATGATTTTGGTGTATGCTTTGTGCATTTTTGTGTGTAATGGCCTTGTGCCGTTGTTTAGCGCATTTTGCCGGAAAATTGAATTGATTTTAAGGCATTTGTGCCAAAATGGTTCAAATTTAAACGATTTGTCGCCTTAAAAAAGATTGAATTTTTTTAAGGCATTTGGCAAAAATGTCGATTTTAAAGTCGATTGTTCGCTAAATGGTTGATTTTAAAAACGGTTTTAAACCGAAATGATTGGATTTTAAGGAATTTTTTGCCCAAAAATGTCGATTTTTAAAGCGATTTTGTCCGCTAAATGGTTGAATTTTAACCGGTTTTTAAAAACCGAAATGGATTGATTTTTAAGGCAATTTGCCAAAAAATGTTCGATTTTAAAAAGCGATTTTGTCGGCTAAAATGGTTTTGATTTTAATGAAACTTTAAACCCGAAAAATGATTGATTTTTGAGGCATTTTGCCAAAAAATGATGTTCCGATTTAAAGCGATTTGGTCGCTAAAATGATTGATTTTATGACTTTAAGTCGAAAGTGTTTGATTTTTAAAAGGCGTTTCGCCAAAATGGTGTCGATTTTTAAAACCGACATTTTGGCCGTAAAAGTTTTATTTTTTGATTAAGCGGAAATTTTAGTTGACAGTGCATGCTTTTATGCAGTTATAGAATGATTGAAGTAGAAAGAAGCAATGCATGAAAGTGCTTAAAATTAAATAGGCGGATATTTTATTTACGTACTTGATTTAATCGTCGGCCACTTCTTAAACTCCAGATTAACTCCTCGTTTAGGTAGTTTAATTAATTTTAATTTTTGTTTAATTTTAGTGACCAAATATCACAATAAAAGTGCAATAAAATTAAATTACAAAGCAAAAAGCGGTAAAAGAAGACGCAAGGGAGCGTGAGAGAGAGAGGGTTTCGTCGTCAATAAGACATAGAGGTGTCAAAAACAGCCTGAAAAATGGCCTATTTATAGGCCATTTTCGGGTCCCGGGCGTGGCTGCCGCGTGCATGGCGGTAGCCACCGCCAGAAAAATCGGGGCGTAGCTTGCCGCCCAGGCTCGGCGGTAGCTACCGCTGTCGTGTGGGGCGACAGGGCCCCGCCGCGCAAGGGCGAGAGGCCCCGCGTGTGCTGGCGGCAGGCCTCGCCAGGGCGCGAGGGGGGGCCAGGCCCTGTGCGCGGGGCGACAGGCCTCGGCTCGCGGACGGGGCGAGAGGCCTCGCCCGCGCGGGGCGAGAGGCCTGCCCTCGAGCGGCGCGGGGAGGCCTCGCCCGCGCGGGGGGCGAGAGGGCCTCGCCCTGAGCGCGGTGCGGGAGGTCCTCGCCCGCGCGGGGCGAGAGTCCCTCGCCCCGCACGCGGCGCGGGAAGGCCTCGCCGCGCGAGGCGAGAGGTTTCGCCCCGCCGGGCGAAGTGGGTCTCGATCGCGCGCGGGCGGCGAGGGCCCTCGCCCGCCGCGCGGTGTGAGGGGCCTCGCCCCGCGCTGGGCAGGGTCCGCCCACGCTGGCGAGGGGTTCTCGCCCGCTGCTGGGCCGCCAGGCCCCGCCCGCGCTTGGCGGGGCTGTCGCCCGCGCTTGGTGGGGGCTGGCGCCGCCGTGGCCGGTGCGGCCACCGTGTGTCGCTTCGGGAAGCTGTTTTGGGAGTTTTCGTGACTCCGAAAAATATTCCGGGACCTGTTCCGCGATCCTCGTAAAATTGTCCGGACGTTTCAAGTAACCATATTGATATATTTTCGGTGACTCCGAAATGGGCCCTCTGGTCCGGCCGGGCCGTTTTGCAGTCCGGAAAAATTGGCTCTTTGAGCCTTGTGAGCAAAGTTACTTTAGCAAATGCACTGTAGCACAATTAAATTTGCTTGTAGCAAATTCATTGTAGCACAAGTCAAATTTTACTGTAAGCAACAGTCAACCAATAGGCTTTTTTTTGAGGCCCTCAAAATTGAGTATTCACAAACTGCCAGAAGGCCTTTGACACATAAAGAAATACTTGTTGAATCCACCGGTGCTCAGTTCAAACCAAGACCAGGAGAACCTCTTAATTTTATCTATCTGTAAAAGATGCAAGGAGTGGAGGCAATTGTTGGTTACAACCGGACGCCACGCGGAGTAGAAACGGCCATTTATTACTTTAGCAAGAAACTACGCCTACAGCAGGAGAGTACAACTTGGTGGAGAAAACATGCATGGCAGTAGTATGGTCGATAAAAGGAAGTTGGCGGCGGTTACTTTGATTCCTTCAAGGGTCACTTTTTTTCTCCAAATTGAATCCTCCTAAAGTATTTGCAGAAACGCCTACTCCTAGAGGGACGATGGTCTCAATGGTTAATTCAGATTGTCCTGGCGTGGATGCAGAAATTTCTAAACGAAGAAAAACGGCTCCCAAGAGGGTCGGGCCTGTAGCAGAATTCCCTAGCAGAAAATCCAATTGCAAGTGAGAACGCTTGGGGAATTGGAGTTTCCGGTGAGTACCTGACTAATGGTATCAAAAACAGGAAGCTGAGAATTGTTTATTTTGATGGATTCAGCCAACAGAAATGGAGCCGGAGCTGGTATCGTAATTAGCACCTAATGGGCGAGGTTTACACGATGTGCAAAGGGCTGTTTGTTCCTGGTCAGCTAATAAATGGCAAGAAAATATGAAAAGCCATGCAATCATGGGGATGGAAGCTCTCCTTGCATCCGATGCTAAGGAGGTCGAAGTAATAGGAAGAATCGTTTAATTGTTATTGAACATGCTAACGAGAGATGGGAAGGTAGAAGGAAAAAAGACTGAAAGCACCTATGTTGAGTACTTGTTGAAAAAGGCAGCACTAGTTTGACAAGATCACTTTTCACTCACCAATTAGGAAAAGAACCTAATAACAGAATTTCCAGACGGCCTTGGCCAAACTTTAGCATGCGGCTTGGCATTAATTTAGTAAAGTTCCGAAAGAAGCCATTTATCATTACCACAGCCAATTATCCCGTGCTATAGAAGAAACATTTTGTGAACACAGATAGAGTCCGGAGGAAGAACCATGGTTTCACTGGATATCCCTGAGGGTACATGAAAGACGGTACTTTTTCCTGATGATGCCTACGAAAGAAAGAACGTGCAGTTCTCCAGAAAAATGGCTTCTGAATTTATGTTCTAGCCGATTTTGGTGAACTCTACAGAAGAGCTTGGATGGAATGTTGCTGAAGATGTGTGAGCAAGAGGAGAAGGAGAAAGACATAATGAGGACAGGTGGCATGAAGGAGTTTGCGGTATCTGCATTTAAGCGGCATGAGCTTAGGGCAAGAAAAATAATGAGGCAGGGTTTATTTCTGGATGAAGATGGAAAGGTGGACTATGTTCAGTAATG
>NW_023591619.1:367928-463003 GCF_014843425.1 Jatropha curcas | reverse complement strand
CCCTCGCCCAGCGCGGCGGCCCTCGCCATCGCGGGCGGGGGAACCCCTCGCCCAGCGCGGCGAGGGCCCCTCGCACGCGACGCGAGAGGGCCCCTCGCGCCCCCGCGCGAGCGAGACCCCTCGCCCCGCGCGGGCGAACCTCCGCCTCGCGCGGCGAGGCCTCCCGGCCGCGCGCGGGCGAGGACTCTCGGCCCCGCGCGGGCGAGACCTCCCGCACCGCGCGAGGGCGAGGCCTCTCGCCCCGCGCGGCGGGAGGCCCTCCCGCGCCGCGCGAGGGCGAGGCCTCTCGCCCCGCCGGGCGAAGGCCTCTCCGCCCCGCGCACGAGGCTGTCGCCCCGCGCGCAGGGCCTGCCCCCCTCGCGGGCCCTGGGCGAGGGCCTGCCGCCAGACACGCGGGGCCTCTCGGCCCTGCGCGGGCGGGGCCTGTCGCCCACCGACAGGGCGGTAGCTACCGCCGAGCCGGCGCAGCTACCGCCCAGATTTTTTCTGGCGGTTGGCTAACCGCCATGCACGGCGGCAGCCACCGCCGGACCGAAAATGGCCTATTAAAATAGGCCATTTTCAGGCTGTTTTGGGCACCTCTTGTCTGTTATTTGACGGACGAAACCTCTCTCTCTCACGCTCCCTTGCGTCTTCTTTTACCGCTTTTTTTTGCCATTTAATTAATTTTTATTGCACTTTTATTGTGAATAATTTTTGGTCACTAAAATTAAACAAAAATTTAAAAATTAATTAATATACCTAAACGAGGCAGCTTAATCGGAGTTAAGAAAAAGTGGCCGACAATTTTTCCGGACTCAACAGTCCGCCGGACCCGGAGGGCCATTTCGGAAGTTCACCGAAAATATATCAATATGGTACTTGAAACGGTCCGGAATTTTACGAGGATCGCGGAAAACAGGTCCCGGAATATTTTCGGAGGTCCGGAAAACTCCAAAAACAGCTCCCGAAAGCGGACACACGGTTGGCCGCACCGGCCACGGCGGGCGCGACAGCCCCACCCAAGCTGGCGGGCGACAAGGCCCTCGCCCAGCGGCGGGGCAGAGACCCTCGCCAGCGCGGGCGGGGACCCTCGCCCAGCGCGGGCCGGGACCCTCCCCAGCGCGGCGAGGCCCCGCACCGCGCACGGGCGAGGCCCTCGCGCCAGGCCGAGCGAGACCCCTCGCCCCGCGCGGGCGAAACTCTTCGCTCGCGCGGCGAGGCCTCCCGCGCCGCGCGCGGCGAGGACTCTCCGCCCGCGCGGGCGAGACCTCCGCACCGCGCGAGGGCGAAGGGACCCTCTCGGCCCGCGCAGGGCGAGGCCTCCCGGCCGCGGCGAAGGGCGAGGCTCTCGCCCCGCCTGGCGGCGAGGCTACTCGCCCCGCGCAAGCGAGGCCTGTTCGCCCCGCGCGCAGGGCCTGGCCCCCCTCGCGCCCTGGGCGAGGCGCCGCCAGGCACAGCGGGGCCTCTCCCCTGCTGCGGGCGGCCTGTCGCCCCACGACAGGCGTAGCTTACCGCCGAAGCCGGGCGCAAGCTTACCGCCCAGATTTTCTGCGGTGGCTACCGGCCATTGCACGGCGGCAGCCACCGCCCGGGGACCCGAAAAATGGCCTATTAAATAGGCCATTTTTCAGGCTGTTTTTTGGCACCTCTGTCGTTGTATTGACGGAAACGAAACCCCTCTCTCTCACGCTTCCTTGCGTCTTCTTTACCGTTTTGCATTTTAATTTAATTTTTATTGCACTTTTTGTGATATTTGGTCACTAAAAATTTTAAACAAAAATTAAAAATTAAATTATATACCTAAAACGAGGGAAGCTAATCTGGAAGTTAAGAAGTGGCCGACGATTAAATCAGGTACGTAAATAAAAATTCCGCCTATTTAATTTTAGCACTTCATGCATGCTTCTCTTCTACTCTCAATCATTCTATAACTGCATAAAAAGCATGCCACGTCAACTAAATATCCGCTTAATCAAAAAATCAAACTTTTTACGGCCAAAAGTCGTTAAAATCGAACCATTTGGCGAAAACGCCTTAAAATCAACCACTTTCGACTAAAAGTCCATAAAATCAACCATTTTAGCGACAAATCGCTAAAAATCGACATTTTTTGGCAAAATGCCTTAAAATCAATCATTTTCCGGTTTAAAACCGTAAAAATCAACCCATTTTAGCGACAAATCGCTTTAAAATCGACATTTTGGCAAAATGCCTTAAAATCAATTTCATTTCGGTTTTAAAAACCATAAAAATCAATCATTTTAGCGACAAATCGCTTTAAAATCGACATTTTTGGCAAAATGCCTTAAAATTCAATCATTTTCGGTTTAAAAACCGTAAAATCAACCATTTTACGGACAAACGCTTAAAATCGACCATATTTGGGCCAAAATGCCTTAAATCAATCATTTTCGGTTTTAAAAACCGTTAAATCAAACCATTAGCGACAAAATCGCTTAAAACGACATTTGGCAAAAATTGCCTTAAAATTCAATCATTTTTCGGTTTAACCGTAAATCAACATTTTAGCCGACAAATCGCTTAAAAATCGACATTTTTGGCAAAATGCTTTAAAATCAATCTTTTAACGAAACAAATCGTTAAATGAACCATTTTGGCACAAATTGCCTAAATCAATTCAATTTTCGCCAAAATGCCTAAACAACGTGCACCAAAGCATACACACTTATTGCACAAAAAGCATTACACAACAAAAAATGCACAAAGCATACACCAAATCATTGCATTAAAGCATACACACAAAATGCACAAAGCATACACAAAATCATGCCATAAGCATACACAAACCCATGGCATTAAGCATACCATTTCAAAAGCCCTCTTAAAAGAGGGGCTTATCGAACTACGTGACTTTGATCTTCCATTCAAACGGATAGTACGAGGGCCGTTCGGGATTTCACTCGGGCGGGCGGCAAGTCCAAATCACTCAAACATTTTATTAATCCCATCATTTCACCTTGCAAAGCATTCATCACGGTTAGTTCATCAGCATAACATAAGTCCTCGGGATCCGCCCGGGTTCGTAGATTATGCCTTACACATGGGATAATTAATCTAGTAACTAGATTAATAAAAATGGAGTCCAATTTAGGGTTTTTCCTAGTTCCCTTGGAAAAATTAAACAAGGCACGGGTGGCGACTCATACATTCACCGTGCATTTCTGTCCTAGTCAACAGCATTCATATGCCGGGTGATATTTTGGGCGAGGGGTACACAATTACCGAAAATGTTTGAGACAAGATCTCCTTCATTTTTAGGTAAGATAATTCAAGGAAACGAAGAAAAAGGTAAATAAAGAAAGAATATTTCGAAAAATGCTTTTTTATTAAGGTGAAGAAGAAAATTGACTTTGTGCTTATAATGGATGTTCTCTCTATCCTACCAAAGAGTCCTTAAAAAAATCTAACACATAGGGTCTCAAACGTCTTCATTGTCCTTAATTGGTAGGACTTGCCCTTGTTCATTTTATCTTTCATATTATATAATCTGCATAAAGATATTATTAGCACAAATAACATTAATTTAAATTTATTTGTTTTGTATCATCAAAATCTCGAGATAAATATTTGACCTTGAGCCAATAGTCCAAGCCTACCTTTATAAGTGTATGTATTTCCATGTTTGAATTCTCACTATTGCTAGTTCTAGATGAACTAATAATATCTAATTATAATATTATTTAAGTTATAAATTTTTCAAGTCAACTGCAAAATACAACAGCAAGCAGCTGAGACAAATCAAACATTGCTTTCAAATTGCTTACTACTCCTCAAGTTTGTTGTCTTTGATTGGTTTATGTTCTGTTATGTTTTTGAAACTATAATGTATCTGATTTAAAATATGAATTAAATAACTATATTTGATATTCATTGCATCTTAAAGGAGATTATTAACCTAAAGTATCTCAATTAATTTTTAAATGATAACAAAGTGTGTGATATTAACAATGAGATTTTCAGAATTTCGAAAGAGCATGTGCTTTATGATTTTTGAACTTGAGACATCAGATCTTATGTAATTGGAGGTTGTGATTTTTGGTATGAGGAATTTTTTGATGAGAAATTGTATTGAAATTTGGTATTTGAATTGTTATAGCTACAAAGATAATACTCCTTTTGATAAGAAAAGTGTAGGATCAATGATATTTGTGCACAAGTGTAATTTATGATATATGAATGATATGTGCATAAGATGATTTCACTTTGGAGGATGACATAGTTAATTTCTGTAATGGGAATAAAGATACCTGTAAGAGAAAAACTTATATTTTTAATTCTCAAATTATTGAGATATGTTGGATATTGTGAATTAAAATAAATTGTTATGATTATAAGACAAGATAAATTATAGTGTTCTGATGGGAATTAAGTTGTTTTTAGCCGTTATCTGCCAAATATTGGAGCTTGTATAGAATTTGCACACTATGGACTGATTATGGATTAGTAGTAAAAAATAAATTTCCATAAGGTTATATGAATTAAGTAATCTACTGAATTTCTTAGATATACGCAAGATAAATTGCTCTTGGACATTTTTAAGTATCTACTGAATCTTAGATTTATGTAAGATAAATCCAATGATTCAATAGTTATATGTTGAAAATTATTATGGAAGTATAGAAAATGAATGATCTTCTTTGAGGAATTAAGATGACATTACTATAAGTATATTTCCACCATGATGGGTTAAATTAAATTTATGAATGACAAGTGGGTTTCAATATCAATAATACACAGTGGGAAAAGAGATAATTATTAAAAAAAAATAATCATACCAATAGGGATTCGTTTTAAACGATAAAGCAATAAATTATTTTAAAAGAAATACATCTTTTTGCAGATTTTTCGAACTTCGACCAACCGGCTAGGTTGTCGCAAATACAAAAGCCGTCCCAATGTCCGACCTCTCTAATAGTATCCATAGAAGGACAATCGAAAAAACTTCTAAAAACTGGTTTTTAGAGGGTAAAGGTTAGAGTGTATGGATGGTGCTAGACTATAGTAGACTCTTATGTAGTTGTGGCTATAAGCAACAAACTCACAATTAGACTTGTATCTTTAAACCCTTATATATTAAAACCTTAGTCATAAATAAATAAATTATAAATTATTTATTTAAACCTTTAAAATAAATTAAAATTAACAACCAAAATTATATATTGCCTATTTATTTATTAACAATTTAAATTAATAAATCTAATACATTATAGTAATTAGGATTTTTCAATTTAATCAATGATATTTATTTATTTAAAACTATTTAAATAAATAAATCATAATAAAATATTAGGTTATTTAATCTAAAATTTAATAATTTTAGACCATAAATTCAATTTAATTTTTCAATATTTAATTAATTAGGTAAAATTGTAATTAAATATCAATTTTACAATTTTTGCCTTAAATATCCTTAAAACTAATTTGTAACAAGTCATACTTGACTCTTTCTCGTTTCACTTTTAATATTCACTTCTTACTGTGTGTACTTTTAGGTTCCAAATATATTGGCAATAAATGTAAATAAATTAATATAATATTTGAAGGTCAAGTACATTGTCCAGTAACATGTCTAGAACTATTCCAAATAATTTGAAAGTCCAAAGTGGTTTGACTTAACCTTTCAATGCGGATGATTTATTCAAAATAATTTAATATCTCTTCTCATTAATATTTGATTTAGTATTAGGCATGAGTATGTCTGCTTTAACGTTAAATCATGTCTTAATCTAAACTTCATGATCGTTGAATGAAATTCTAAAATCTAAATTGCTAATTTCATTCACCTTGCGGTAAGGATCTTAATCCAATACTAATGAGAGAAATCAATTAGAACATTTCTCTGAATTTACCTAGGGTGAGAATCATTCTCCTTAAGTACACAAGTATCTTCATACAGTTCCTTACTATCTCCAAATAATCATTGCTTATTTATTATTCATGAATGAATAATATGAAACGAAAAATCCAAAAACATAATCATCTCCGCATAAGATAGCTAGAGTAAATTTCAAGTCAAAGGATCACTTGCACAAACCATCACTTAAGTATTCCATAGACACAATTTAAGTCTCCATATGTGGAATTCTCATGCAGTCAATTCAGTGGACCTGTTTTAAATAAACAAGCAACCTACATACTAGTTCATAGATATCAACAACAATTACCTCAGCTTATGAGAACAGCTGCTTCCTAAGGAAAGAACATAATATGTACTAGTTCTCAATAGCATCTAATCATTGCCAATCATGAGGGAGAACCATTAACCAGGAATATTTGAGACATACTTTAATGCAAATATTAAACTCATTTTAATTATAAACATATTATAATTTATTTTACAAGCCAGTAGTATGTACTCATAAACTTTATCTTTACCAAGATTCAAACAATAGAATATAAAAAGATAAAATAAATGCGGTTTATTAATATTAAAAATAATTTATACATGAATATTTATATCCCAAAATATAAATAATCAAATTGGTTATTAGGGCATATAAACTAACACAAAAGAGCATTACAAGAATAATTTGTTTTAATTATTTAAATTGTGTTTATGCCTTATTAAGTTGATCTGGATAGGGTAAGGAGAGATATGGTTTAGGTTTGCCATGTTAGTATTAAAGAAAGAATCAAAACTTTACGGAAAAATTGAAAGGAACTGAATTTTAGTATGATCTAGATAGTTTAAAGAAATGATTTGTTATTTACTTAGTGATTTTTGTACCAATTTATTAAAATTCATGATCTAAGAGTTGATGGGAATAGAGGTTAATGAGTATCGAAATATAGATAAAATTCAAAAGGGTTATTTCTTAAGGAATGTTCTGAGTTGATTTGCTATGCTTATATGAGGGATGTTCGCTAAGCCAAAATGATTCAAGAGTGAATAGGGATTATGTTAAGAAGAAAAAGTTAATTTTAACACTTAATAGAGGTGCTTAAAGATGTTATTATTAAAGGATTAAGGAAAGAATGTTAGATCCAGTGGTTGTATATGCAATGACTTTATGGTATAATTTTTAGATTTTAAATTATGGGATATTAACTAATGATTTTGACTTTTATTAAATATTTCAATAGAGGCAATTCGTGTATAAAATATAAGAATACTGAGTGTTAAGCCTGCTAATATAAGAAAATTCAATTAGATAAAAAAAGATTTGTGAAGCCATCAATTTAGAGGATGGATTCAAGTAAAATTTGAGGATAAATTTTTTTTTTTTTTAAGGTAGGGTAGAATGTGTAACTCCCTAATTTTCTGGAAAAACCAAGTGCAGATACCTTCTTTTCCACAAAAGGAAAAAAAAGATAGGAAACGGTACGGGCTTGCGTTAAATTTATTTTATGAAAAGTAGTTTTACTTTTATTAGGGCTCATTATTAATTAACTCAGAAATGGCGACCCTTTGAAAGACGGGATTATAAAAAGATCTCCTCTATATTGGTAAGAGTTTTGTTTTAGGAGTTTGCCACCCTCTTTAGGAAAAATTCTCGAATTAGTCGATTCTTGGAATCGGACTAACTCGGTTTTAAACCAGAGATAGGGTGCGGAGTTAGGTACGATATTGGGAAGGTGTTAGTAACCATAACGCCGGTTAAAACCAGCCTCCTCATAGTCCGTTAATTCATAATGATTTAATAATTAGTATTTCACTAGAATGATGTGTAAAATGTTTTTAATGCATTTTGAAAAAATCATCTCAATCACGGCAAATTTGGTAAACACATTAAAACATACAATAAAGTATCCACAAGAAGGGAGGGAGGAGAAAAGAATACAATCGTACCCTTGACCTCTCAAAATTTATCCATCACCAATTAATATATAAGCAAGCAATTATTAGGAATCATTTTTCACCCTTTACATTAGCCAATACAAAATAAAATCAAAGCAATAAAGAATAATCCAAACAACAAAAACATGGACATAATAACATTCATAGAATCATAAATCTTATATTAGAATCATAACATTCATTCATTTCAACAAATGATTAAATGATGGCATGTATATTCATAAGGTCATTTGTATAATGGGTTAGCACAACAATAATTATTAAAGACCATGAAATAAAGAGCATAACTTAAAGGACATAATATTAAAAGTGCTTGAAAGTAAATGACCTTGAATTAGGCGTAAAGATCTTTGATGTTCATCATGGGAATGATGAACAAATACATCCATTCACAACTCACAAACCTTGTTTATTGAGGTGTTTATTGAATCCATCTGTGGACAAAAACGCACTATCAAATCAATAAAGTCTATGCTTTTGCCACTAGATCTCCAAATTCGGGTCTGTTTATTAATTATTAACATTTTGGACTCCTGAAATGAAGTGCCTGTTTGCCATAGGGAAGAAGTGGCAAGCGCCACTTGGAAGGGCATGCCATCATTATATGGTGGCGCTAGGACACTTTCCCCCAAATTAGGAAGGTTTACGAGTGAAACAGAGCCTTCAAGGGGACATTGTCTGCAGTGAAGTGCACACGCCACACGTTAGTGGCTTGCGCCAACTAAGGCTCTACAGCTGCCACTTTAGGTGCAGATAGCACTATTTTGGTTGATCCCGGGTTTTCCTCACAACCAAAGCTAAGAAATTGGTGATTAACAATAAAAATAAAAGAAAAAAAATAGAGAAAAGAGAAGTTAATGGTTCTCAGAAACTAACCTTTTTGAAGATTTCCAAAGATTTGTATGAAAAATGGATGAAATTAACTACTAATGAATATTAGTGTTCATGTCTGTTTGGCTGAAGGGCCATTTTATCTTTGAGATTTTTTGATAATTATACAAAACAAATAAATTTAATATTCTGGTATGTGCTAATATTATTTTTATGCAGAAAATTATTGTTTGAAAATTTGTTGAAGAGAAATTGAAGTTTCCTACATCCCAAGATTTTTATTTGAAGGGGACCATGAAGATTAATGAAGATATTTTCTAATTGGTAGTATTATTAATTAAGGTCTTAGGAAATTATTGTAGGATAGAGAGTAAATTGATATTATAAGCACAAATCTATTTTATCTCTTCTCCAAATTATTTTGAATGTTTTTTGAATAAAATTTATTTTTAAGAGAATATAGCCAAAATCTTTACTCTTACGTTTTCCCATCTAAAATATCTTTGGAGTAAATATTCTTAGTAGCTATTAAATGAAAATTCTGAAAAAGTATTTTTTTTGATCTTTAAAAAGCAGTTTAATGATTTAATACAGCTGTCTGTTTCTGATACAACTGGCTCGTTCTAATATAAATGTTACCACTGTTTTCTCAACTGAACTTTTTCATTCTCCCAAACCTTACGCATGTGTAAAATATTTAATGTGGTCTGACAGGCCCTTTTAATTACAACCCATGCATTGTGCCTCTTTAATTTAAAAATGTCAGAAACCTTCATTGCTCATTAAAGCAACAATCTCAAACGTTTATCTTCTTAAAGAGAATATCATCTTTTCATATAAAAACCATTTCCTCTGTAAAAAGAATGGTGTTTTTTGCAAAGAGTAATGAGTCCATTGGTTCAAAGCTTAAATCTCTCTAAGCTCTCTCTTCAATCCCCCTATTTCTTTTCGTTCTTTTTTGCTTCAAGAAAAATTTTTAAGGGAAAAAGAAAATTTATTAACAAACCACTTTCTGAAAGAACAGTTCTAATCTTTTAAATATTGCTTTCCCCAAATCTTTTTCGTTCTTTCCTGTGCTTTATTACTTGCATTTCTCTCTTGTCCATATTAGATTCTGTAATCTATTGTAGACAGCTCTTTTATTTTGAAAAACTTTTGTGTAATAAGCTAGGTGAAAAGCTAGTGTAATAGGGTTATCAAGCGACCTTCTCCTGAATGTGAGATTCTAAATGTCTTGATTTGAGTTTCATATTTCTCTTGCAAAAATAGAAAGGGTTGAGTTGAACTAAGAACCTTTGGGAAAATCTAGTTGGGATAAAGGTTAGATCTAAGTGTGATCTATTTCCCTTATATTGTTGGTTTGTCTCTTACCCTTGAAAAGAGATACATAGCTGGAGATCTCAAGATGTTGTCTTGGGGAGTGGTGTAGGCGAGTTAGTGCCGAACCACTAAAATCTCTGTGACTTTATTCTCTTTTACTTTTTCTGAAAGTTGCTTGATTATATATTCTATTTTATACAACTGTTAATCTGTTAGAAAGTGCAAAGTTGTTAAATGAGTTTCTGATTCTAACGTGACGATAAAGTTTTATCTCTAGGAGCACTAGAACTCTGAGATTTCTGTATTATGATTATACCCCAAGTTCTAATTCTGTCCTTGTATATTCAGTGTAATTCACAATATGATTATAATCAGTTTCTAATCTTACTGAAAGCTTTTGTGAACCAGTTCTAAAATGCAATAATTGTTTTTCACAGAGTCTTTCTAAAATAGCAATAAGCTTTGTGAAACTGTTCTAATCGCAATAGCTGTTCTTCACAGAGCCCTTTCTAAAATGCTTAAGCTTTGTGAAGGCTGTTCATATCGCAATATGTTGTTCTTTACAAGAGTCTTTCTAAAACTTGCTTAGCTTTGTGAACACAGTTTTTAAATGCAATAATTGTTCTTCACAGAAGTCTTTCTAGTCTTTGCAATAGGCTTTGTGAGGATAGTTCTAACTTGATAACTAACTTCTACAAATGCTTTCTAATTCCGCTGCAACAGAATTTTGATTTTTGTTTTGAAAGTTAAATTTTTTAGAAAACCCAATTCACCCCCCTCTTGGGTTGTGGCATACAATAAACGCGAGACCCACAATGTCCAACTATTAGTATTAACTTTGTCAAAATTATAAATTTAAGTATAATTTGTAAATATTTATTTTGTTATTAAAAAATTCTAAATTAAAGAAATCAAAAGCAAACCATTAAACCAAGGAAGAAATCAAAGACCAAAACCCAAAAACCATTCCAAAATGCTTTAAAATCTAGGATTTACTTTCAAATTCGAACCGGAATTCATTCATTTAAAAACTTTGAATTGCGACCGAATCCACCACAAAAGATTCCCTTTCTTTTCTCCATCGCACGATCTCATCTTCTCTCTCCCCGATCGTAACAAACCTGACTTCACTTCCCAAACCAGCTCCGGCCACCGCTCTATAAGAGCGAGGTGGCGATCTGTCCTTCTCGAGTTCACTGGTCTAGTTTCAGCCCTCCTTCACGCCGACAGACCTCCCAGGATCATGAATGCGAACCCTTCTCTCCTGCCAACACTGCTGCTCGATAGTTCCTTCTTGACAGTGATTTTTTCGCAAGTGTATTGGGAAAATTGCCAACAAGTAATATAGAATGAGTAGAGTTTCGTTTCACCAGGGATTTGTATACCAAGTTACCAATAAGGGAGGAATTATTGTAAAGAAATTTAAAATAAATAATTAAAAGAGAACAAAAATAAATCAAGGCCAAACAGTATTTGGAAGAAAGAAATCAAGATTTTAAAGCTTACTTAGTGATTTTTGATTCACTAACCTTCTATCCAATTTATTTCTCTTTAGTTCGTTAAATCAATTTTAATTTTTCAAGTCGGGGATTAATTGTTCAAGTCGGGGAAACAACCCTAAAATCACTAACAAGCTCTCCCGATGTTTTGTTAGCTATTTTAATCCAATCTAATTACCTATCTTCCAATGGCGTAATCAAACATGAATTAAATCATTAAGTTTTGTGGTTTGTTTTGTGAATTCGTAACCTAAGGTCATTAACTTATGAAAATCTCCCATGAGTCAAAACATATAGCGTCCGCATCAAGTTATTATTCTCATGTAATTTATTACCTTTTTCATATCAAAAACCCTTCTCCTGATAGTGATTAATGAAATAAATCAAACCTGGGGAGAAACTCTGCTTGGAAGCATTAAGTTCAAAAATAAACTATACTTTGAACAAAGAAAAACAAATCTAATATTATAAATTAGAAAATAAATTAAGCTACATCAAATCCCTAGTATGAGAATTTAGTTCGATATAGTAATTAAATAAAACTCAATAATACTTGAATAAAATTCCATAATCATTGAATTAAAATTCCATAATCAATTTCAGAATAATGAAAAGAATAAAATAATGAAAGAATAAAACAAGTTTAAGAGTTTAAAGATAAAAACTAGGCAACAAATAACGTGGACAGCTTCCTTAAATCTTGGCACAAATCTTGAATGCTTGAAGTCTTTGACAGAGAGAAGAAACAATAGAACAAGAATTGTCAAAGACTGGAGATGTCTCTACAATGAATGGCTCCTCTCTTTATATAGACTTCTTGGGAGAAAATCCGACTTCTTTTAGGAAGTAGAATCCTTATTAAGTAAGAAATCTTTTTGGAGATAGGAAACTGAAACTGTTTAGGCTTTGGATTTCTTCTCAATTAGGACTTTTCCATCTTCCTGAATAGGATTAGATCTTGATTTGTACGTCAGGAAAATATCTGAGGTCGGCCCATGTAAGTTATAGAAACTAGCTGGTGTTTCTCGATTTAAGACAGCACATAATTCGTAGCACGGGCGTGCTGTTTTGCACGGTCTAGGCATGCCAGAGTCTGAGTTCTAAGGATGGTTCAGCACGGGCCGTGCTCAGCGACACGTCCAGAGAAGAATTTTTGGCACGGGCGTGCCCCATAGCACGGCTAGGGCATGCTAGGCTCTGAGTCTCCAGGATGAAATGCATCACAGGTGTGCTTAACCAAGCACGTCCTGAGGTCCTCTTAGGCACGGGCGTGCCAAATAGCATGGTCTGAGCGTGCTAGAGTCTGAGTCTCCACTTGATTTTCCTTGAATCCAGCATGGGCGTGCTTTATTTTGTTCTTTTCTGTGCCAAAACCTACAAATTTTCTTAACATCAAGTAAATTATGATTCAAGGAAGCTTTGAACAAAAACATAAATAAAACAACATAAATAAAACTAAATAAAAACTAATTAAAAGTAATTAAAAACTACTAAAATTCCTAATAAAAACTATATTAAAAATTACGATAATAATAAACACCTATCATTCTTTTCTCGATTTTCCAATGGACTCCCTTATAAAACTAAATAAAAACTAATTAAAGTAATTAAAACTACTAAAATTCCTAATAAAAACTATATTAAAAATACTATAAGAATAACACCTATCACTTCTTTCCTCGATTTTCCAATGACTCCCTCTCGCTCAAGCTTATGAATTTCTAGCAACGATCGATTTTTTGACCACTGCCTGTGGAGCTTCTGACAGTTGCATTGACGGAACTCCAGTGAGGATCTTAGAGATAGAATTCTCTCCTTGACGCGGTGAAGGCAACGTTGTAATTGGATTTTAAAGCTACAGATTAGTGCTCGATTCCTTGAATATTTTTGAAATTCTTGAATGAAATATTTCCTAAATTTTAAATTTGTGAATTGTTAGATTTCTTGATTTTTGATGTTCTGGCTACATATAAGTCTTTCATGATGTTTTAGTACTAAATTAATATGAAATAGATGGAGTGAAATTTGATTATATTTATGAAATCAGTGCTAAAGTGACATGAAATTGATGGAGTGAAGTTTCATTTTATTCAAGACATTGTGAGTATCCGATTAAGCCTAGAAATAATATTATTATCCTTTCTCGGTTTCTCTCAAATAATTTTGATATAGTGTATATAAGAAAGTGAAGCTTTAAAATTTCTATCGTTGAAATTTGAATTAAAGGTGTCTTTGGTAATGATGTATATATACATATATAAATATAAGTTTGGATATAATTGTGAATTAAACGTGATTTTTGATTTATATGAGTGGAGAATCAGAATATGGAGCTTTAAACTTATCCTTGGAATTGAGTCATGAAAAATTGATTTGGAAACCATGGTTATTCGAGTAGGCCATGGTTCCAAATGTATGAGTTCCTATTAATTGTATGTAAGGCTTTCATTTAAAAGCTCAAGTAAGAAATGAAATTTTCAAGTGAACTTTAGAAAGAATGATATAAAAAAAAAAGGAATATATTTCTGAAATTTAGTATATGTATTTTCGATAAATATACATATAGATATAAATATGCACTTGATTTTAATAATAAACCATAAATATATATTAAAGGAATATAAAGGGGTTTTACTAAATTTGAAAAGTAAAAATTGAACTTTCTAGTAGAAATCTAAGAATGACAGAATGTCCTTAAAAATAAATTCAGTAATTCATAATGTCCTTAAAAATAAATTAAGTGATTTAATGAGTTTCTTTTGATTGTTAAAGCAAACAAGAGAGCTTATCAAAGAAATTCTTAGGCATGTATTTACCTCTAAAGTAATAAATGAGATTTTATATGAGATTTAACTAATATATCAGTTAAAATTATAATTTATGGCATTCAGTAAAAGTGGACTATATATGTGGACTATGGATAATTTAATATACTCTTAGTTTTTATGGAGTGAAGGTTAATTATATAGGTATGGTCTAATCTAATTAAAAAGAGAAATATGTTTAAATGGTCTTCGATGAATATTAGCATGTTAATAAACTAGTTAATATGACATGATGATTAATTGTAAGTTTAGTGTGCTAATTGGTTAATTAAAGTTTAGTAGTGGATTAAGAAACTAATGTAGAGCTTTATTTCTATTGGTTAGGAGTTCCCAAATTTATGGCATAATGCCCAAATAAGGACTGTTGGTGTATAATTACATAACTACATTATCGAATGAATGAGACTAACCAATTTATTTTAAACAGGCTAAACCATGCATGTGATAATACATGTTTTATTTTGTGATTTATTAGATGTAAATATGGAATTAAGGCATGATGTGTGTATACTTACATGATATATCATGAGAGCATAGAGATTGAGAATATGAGTCTTAATCTGAAAAAAAAAAAAAAAAAGAATGCAAACAGGTATGCTTACTATACCTAATGTACTGGAGGTGTATGATGAGAGTAATATGAATGAAATTATGTTGTTTATATATATAAATACGTTTGATATTAGACCATGATGATTCGATCATATAGGGACTATGTGTCCCTAAGTGAATAAGGAGTTTGAAGATGCAATCAGGTATGCCTAAAATTTTAAATAGCGTCTTGATTGAAATATATACCAATGTGTCTGAGATGATATCTGGAAGTATACTTGGAAATTTAATAAAATTATATGGGCCTTTATGAGTAATTAGTTGAATAATTGTGTAAACATTGATCTGTTTCTGAATATGGAGATACTAAGCATTTCATTAGACATTGGATTTGAGCTATTATCATGTGCTGGACACAGGATGTCCCACTGAGGTTGCAAATGCGCACCACTATTCTGTAGTCCTTACCTAATTTTTAAATTTGGCATTTATGCCCTCTTTTTCTGCTTCCCATCTTATATACATACCTCTTATTCTTCTGAGTTACTATTAAGGCCCATACGTGAATTGGAATTAATGATTGGACAGTTAACTGTTGAATATTATATTAATGTAGAATTTACTTATGATGTGGTTGTATGATTGATTATAATACAGTATTATAAAAACAGTCAATATTCCCTTGGGGATCTGCTAACTGACAGTTGATCAGATATCTGTTTCGCTTCTGTGTTGTCTAAGTTGCTAATAAGGCCCTAAATCGAAATGAGTATTGGATAATGATTTAAAAAAAAAAAAAGAAACATTGAGTTATACTTGTTCGGTTGATGTTTGATGTGAGATAAAGATTTTTCTTATATTATATGATACAGTGTACACGTATTGAATAATGATTTAGTATTTTTGATAAGTATCTAAATTGTGTTTTGGTTCTTGATCAACTATCTGGAAATGGATACATGCATAACTCTGTTACTTAAATATTGTGAATTATAAATATATCCATTGAGAATCTTTAGTTGTAACTATACAAAATTATATATTTTGATGTGTCTCATGGTCCAGACACCAAGAATTAATGCATATATAAGCATCATTGAATTTTATACTCAATGCGATGAGTTTCTCTCGCATAGGTAGAAGATCTGTATGGACTGAGATGATCCAGAGTTCCAGCATTAGAGGAAGATAATACTTCAGTTGACTTGAGTATGACTTTACTATGATTTAGGCATGTAATAGGATCATATTTTTCTTTGAGAGAGTAAATAGTGGGTTGAGATTGTAATTATTCATTTAATATAATTGTTTAATTGGTATGAAAATTTTAAAATTTCGGAGCTGATATTTAATTTTTATTATTGGAGGTTCCACAAACTGTTGTTCTTTTGAATTAAGATATTTTTATACAAATATGTAGTTTTAGACATTTTGAGAATTTATTTTTTACAGATTAAGTTTATCATTATTTGTTGGGAAAATGTTTTCCTTTTGTTAAAGAATGTTTTCAATGATCAATAAACTTTTACTACGGGTTTTCTAGTATAAAAAAAAAACTTCCACTCATATTTCTAACGTTGATATAATAAATACATTTTTGAACTTAAATACCTTCCTAATTTTGTACTATAGATATATTGAAATATGTAATGCCCTATTTTCTAAGGTTTGAAATAGTAGTTTACCGGTCTGTGAATATTATATGTCCGGAAGTCGGCATTATTTCGGTTTTAAAAAATTACTATTTATGTTTCATATGTTATTTATATTTTTGGAGCATGCATGCATAATTTTGGTGGGTACAAAATAAGTTATGAATTTATTTGGAGAATTTAGATAATTAGTAAAAAATGAATTATGGCATTTTATTAATTAGGAAATTTGAGAAATTATTTTTATGGATTAAATTTAATAATTTTGTGGAGATAAATAATGTTTTGAGAGATGATTATTGAGGATTATTTCTAGCCATTGGATTAGCATACCTATAACTAAATCTTAATCATTCATCAATAACTTCTTAAGGAAGTTGTTGACAAATGACTAATTTACCTTTAATGACTTTTAAAAGTCAATTTTTACACAATTGGCAACAACTTTCTCCTCCCTCTCTTCTCCTCTCATTTGGTTGACCATCACTTCTCCCCCTCCTCTCATTTTATTTCAAATTTTCTCTAAGAAATCACTCAAACCAATCTAATTAAACTAATTTCTAGCTTTTCCCCTTAAAGATTTGAAGCAAACCTTTGGATTTCAAGTGGTAGATGTAAAGGATTTGGAGTTTAAAGCTAAGTCAAGTAAGATAGGGTTTTGATTTCTAAGACTTAATTGAGATTTTTGCATCTCCATCTTCATACATGCTCCATCTTCCTTTTCTTTGTGCTTTTATTTATTTAATTAATGTTGGATTTTTTTTCCCTTTGCTTAGAGGTGGGTGAACCCTCTATTAAAGAAAAAGGAAAAACAAAAGTGTAGAGGAGTTCTTGAAGCTTTCTAAAGCTTCAAATTAAGGTTAGTGTTCATAGATTACTCTTTCCTCTTGTTTTTTCCTATTTTTTGTGACATCCTACTGAATCGAATCGTTGCATAGAGTCGAGTCAAGTCGGGCCGAACTAAAACCCGATTCGAGCCATTTAAATCTAGAGTGGGGTAGAATGGGATGTAACTTAAATAAGTAAAAGAAGTGGACTTATTGGAATAAAACAAAAAGATCAAAGTATAAGGGTTAGGATTTACTTGCACTAAAAGATCAAGCTTAGGTATTAAGTTGTAACATATTGACAATTGAAAGTATAAGGGTTTAGGATTTACTTGCACTAAAAGATCAAGCTTAGGTATCTAGTTGTAACATATGACAATTGATGGTACATTTGGTAATTTTACACACAAATCATTTGAATTCTGAGCCTACCCGTGTATTACCCATTTCATTTCCTTTCTTCATCCTTATTTATCTCCTTTTCCTCTTTCACCTTCCTTCCTCCATTCATTTAATGGGTAGTGGAAGATTTTATGGTTAGTAGTTAGTTAGCATTTAATTTTCAACCTCTATTCTATCCAAGTAAGAAACCTTCTTTGAATTTCATAATTGAATCATTTGGTAGAAAACCACTGTAGGAACCACTGTAGGTAAGAACCACATAGATAGAACCACGTAGATAGGGTCAAAAATAGGTTAGGTTAGAAACCAACGTAAATCGACTATGTCGCGACATGGATAGCAGATCTGTTCCCATACAACAGTTTGGTACTCCGGCTACAGGCCGTTGAGTGGATATGAGTATATATGGGCCATAGCAGCCCAGCCATACAGTATTCATCCAGTTTCATACGGTATTCATACAGTTCTTCTTATCACTTAGATTTCACTGTAACCTTATGGAGCTATACAATTATGAGATTGTATTATGTATAATTTATAAAAGGTGCATAATTCATACAGCATAATGAACAGCACGTAAGATCATGAAAGTATACTGATATGTGTGATTACATGTTTATTTATGTATTTCTTTCTTATTAAGTTGAGATATCCACTGAGCTTTATTTGCTCAGCGAGTTACTTATTTTAACTCGCAGGTTCTAGGTCTGGACTGTAGAGAGTCATCGTACAACTGCTGCAGTTCATCTTTGGAAGACCCAGTCTTCAAGGTAGCTATTCATTTTGATATTTTGGTTCTGGTTCTGTCTATTCTTTCATGGCATGTACAGGCACATAGTTGGGCCCATTTCATTTTAAATATTAATTCCATATTCTCTATTTTACTTAATGTACAAAAGCACAGCATGATATATTATATTTTACTAATGTAAAAAGCAACAGCATGATATATTATTCAGCATACATAAGGATATCAGTCTGAAAGGATATAGGTTCAACTAGATTGTAGCGTCTCAGCTCAGTTCATTCGAGTTAACGAATGGACTGGGAAGGGATGTTACATTTTTCATTTTCTAGCCCATCAGGTTGAAATTGAGGATTTTATGTTTAATATAAGAATTGTGTTAAATTGAATAATAAAATGTGTTATTGGGTGAATTTAGAAGTCATGAGATCAATTGCTTAGGAGAAAGTTTTCCCTATTTCTTCCTATAGTGGAAGAATCACCCTAGGATGTTAAGGCTTGGGCTTTTCTTCTTTTAAATTGTGATTAAGCCTCTAATTGAATGTTTTATATATGTTTTAAAAGTTGGTAAACTTGCTTTGTGAAAATGATAGGTTTTAGTGATTTTCCTATGACTAAAGTTATGCTAAAATGGGGAAAAATGAGCTATATGATTAAATTGATGTCTCATGGTATGTAATTTATATTCTTGGTCACGTTTTGAAGATATTTGAATGATCGAGTTGATGGGAGAAGGTCCCTTTCCCTAGGAGCTACATTTGGCCAAACCATGTGCATTGCTAAGGTTTGTGTTTCCTTACTTTCTTAAGCACGAATGGACTTCTAATTAGTGATTTGTGAGTGTATTTTGATGTTACTGAGACTAAATTGCATGAATGCCAAGTTATGTTAAACTTCCTAAGACTAAAGTGTGGTAAAAGTTGTGAATGTCACCTCTAAAGCTTGTAAGTGAATGTTTTGAGCATATATGAGTGATGTTGAAACATAATGAATGATGTTAAGATGGCTAGAACTTAATTTGCATGATGGGAACCTCTTATGAGAATTTTCCCTATGTTTGACTATGTGTAGGATTAGTATGTATTCCTAAGAGTTTCTATGATTTTTATGAATGGAATTCTTGATTATGTAATGATTAGCATGTGGCTAAAGTTTGGCATGAATATTTCTAGTAGATGTTGGAAAATGTCAAGTTTCCTATGACTTAAGTCATAAAGATTTTTGAGGTAAATTATGACATTATGCATGCTTTAAGCGTAATTGTGTTTCTCATGATATATGAAGTAATTGGGATGACTTGGATGAGAAAGAAATGATTGTTTGATGAGATACACATTTATGCTAAAATATTTCTTATGATTTGATATATGAGAAATTTTGTGTATATGTTATGAAGTTTATTTATATTTAGCATAATGGAATGCTTACATGTGTTTAGGAAATGATATAATGGTGTTGGCTTATGAATATATGAAATAAATATGAAAAGTGACTTTTTTGACATGAAAATCCTATGTTAAGTTTATTATGACAAAGTATGAGTTTCATGATTTATTGGATTCTAAACTAAGAACCTATGATGAGTTTAAGTATGCTAAAAGAATAACAAGTTCTATGTGAAATCTAAGATTTAAAAAGAAAGAAAAATAAGATTTGGGCTCTAATATACTTGGTGTGAATTTGATGTGTGATTTGATTTATTCTGTTATATGAGCATGCTTTGCACTTAATGTCATTCTGCTATTAGCTATGATCATATGCTAGGCACGTTAGTGCCCTTTGCATGAGCGAACTCGCTCTATCTATTTCTGTTAGGCTTTTAAAACCTCTTTGATTCTGTTGGCTTACATAGTCATTCCAATTCTATTTCTGAAAACTCATCTACTTCATTTTCTCCTAAGTGCATGTAAGCCCATAAGTAAAATATTTAACGGAAATTAAATTAATAAGATAATATTCATGATATGTGTACTTGTGAGCTACAATTTATATTTATGACTTTCATACTTGAAATCTATGGTTTTGGAGCCTTAGGTTTAATGAGATTATATTATATGATCTTAGTTTGGGAATATGTGATTATGTTAATAAATGTAGTTATAAAGCATATTAATTTGAAATTTAGATTTAAGACGATTAGCATGCTTATATGTAGTATAAATATCAAAGGTAATGAATATATGATATGATATGATATGATGATAATTACAAATTTTATTAATTTGTGAGTTTAATATGATATTATGTGCTATGAATGCTTATGCACGTTTGATATCCAAATGATTTTATGATTATGAAACTTCTTGTAAAGCTTCATGCTTTATATGTATATTGTCATCGCAACATTGGAATATATGTGATTTATGGGCATCATTGAGTTTTATACTTAGCGCGTCGATTTTTATAATGCCCGGTTGTAAACCATGGTTGCTGCTCGAAGACCAAAGGAGTAGCATTAGAGCAGACGAGATCTTTTTGGTAGTCATAGAATTAATGTTATGTATTTAAGAGTTATGGCATGTATAATTAATAATATTAGAAAAAATGTTATTTGGGTATATGTAACTTAAGTATTCTTGAAGTATATTTTATTTAGGCATATGTATAAGGAGACAAATATGGATGTATGTAATATCTAGATGTAGTGATTTCTCCTAAGTTAATTATTTATGGTTTGGATTTATGAGACGTGTGTGTGTGTGTGTGTATATATATATATATATATTAATGTCTTAAATTTGATGTTTATTATGGTGATGATGAGAAAATGAATGACTATGAATCAATTGTCTTAAATTTTTGTGTGTGTATATATATATATATATATTAATGTCTTAAATTTGATGTTTATTATGGTGATGATGAGAAAATGAATGACTATGAATCTATTGGAGTTGATTTTGTGTTGAGTTGATTATTGGAGTTTGTTGGATGATTGAGGTTGAATTGGGAGTGTTTTGGATTCACAGGTTTTAGTTAAGTTCAATTTTTAAGGAAAACTCTTGCAGTTTTTCTGTAGGATTTTCAAAATATTTTTCTATATTAAAATTAATACTTGCTAGACTTGTGAATACTTAATCACTTCTAATTCATATAGTAGTTTTTTAGATTAATATGTTAGTTACAATGGTGCCTTCGCCACCGAATATGGCGTCCGCCGTCTAATCTTTTAGGATTGGGCAACAGGTGTTACGAAATAAATCAGTACGTGCCTCCAATATAGGATGTGACATTTACTATCTCGTCCCACGGGACCAGATAGTGGGAGTTAGAGGAACTCACAAATCCCAAGTTCCTCAAAATCACATTCTTTCTTTTTAACTTATTATAATTCTCATATACTTTACATTTCTTCAATGTACACAATTTCGCAAGAATTACTTGTCTCTATTTCAAGAAAAGCCATAAGTCAGATAGATTTCTCATATTTCCAGTCATAGAAAAAGTACACATCATTCATGTGATTTTTGTCATATAAATCTTCGATTTCACATGTAACTCAACTAAAGTCTTAATTATATTTTAAAAGCATGGTTATCCTTTAAACACGCTGAGTCTTAAATTTTCAAAGTTCATAAATTTGAGGGAAATTAATTATTTAGTCCCTGAGATATGATGAAATTATTTTAGTAATCCATTTATTTTGGACAAATATTTAGCGCGTCGCTGATGTTTGGATCCATCATTCCGAGTAGTCTCTCCATTAATTTCCTTTGTTTTTTCCGTTAAGTCGTCAAGAAATGTCAAAAATACCCATAGGCAATATGAAAGCCACAGACCTCTCCCTCTCCGCCATTTTTGCCTACACCGCCTCCACTATCGCTGCCTCCACATCAACATCCCCACCCTCACCATCTTCTCGACCGCTACCTTCACCATTACCACCTTCGAATCAAATTCCCTAGAATCTGCAACTCCTCCATCATCACCACCACCGCCTGTGCCTCTATCTCCACCTCCATCTCCACTTCTGTTCATACCTCACCATTATTATGAAATTGCTTCTGTTATACGATAGATTGGGTCATGATGATCAGATGCACCTAGATATGTATTCGCAATTGAAGATGCGCCTCTTGTGATGATGGGGACGAACAAACCAGTTCGGATAGAGAACCCGACGCTGGAATCAACGCACAGGAATCCAATATTGGAGTTCTCAAACCCACTCATTCATGGATTTCTCTCATTCTCAATCTCGCTGTGGCGATGATGTTGGATGCTTCTTCTTTCATGCCTCCCCCTACCACTAACTAGCGGTTGCTTCTTTTCCTATGTGCGTACATATCGGATTTAGTATGAAATGCTTAACTGATTCTATAGGAAAATCACGGACAATAATTTTGGGAACGAATTGGTGTTGATGATGAATAAGGAGAGAGCAAACGCGATCGGTAAAGTTTGATGAGACCTGGGTTCTGAATCGTTGCCTTGGACGCCGACCACCATCTATGAAGGCTACGCTTTTAGTGTCATTGGTCAGCGTGCTCCATAGAGATGATGATCAGTGGCCCAAACGGGAAAAATAAGAGAAGGGTATGTTTGTTCATATATTTTCTCTCACATCTCTCTTACTTTTTTTACTATTTAAAGAAAAAAAAATCTCAAATTTGAACGGAGGGATTAATTAGAATGACAGATACAAACATCATGGATGCACTGGATATTCGCCCAAACGAAAGGACTACTCAAATAATTTTATCACACCTCAAGGACTAAATAATTAATTTTCCTAAATTTAATATCATATGAAAAATATAGCATGCATTGTATAAGTTATACTTTTCTAATCTAACTCAACCAAAGTAGGCATGGCCGGTTCATTGAACTATCGGTTCACGGAACCGATAGTTCAAATTTTTTAAAATGTTGAACCAGAATCGGTCCTTGAGCCGCTGGTTCCGGTCCGGTTCTAGTTCTGGCCGGTTCCGACGCAATTTCGATGAATCGACGGTTCCATTCACGGTTTCTGGTGATATATGTTTTTTTTTTTTAAATCGGTTTTAATATTACATCTTTATTTCGTACATATTAATATGAGTTTAAAAAATATTGATAAATTTTATTTTAAATAAATATTAGAATGCTTATACTCATGTAGGAATAAATTGTAGAATGCTTATACTCATGAGGAATAAAATTAATTAATTTTACAAAAAGATAATCAAATAAATTATCACTTTTTTTGTTTAAAATATTATTTAATTAAATTAAATTCTAAGAAAATTTTTTTAAAAATGCTTCAAAAGAAATGTAATTTTAAACTTAGCAAACAATTTAAAAGGGTAAAAAAAATTAAAAATATATAAGGAGCCTAAATGTTCTTTCTTTTTTTACTATTTTAACTTTTTAGATTTTACTTTTAAAATAAAGTCTATTTTTTTTTTTAAAAAAAAAAAAAAATTCTTAAGTAAAGTATATCATTTAGTATAATATTATTGAGATTTTTAGAAATATATAAAATAGGCTAAGTGATTATCATTTTGAAAATAAAAATAGAAAATTTTCAGTTTGAACCGAACTGGAACCGCCGGTTCCGGGCCGGTTCTGATTCATATTTTAATATTTACATGAACTTTAACCAGCTCTTGAACCGCCGATTTCAGTTTAAAATTTTGAAGAGCCGATTTTGGTCCAGTTCCGATTCGTTTACAGTACGGTTCGATTTCGATTCAATTTTGATTCAAGCCGAACCGGTGGCCATGCCTAAACCGAAGTATAAGTACAGGTAGCATCCATATGGATGTCCACACACCGAAAACAAAAAGAATTAAATCGGCCAAAGTTCTTTCATCAATATACAAATCTCAGTCAAAAAAAAAAAAAAATCAAAATTTGAGTATTAAATTACAAATTGAAATTTATACTCTATAAAGTGCGTAGACACATAATTAGTTCCTTCCGGTGAAATTTACCCCATGAATTACTAGAGTCCAAGAGTACAAACACTCACACTTGAGCTGCTGCCACTGACAGCCCTAGTCTGATCGCAACCCACCAAAATACTCCGACAAAGCACTAAAACCCTTTGTAAAGTCTAGACCCATCATCTACTTTTTTATCTTCTCTCTTCGACGTTGGCACTTTCCGTCTCTCCAGGGTAACTCTTAAACCTCTCTCTGCCTGTTGCAGCGGATGTAATTTTTTTTTTTTTTGAATGTGTTTTCCTTTTCATTTTCCCTTTTTTTTTTTTTTTTTTTTTTTTTTTTTTTTCCTTTTTTTTTTTTTTTTTTTTTGAGCGCTGTCTGTATGGTTGTATTAATATGTTTTGGATTAGACGATGATTTTAATATTTTTTTGCAGGTCACTATTTTCCACTAAGAGAATTAATCTATTGAAAATGGCCGCAATTGCAGCCTCCACCCTGCAATTGGCAACAACAAGGCCTTACTTTTCCTCTTCTTGCAGAGTTTTCAAGGCGGGTGCCACTACTTTTGGTTCTAATTCTAAACAGGCATCATTGGCTAAGCTCACCAGTGCTTCTCATATATCATTTCTACCACCTCCTCTAGTACAGAATTTCAAGTCATGGTCAGTTAAATTAAATAAGTTTGCCACAAAAGCAATGTCTGAGTCTAGTGACAGTAAGCAAGTGCCTGGATTGCCAATTGATTTGAAAGGTATTTTGGGTTCTATTCCTTTGTTCTTTTTCCCTCATTTTATTCTTTAATATAAAACTTGTATGTTTCTTTCTTTCTAGAATGTGATAAGGATTTGTGCAGACAACCTTTTCTTCTTCTTTTTTTTTTTTGCTTCAATATGCTCGTCTTATAGTGATAATAAATAAAACGTATTACATTCTTTTGACTACTCTTTACCAAACCGTAGTTCACAGTATGTTGAATGTGTCAGTAATAGTCTGTAAAAATAGTTATTGTATGTTTCCAAGCTAAAATTTGAAGTTTTCCGCAGGTAAACGGGCTTTTATTGCTGGTGTGGCTGATGACAACGGGTATGGTTGGGCAATAGCAAAATCTCTTGCTGCTGCAGGTGCTGAAATTCTGGTTGGGACGTGGGTGCCTGTAAGTATCTTATGATGCATTCTTTTCCACAATGATTCTATTTCTGTATTTTGGGACTTCTTGGACCATGTAAAACCATTCTGTTGTTGACTATGAAGCTGCATTTATAGGCTTTAAACATTTTTGAAACCAGCCTACGACGAGGAAAGTTTGATGAATCACGAGCGTAAGATTCTTCAGTTTTTTTATGTTGCATTCTAATGGGTAAACCTTTTAAATGGCACCCACTAACTTGCAGTTTGATATTTCAGGTTGCCAGATGGTTCTTTAATGAAGATCACCAAGATCTATCCACTTGATGCAGTGTATGACAACCCTGAAGATGTGCCTGAAGATGTAATGGAGAAGAAGAATTGAGTTTTGATACCTTGTATGTAACTTGATTTAAATGGTTCTTGATTGCCATTTTTAATGTCACTTTGTGCAGGTGAAAACAAATAAGCGCTATGCAGGATGCAGTAATTGGACTGTTCAGGTATGGATAATAACTTCCCTTTTTCCCTGACATAGACATTCTTTACTTTGAAGACCTTCTCAACCTCCTCTCCCTCACCCTTTAAGAAAAATATTTGAGGTGTGTTTGATGGTATATGTACAATTAAATTTTCTCTTCATTCCTTCAATCTCCATTTCGTTGTATGAACCTTGATGTGCAGCTTGTTACATAACCAAATTTAAAGGATTGGAGATTGCAGTGGGGTCATCTTTCTTGATGTACTTCGGAGGACTTGAAATTGTTTTTGGTATTGCCTCTAGAGGCTTGTAAAGTTGCTATTAGTTAATCAGCCTCTAGGACTGTATGGGTGCCAATTGATTCTGTCACTTATTGGTGCTCACAGTTTGGTATAAGCAATATTTCCAGACTGATCCAATGACATTAGTTCTCACAATTGGCCAATCTGAAGCTGAACCATCATGAATGGATAACTGAAGTCCGAGTAAACCAAACCATTGTTTTGATTTACCACTTCTTCTGGTTCAATTTTTATTTTTCTTCTCTTTTATCTTCTTCTTCTTCTTCTTCTTCTTCTTCTTCTTCTTTTAAATTCAGTTTTCTGGTTTTCTTTGATCTCCCCATTGACAACCAAGTAAATGTCATGTCATGTCATTTTGTAGAGAAGTGTACCTTACTTCTATTTGTTATGACGGTAACTCAATTTGTATTAATTCAGTCAACCATCCTCACCTGTTACACCACTGTGCACAATGTTTTTTCAATCATTAAAAGGGTTTTTCCCTATATCCATTTGCCTTCTGCTTACCTAGCCTCAAAGTCTTCAAACCCTATTCTTGGATCATTTTTCTGATTGAATGATCAGTCTGACATGTTTGATTCCATGCTCCTGATAACATGTCATGTTGTTCAAATGTTTGTGATATTAAGCCCCATGCCACTAGCAATAGCAATGTTTCAGAAATGCATTTATTATTTTTGAAACTTTGAACTTTTCACAGTTGAAATATTGTTAGCCAGCCTTAAAACATTACAAAGAGGTGAAAGATTTAGCTATGCATTGACGCTTATGTGGACATTGTATCTTGCAGGAAGCTGCTGAATCTGTCAAACAGGATTTTGGCAGTATAGACATTCTTGTGCATTCACTTGCTAATGGGCCAGAGGTGCATAGTTTCTGTCTGTAAAATTTCAGGCATCATTTGTACATAACAAATAAATCATCTATGTAATAGGTCACTAAACCTATGAAATCATCTATTAATTGTTTGGGATTAAGGCTTAATTGTTGTTATAATAGGTCACTAAACCTCTGTTGGAGACGTCAAGAAAAGGGTATCTCGCAGCTGTATCTGCATCTAGTTACTCCTATGTTTCTTTGCTCAAGCATTTTCTACCAATAATGAATCCAGGCATGCCTTTTCTGCTTGTCCTATCTGACAACATTATTTGAATTTATCCCCCAACTTATTAGACATGTCTATAGAATCTAAAGAGTGCTACCAATACAGGTGGTTCTTCAATTTCTCTAACTTATATTGCTTCTGAGAGGATCATTCCAGGGTATGATTTTCATGCCTCTTTAGACTGTGTTCCAGTGTCATTAAATTATCACTTTCCATAGCTAATGGTTCTTAAATTTTGCCATATGCAGTTATGGTGGAGGCATGAGTTCTGCCAAAGCTGCACTTGAGAGCGACACAAGAGTAAGTATTCACTTTTTCCTGCATGTGTCTTATGATTGTACTTCTTCATATAATTTTGCTATTTTTCTGTTCAGGTGCTTGCTTTTGAAGCGGGAAGGAAACGCAAAATTAGAGTGAATACAATATCTGCTGGTACCATTGCCCTCAGTTCTCCACTATTTTTCTTTCAAGTGCATCCACTGGAATAATTTCATAGGCCTCATTGTTTGTTTTCATCCTTGAACCATTGTATGTTGCTCCAGTGTGTAGTCTATCATGAAGTCAAGCTGTTCTGTTGCATCATCTGTCTGAACAACACCAGTTCATAAAGAGTATATATGGTTCCGTTGAGGATTTTCCTTTCCCCCCTATGAAATTGCTCTAGGCTAATATGGGACTTTCTGAATGTTACCACATTCCTTGCTCCATGCGGTTGCTATGTCTCTTAGTTAAAAACATAAAATTGCCAACTGAGATGGCTCCTTTTACACTGCTAAGTTTGTCAAGGTTCCTGTTTATTCTATGCCTGCCACATTGTAAATATATCTCTACTATGTATGTATAGGTAAAGCATAAGAAATCTTCACAGGGATGGTTTCAAGTTACCTGTACTTTTCATGGACTAGGTCCTTAGTACAATGAACATATTAAGACCTCCCCACAAAGACTGATTTTGTCATTTGTACCCATTTCTATTAAATGCGTTGTAGATTGGTTCAAGTTAATTCTACTCTGGGTCCTCGTCTGATGTCAACAGGTTGAGTGCTGTGTTTATAGTTAAAGTCTCTATGACTCTTTGTATATCATTGCCTTTGATTGACTCGCAGGTCCATTAAGAAGTCGAGCTGCAAAAGCAATTGGTTTTATTGACATGATGATTGAGTATTCATTAGCCAATGCACCCCTGCAAAAGGAACTATCTGCAGGTGATGAATAGTTCTTCGCTTGGATTTATGATATTTCATTTTTCATTTATGTTTCTTCAACAATTCCTAAGTTGACGAAATTTATGGAACAGACGAGGTGGGGAATACTGCCGCCTTCTTAGTTTCGCCTTTGGCTTCTGCCATTACTGGTGCTGTTATATATGTCGACAATGGCCTCAATGCAATGGGCATGGGCCTCGATAGTCCGATACTCAAGGACCTCAACATCCCAAAAGACAAACACTAGAGATAACTGCATGTAGATTCACGAAGAACGAAACTTGAGCTTTAGTTAGTGCTGCCTTTCTTTTCCTATCTGATTCTTTTATCCCTTGATTGGCATTACGCTAAGGGGTTCTGCCTGAGGCGTCTTTTTCGTCCTTTTTTTTTCATGAGATTTTGTCTGAAGTGTGGGGCCATTGATTGAACATGCTGATTAATGTAAATCAAAATTTTTAGGTGTGAATTTCCTTGGTACATTCAATTTATTCTGAGCTACTCCAAAATTTATTCATGTTGTGAGGGCTATAAACAAGTCAAGTTGCTTATCTTATGAGCTTTTGGAGGCTTGGCTTGAAAAAAATTTGTCCAAATTCATTTAATAAACTTAACGAGCTAAGTTTAAGCTTGTAATGAAAAAAAAATTAACTATAAACTGTAAATAAACTGAGTTCGAATTTTTTAAGCTCAAGTATATCTTTACGAAGCTGAACTTGGACTGTTTCGTTTGTTGTTCTTACTATTCTAACTTGTTTTAGAAAATGTAAGAGTTAACCGTAGGGAAAAGAAACAGAGAAGGAACCTTTGACGTCATTTCTCTTTGAATTTAATGTGTAAACCACAAGCTATAAAATGTGACATTTTTTCATACTTTTACATTTTTGAACATGCTTTTGATCCTTCTGCTAAAATTATTGAGTGGCTAAATAGCTATCATTCTTTGATAATTTGAATAATATTCTATGTAAAGATCATAAATTAATACAAGTGAAATGTACGTTTATTTAAATTTGGCCCAAACGTTTTAGAGCTCCAATCCGTGCACGTAGGAGCTGAAAATGAAACCCAGTTCCTCGATCAAATTCGCTAATTAAAAGGACAATTTCTATCTAGAACCAGTGGAATATTTTATTTGAACAGATCCACTCAGTGGTAAATTTGAAATTAATCAGCAAAATCAGTAACTTTCAATTCTTGAGTTTGTACAAGTCCTTGATCCGTCTTCAATCTCCAATCAAGGCTATGAAATGCAACAAAACATCCTTGCATTGCATATCCTATGGAGCATATTTAAGTTATGCACACACCAAATTGCAAGTGCCCAAAATTGAAAGAATTCACAGGAACATCTATTTATGCAAAATCCCCCCGAATTTATCATGTACAATACAAAATAGCTGATGCCTGATACACTAAGCTCGAATCAAACGAGCTTACGCTTACATCTAAGGGAGCCAATGCCACCTTGTGTAGCTTCAACAGGAGAGTCTTCAACAACTGAATCTTCATGTACGACAAGGCCACGGTTCCTAGACAATTTCCTGATTGGCGTCCTGACTACTGTTCCTTGGTTAACGTCAACTGATGGGTCTGACTCAGAAATAGCAGAACTCTTTCGGTCAGGCATTAGCTCATCACCTTCCGAAACCACATCCCTCATTTGCTGGAAGTTTATTATTGGCAGAACAGACTCATGAGCCTCAAAAGATAATAGCAACCAACCAAATATATACAGCATTAGGCATCTCAACTATCAAGAAACCATACTTTCGTATGAACCTTTAGCTATAGTCATATATTGCAATATCAAATGCCACAAGGCAGTGGGGAAAAGAACATGTTCTGAAGTTTGAAACTAAACATCTATACATGAGAATTTATTTCTTATCGCATACCTTCCAATCCTTGAAGTCAAATCTGAAAACAAAATGCCTATATTCAACCTCCCGTGACATTACAGAATCAGCAGCAGGAGCATTCCTAGGTGCTGAAGAAGAGGAAAATATGACAAATCAACTAAACAGCAAGGAATATATTAATGTGCAATATAGGTATAACTACATTCTGAACTGACTGCTGTCAAATAAATCTTACAAACAAAGTGCGAACCGCTTTTATCCACTGTTATTTCAACCCGCCCATCTTTAACTAAGAATGAAAGTGCAAACAAGTTCTCCACAGTCTGTGCAAAAGACCTTCTATTCAAGATCAAATTTTCAAGTCTAACCCTTTTCTTCCTCCTTAAGATCTCAAACATTGTTGACATGTTATTATCAGTATCTGTTTTCTCTTCTGCCCTAGTATCATCAACCTACAGTATATGAACCACAAACTTGTGTCAGTACTCATTGTTTAAGCCCTACAAACAACAATTTTATACTCCAAACTAGGATTAACCATTCATCATTTTAATACTCTTATTAAGTTATTGTTTAAGCCCTACAAACAACAATTTTATACTCCAAAATAGGAGTAACCATTCATCATTTTAATACTCTTATTAAGTTATTGTTTAAGCCCTACAAACAACAATTTTATACTCCAAAATAGGAGTAACCATTCATCATTTTAATACTCTTATTATTATACTCCAAACTAAGATTAACCATCTCATCATATATCTATACTCTGTATTCAAGTTATTGTTTAAGCCCTACAAACAACAATTCTTATTACTCCAAATAGGAGTAACCCCAATTTCAATTCATTTTAATACTCTTATTACTTGAGAAGCAACTTCTACTCTGCATGATACATTACCTAAGCAGTGCGCGCCAAAAACCTGATTGATACCAGGTCTTTAAAGAAGAATTTTAAAGGAGAAGAATCCAAATGTTGATCACCGAAGGGATAACATTCCACCTCTTGAGGCCGAGCTTTTAGTTGGGTCTTTGCACACCTTCTATAACTTCTGATGAACCACCAAAGCTCTCCTCCTGTTTCAACCACGTATTCATTGGTCCAACCCTTAACCATTCATCATTTTAATACTCTTATTAAGTTATTGTTTAAGCCCTACAAACAACAATTTTATACTCCAAAATAGGAGTAACCATTCATCATTTTAATACTCTTATTAATTGGAGAACTTCTATCTGCATGATACATTACTAAGCAGGCGAAAACCTATTATACACATTTTAGAGATTTAAAGGGAAAAAAATTTGATCACCGAAGGATAACATCACCTCTTGAGGCCGAGCTTTTTCAGTTGGTTTTGCACACCTTCTATCACTTCTATGAACCACAGCTCTCCTCTGTTTCAACTCAGTATTCATTGGTCCAACCCTTAAGTAAACAACATTAAACAAACATTTAACACCAAAAATAAGGTAGGATAGTATATGAACAGAAAAAAGGTACATATAAAAAAATAAAAATAAATAAATAAAAAAAAAGAAAAAGAGAAGTAACTCACATTGTGGTGAACCCATTACATTTCATAAAAATGGATGAAACAACAACCCCAATCTCTTTCCACTTGATGGAACTAGAGATATTCCCTTCATTGTCCAATGTCCTATTAGATTGGCCAAACTCTGTGAGCAAACCAGAAACAAAATCTGCAGCAGTTATCCCTTCATTGGACTGGGACTTAACAGAGGTCACCAATGAGTTAGTTATGCCCAACAAGGCCTCTGCATCTGCAACTTGCTCTCTTGGCTTGAGCACTGAATTCCCAAAAGCCAAAATTTCATATACATTCTACGCTATAATAGCATAAAAAGAATATTATACACGAAAACCTCTCAAGATAATTAAGCCTTTGCAAAGTAAAAAGCTTGCTAACCACAAGGAGGCTGAAAAGAAGAAAATTTACAATGTCAAGTGCAACAATTGAAAATACATAATAATCTTCAGTTTCTAGATTTTTCCCTTCTATTTTTAAGTAAAACATTTGGGATGAAAGCATAGTTCAATTGCAAACTTTCCACTCCTTATTCAGTTTCAAGAACCACAGCAATTCCATTAATATTGAGATATATCCATTTTTCCAGCAACTATACAGATGGGTAAGAAAATTCAAAAGTAATAATTAATATTTTAAAGAAAAAAAAAATACCATGCTGGTGCAAATTGTCGACTTCCTTAATTATGCTAGCAAAGTTCTTTGAATCGACTCTCGTTAAATCATCTCTCTCATCTGCAAAAATTACAGAAAAGCAAAATGAAAAATAGAACAAATGCATAAAAATAAATAAATAAATAGCAAAAAGTAGAAAAATATGGAAGACGCTTAACCATTGATCTTATTATATAACGCAAGATACTTAGACCGAAGGACTCGCCGCTCAATGAAGTCTTCCTGCGATGACTGATCTCCGGCGGCGCCAGCTCGATTCCGAGTCAAATGTTCTCGCTTCACAGCTCTGAGTTGTCGATCCGAGTCAACTGGGTTTCCATTACTATTACTGGTGCGCTCTCGCTTGACAGTTCTGACCATGATTGGAGATTCTCAGGAGAAAGAAAATCCCTAATTATGAAAGAATCTTAATACAAACCTTTTCTTTTCTTGTAGGCTTGACTTTTGGATTTAGGGAATGGTGGTTGATTTTCCCGCTCTACTTAAATTCACTCAATTGGAAATGGCATTTTCAAAATCCTCCTCTCTCACTCCTCGTCCAAAAATGATAAATAAATTCTAAAATAAAATAATAAAATATGTTGAATAGACAAAACAGCCTCAATAAATATCTTCTTCAATAAGTTTCCTCCTGCTTCTCTATATTTTCTCCAAGTTATTACATAAAAAAATAGTATATATTTTCCTCCAATAATCCTTCAATTCGGTTTGATTCGGCTGAATTTAAATTTATCTTCTAAAGGACTGAATTTTATTTTTGGACTTATTTAATAATAAGTTAAATTCGATTTAAAGAAGTTTGGCTCATTTATTAAGCTTTTGAAGAGGCTAATAAAAATATTTTTTTTCTTCTAAAACTATCTCTAATTTTGAATTGGATTTCATCGATTTATATATATAAAATAAGTTTTTTTTTTTTTTTGCAAGAAGTTGACATGTGGCACTTCTTAAATGATTGCTCTTTTATTGTTCTTACAACATAAGATTCTTAAAGATGACACATGGGATTATAAGACTACATAGAACTCTTAATTTTGATAGTATCATATAAAATTTAATTATTAATTATATTATTATATAAATATTGATATTAATTATCATTCAATTATCATAATTGATACATATTAGTAAAAATACTCATTAATTGATACTACTATTAAGTAATATACTTATAATAAATTATTTAATATACCTAACCTATCCTTTCTCAATTAAAATCTAAATAGTATTAAGTACTTAACTTGCCTCATTCAATAAGTCAATAACTTATACAAATTTTGTAAGATCAATTATTTTCGGACATTGATATTTTTTCTCTTCTAATATTCTATTACTCTATCAAATTAGGAAAAATTTTTGATAAATCATAAAGAAGAAAGCGTTTTGATATTGAAAATATCACTTAACTATATTAACATTCTATGAATTGAATATATTATCACTTTTATTTAATTTATTTTATTATTTTTAATATCGTGCTAAGAAAGTTTATATAATTAAAAAATTAAATAAAATCAATGATTTCTTAATATCATAATTTCACTTTCTTTTCAATCTTATATGGGCATTAATTTTATATAATTGAGTCTAATGTTTGAATTTTGGAATTACGTGTTCTTTACATTTAAATAATTTTCAATTCAATAATTTTCAATAAAATTAATAAATATAAAACTATAAATAATTTAAATTATAAATTTTTTCTTAATTAAATTTTATATTTTAAAATATTATCATGATATCTCTAAGATTATACATAAAAACATTTATTGTGCATAGCATAGGCATACTGTTAGTATATATATAAAGCAAGTTTTTTTTTTTCCCAGAAGATTGATATGTGATATATCCATTTGGCATTTTAATTTGACATGTGGCATATTCCTTCAATTAGATTTCCACTTGGTATGGTTTGATTTGATGTATTAATGTATTGGCTTGGTTTGAATTTATTTTGAATTAGTATTTTTAGTTTGATTTGGTTTGATTTGATTATTCAATATATTAATATATTGGTTTAGATTGGATTTATTTTGAGTTAATGTTTTAATTTGGTTTGATTTGAGTATTTAATGTATTAATGTATTGGTTTGGTTTTAATTTATTTTGAATTAGTATTTTTGGTTTGGTTTGATTTGGTTATTTAATGTATTAATGACTTTAAGTAAATTTTGAATTAGTATTTTTGGTTTGGTTTGATTTGGTTATTTAATGTATTAATGACTTTAAGTAATTATTATTAATTATTAATTTTTTTAAAATGACAAAGTTTAATAACAATGAATTATTCAATTAATGTATTAATTTATTGCTTTGTAACAAGTGTTTACTCTCAAATTTGTAAAGTAACAAGCGTTTCCTCATTTAACCGTTAATTTATCTTTAACATTTCCTATCTAAAAGTTTCCGTTTATTTATTTTTTAAATGGTGTAGTAATACACTTTTTTTTATTTTAAATTATTTACCCTCTTACTTTAGCCTTTTTAGAAATTTTAAATGGTGTAGTAATACACTTTTTTTTATTTTAAATTATTTACCCTCTTACTTTAGCCTTTTTAGAAATATTATATATAAGTTGTATCATTATATTCTTCTATATTCTTGGCAAATGTATATTGGTCTCTACTTTTAAATATATTATTCATTTTTTTTTGTTCAGAATTTTCTACATTTCAACTATTTCCACCGATTAGATTAGTAGTTCTTACTCAACTTTTTTTTGTCTCCTTTTTTAAATATTATGTAATATGTTCTTATAGTCGTAAACTATCGAATCAATATATATATATATATATATATACACACACTAGTGTTAAGAACTTACTTTGCACCTTAAAACTCATTATACTTACCCATTTTTTATTTTTTTTCTAAAAATATAGTTGATTGGTTTTTATATAAATGCTAATAAATTATTAAATGAAAAATAAATGTATTAATTAGTTATTTTTTATTCAATATTTTACTGTAAATACCATAACATGTATGTAGATAAAATGAATAAATATTGTAAAAAAAATCAAAATGAAATCAAAATATAAAATTTTATGATTGAAACATTGTGGAAAGTAAAAATAATCATAACTAAAGAAAAATAATCATAACTAAAGCAAAATAATATCTTTAAGATTAAAAAGTAAAATAATAAGAAGAAAAGTTATTGAACTAAAATAATAATAAATCCTATAGTCAAAGAAAAATAAAATTGTTATGGTGATTTTTTCTATTGGCAATCTATAATAAATTGGTCTTATAATAAGATTCCTAATTGTGTTATATTATAATTCATAAATTATTCATAATTAAGATATTGCTCATACATCTTATGTTCGAGTATTGAAAGTACAATAATAAATTTAAATAATAAGTACCGATTTTTTAATTTTTTAACTGAATTCTTTTTATTATTTTTTTAGAAGTGTATATTATAAGAGTTAGCTAACGTACTTATGTTAATCATAAATATCAATTCATCATTTATTATTTAATCATTTATTATTTTATTAATAGTTTTATTTGAACTATTTTTAAATTTTTTAGTAACTTAAATTAATATAAACTAAGTTTATATAATTTTCTCTCAATTGAGTTAAAAATTTTTGACATATTCTTCGTGTTTCTTAACTGGATTTTTAACTTTATTTGATATTCGGTTTTATTTTAGGGTTAGCATAAAAAAACATTTCGGTTTTCTATTTTTATGTTTTCTAGTTTAATATGTTTAATTGAATAGTATTAACCAATCTAATTAACAATTTAAAAGAAACTGGAATTTTATTTTCAAAATTTTTCTTTTAAAAGTTTAAATATCAATTATAAACAAATTATATTGTAAAGCATTATTTTACTCAAAATAAATAAACTAATGCCTTATTAATTTATTTAATAAAATTTAATTCAAATATATTTTTATATTGCTAAACCAAACCCTAAAATCTAACTAAACCTATAGTAAAATCAAGAGACCAAGATAAAATCCAAACAAAAATTTGGGCCAAACCAAACTTAAATCAAACCCAAATCAGCCTAGAACCAATTAGAAGGTCCTAGAAAACTGAAAGTTACTAGTTTGTCCCATTTTTCTTTCCCTCTTCTCTCCCCATTTTCAGCGACAGGCCCGTCTCCCCCCTCTCCCTTCGATTTTCCATTCACCAAAGCTCAAGCTCCGTTGACTTGACCACCATCAGCTTGCCACCAACCCCACCGACCCCCGCTTTCTCTATCTTCGGTTCGTCGTAGCACAAGCGAGAGAGAAGAGGCTATGATTTCTTTCACTGATTTAGCTAGTGTGTAAAGTATGAAAATTTAATCATGAAGCCTAGACTTTTGGATTTGACAATAATTATTTCAGTTTATTTTTGGTAAGTTATAGCTTAGTAGAGTATATTAAAGTTGTAGATTTGAATTTGATAGGAATAGTTAGTTAATGTTTAATCCATGACTTTAACATAGAAAACTTCAATTCCTGCAAGTTGGTAGCAATCATTTGAGTTTTTGTGTTGCATTAGAAGGACATATGTGTGTGTGTGTGTGTGTGTGTGTGTATAAATGAGTAATGTATAATGGATAGACGATTTAAATGGTTTGTTAGCTATGATGTTGCTATTGAAGGTTTAGTTAATGTTTAGATCCATGATCTTTATACCAATAGGAAACTTCAATTCCTGCAAGTTGTGTAAGCAATGACATTATGAGTTTTTTAGCTCTGAGTTGCATTTAGAAGAGGACATATGTTGTGGTGTGTGTGTGTGTCGTGTGTGATATAAATGAGAGTAAATGTAAATAAATGGATAGAGATTTAAATGGTATTTGTTAGGCTATGATGTTGTATTGAAAGAAGAGATGGACTGTTATGGAAATTTTGAATTAAATGCCGCGATGGATGGGCTGTGTGTATTTGAAATGAAAACATACAATGTTTATTATGATTTATTATTTGAATGGAATAGTCCGTATTTATTAGGGAAGGTTTTGCGAAATGTTGAATAGAATGGCTAGGCTATTGTGTAATGGATGTTAGAATGATCAAGTTAATAGGTTATAGAATAAAATCTTTAACTTAGATATATTAAAATAAATTCTTTATTGTAATATGTGTGTGTGTGTGTGTGTGTGTGTATAAATGAGTAATGTATAATGGATAGACGATTTAAATGGTTTGTTAGCTATGATGTTGCTATTGAAGAAGGATGGATGTTTGATTTGATTAAATGCCCGATGGATGGGCTGTGTGTATTGAATGAAAACATACAATGTTATTATGATTTTTATTGATGGGATAGTCCTATTTTTAGGGAGGTTTTGCCGAAATTTTGATAGAATCTAGGCTAGTTATATTTAATGATCAAGTTAATAGGTTATTTAGAATAACTCTTTAACTTGATATATTTAAAATAAAATTCTTTATTTAATTCAATTCTTTTCTCTCCTTTGAATTCTATTTCGTTTAGATTGCTCTAGTTTGTTCAATGCTTTAACAAGTTAGAACCCCAAATCTAAGTCTTTTCCCATCTAACATTGTAAGTAATAATAAATAGTATATATACCATTTGCATCATACATAAAACATTACTACACAATACTTCATTTTTATTTATTTATTTAATTAATTTTCAAGTATCACTTATTATATTATTAGTATTTAATACTCTTATATTTATTTGTATTTGTATATGAATATCTATTTGTGCTCTTGCATGATAATGTTTAACTATTTAATATGCTTGCATTTAATTGTATTGTCTGACTATTTGTGTTGTGACATTTATATGCTTTGTTTGCATGGAATTGGGATGAAGTGAGTCACCATAGGTTTGTGAAGACGGTCTTCGATGCCGTTGGCCAGGTATGGGGAGATCGGGGCCCCCGTGTGCATCTGATAATATGGATTATATGGAAAAACCACAAACTGGCCTCCTGTTGGTATGGAAATAAAAGAGAGTATAAAAAAATGAGAGGGCAGGTCAAGTGAGGATTAGACCGGTCGGCCATGTATGGGGATCGGTTCCCTAGTGCACACGTCATGAGAGGATGGGCCATGTGAGAAAACGGCTCATCGGGAGTTTTAGTGACGCTACTGACCAATTTCCACTTGTTTGATTACCTCAATGTGTAATTACTTATGGATGCTAATGTATTTGAATTTAGTGATTCAGGCTTATTATGGCCTAAGGGGCCTTACGCTCACCTAAGCTCTAAGTGCCAATCCGGCCCACGATTTTGGGATGTGACACAATTATTATATAATTTTAATCAATTAATAAAATTAAAAGTTCCTTAATTAGGATGAGCCTAAATCATCACTAATGATATTTTTAATCAACCAATAAAATCCAAATAAAATTTAAAATTTCTATACATGTAAAAAAAATTATAATTTATTATATTATAATTTGAATATTGGAATTCCTATGATTACCTTGCGTCCATCGAAATAATTGAAACTAAAATCTCTAGGGGTGTTTTAAAAACCCAATGTTCCCCATTCATACTTTTACATATATTATAGATGGATTTTTATTTATTTTTTATATATCTAATACTTAAACAAATCTTCCTTTATAGCAATAATAATAAATTACTACTTATTATAATACAAAATTACTGAGATAATATTAATTAATTAATTATTGAATTTAAATATCTCTTCTTTCTGAATGAATTAAAATATTTTATTTTTTAATATTTGAATTCCTAATTAAATTTATTAATATTTTATATTTATAATAATAACGATAAATTACTTCATTTATTTCTATAATAATATATTACTAAGGTAACATTGATCGATTCAAAATACTAATTGATTAATTAAAAATATGACATGAATAATTTATTGTAATAACAAATAATAAAATATTGATTCAAAATAAATCCACATTAATACAATTATTCCAAACTACATAGTATATTAAAAAACTCTCTCGTCATCTCCAGTCATCACCAAATAAAGTTTCATCTCTCTTCCTAGAGAGTTCCTTTGGTTTAGATCTTGTCGTTGACAAGTTTTCTGATGGCGGATGATGACCAAATTTCGGTGGAGATGGCTAACTTATCAGTCAACGGTGAGGAAAAGGATGGAATTGTTTTTGAAGAGGAAGAAGAGCTCTCTACAGGTTCTGATAATTCTTTATGTCTGGTAGGGTGTTCTCTTACTGATAAAACAATCAACTTCCAGGCTATGAAACAAACCCTTGCCTCCCTATGGAGGCCTTTCATGGGAATGTCAGTCAATGAGGAGGGGGATGGGATTTACCGTTTTAATTTTATCATAAGGTAGATGTGGAAAGAGTTCTTGATATGGCACCATGGACTTTTAACAACCAACTTTTGCTTCTTGGTAGAGTTGAAGGTAAAGTTACTCTGTCTGAGATACCTCTGTTTGAAACACCATTATGGATCCAGATTCACAAACTTGAAGATGGGTTTATGATTGAAAGAGTGGCAGTCTGTTTGGGCAATGAACTTGGTTCTTTTGTAAAGGTAGATCCTAATAACTTTGCAGGGCCATAATGTTCCTATATGAGATTGAAGTATTTACACGATGTCCGTAATCCCATCCGACAAACACTGAAGCTCTAAGCTAAGGCCGGATTGGTTTTATCCTACACTAGAATATGAACGATTACCCAGTATCTATTTCTTATGTGGTTCCCTTGCGCACACTGAAAGGTTCTGCCGCAAGCTCTTGAACAGAGGAAGTGATTTGTTGGTTCGAAAGTTTGGTCTGAAAATTCAGGTTTCTAATCGGCGGAGCCTGCAAATCGGCAAGTGATGGTTGAGGGAGGAGGCAAATGGTTCATGGGATACGGCTGCTCATGGTGACGGTTTTGGAAAGGCCACTAATGGCGGAAGCTTTCAAAATTCGAATAAGGAAGGAGATAAGGCTGTTTTAGAGGCCATTATTTGCGGAGATGATTATGCTCCTGCTGTGGATAAGTCAGCAGTGGACACTTCACACGTGGACCAGGCATTAGATGATAGCTATGGGATTGTCATTATAGATCCAAAGAGGAGAAGAACGGGCCTTGAGCCCAATATGTTGACTGATGATATTCCAGCTGATTTGGGCACAATTCAGGTTCAAAAAATGGGCTATTGGCGGGTTTTGTGAGTCAGACCCGCCATCAGACATGAATACCATAAGCTGGAACTGTCGTGGGCCTGGCAACCCATGAGCAGTATGTACTTTACGAGATATTATTAATGATAAGAAGCCAACTTTTATTTTTCTTTTTGAGACCCTTTGTAATTCTAATAAAGTTGCAGAAATAAAATCTTTATTACATTATGGCGGTTTTGTTAATGTTGATTGTGTTGGCCATAGTGGTGGTTTGGCATTACTCTAGAAGGGTGTTTCTTTAGTTAATCTTATTAGTTCCTGTTCTTGATATATTGATGTTGAAGTGGATTTGCCCCATTTTGGTGTTTGGCGATTCATGGGTTGTTATGGTGACCCAAATAGAACCTGAAGACATAATTCTTGGCAGTTACTTCATGTTTTAGCTTCTCACAGCAACTTGCCTTGGATGTGTTTAGGAGACTTTAATGATATTCTTGCGTCGTTTGAAAAGAGAGGGGGTTTGACCTCATCCTAATCATCTCATTCAGGGTTTCCAAACTACTATCTCGGATGCACATTTGAATGATTTTCCTATGTCTGGTTATGCCTTCACTTGGGAACATGGTCACACTAGCGGCAATTTAATTGAGGAAAAACTTGATCGAGTTTTGGCCACTGACTCTTGGAGACAAAAATTCTCTCAAGCCTTAGCTATGGTTTTTAATATATCTTCATCTGACCACCTTTCGATTTATCTTGAACTATGTCACTTTGTGCCTAGGGCTCAGGCTAGACGATTTTGTTTCGAGAATAGCTGGAGGAGGGAGGCTGGTTGTAAGGATCTGATTATGGGTTGTTGGTTAGAGACAATGAGTATGGCTTTGGCTAAGAGGCTTTCTCGTTGTAGAGCACCACTTAAGGTTTGGGGGGAAGAACTTCGCCATTATCAGAAAGAAGAGTTTGTGAATTGCATGGCTATCATGGCTGCTATAAGAAGTTCTCGTACTGCAAGGGATAATGTCTGATTTCTGGAGGCCAAGAACAGGTATCAGGAATTATTGTTACAAAGGGAAATTTTTTGAAAACAACGTGCCAAAGAGTTCTGGTTGCGAGAAGGTGATGCTAATACCCGTTTCTTTCATCGACAGCAACAGAATCAAATTTCTTCTCTGAGGGATGAATCTGGAAACTGGTGTCACTTGAACTCTAGGTTAGAGGATCTTATGGTACGTTATTTTACTATTGTGTTTGCTTCCCAGAATCGCACCTCTACGTTGGTTTCCGATTTTATTCAGCATGGTATTACTAAGGACCAAAATGAGTTCTTGTTAGCTCCTTACTCAATTGAGGATGTTTGAGCAGCAGTGTTTGACATGAAGGCCGACAAAGCCCCAGGACTTGACGGGTTCAATCCTAGTTTCTACCAGGGCTACTGGGATGTCATAGGTACTGATATTACTCAGAGCTGTATTGAGATAATTCACAGCGGGTCTATTCATGATCTTCTAAATGTGACTAAATTGGTTTAATTCCTAGAAATCATCCCTGGAGTCTATGACAGATTTGAGACCAATTGCCCTTTGCAATGTTATATTAAAAATCATTACAAAGATGCTTGCAAATCATCTTCGCAATATTCTTCCACCACTGATTTTAGAAAGTCAGAGTGCCTTTGTTATGGGCAGGAATATTCAGGATAATTGTATTGTTGCCTTTGAAGCTGTACATGCATTTCACAGGAAGACTAGGGGTTCTAATTTTTCTGCAGCTGTCAAAATGGACATCAGCAAAGCATACGACAGAATGGAGTGGTCCTTTCTTCATCAAATGCTAGCTAAATTGGGTTTTAATGCTCTATGGATTAATCTTATCATGTCAAGTCTAACTTCGGCCAAGTATTGGATTTTGCAGAATAATAGAGAGCTTGGGCCCATTATCCCCACTTGGGGTTTACAACAGGGAGACCCTTTATCCCATACTTATTTATCATCTGTGCTGAAGGCTTATCAAACATGATTCGGATGTCTATTTAGAATGGTGATCTGAGTGGTTTTCGAGTTTGTCAGGGTAGACCACTAATTTCTCATATGTTTTTCGCTGATGACAGTATGGTGTTTTTGAAGGCTTCGGTTCAGGAATCACAATCTCTCAAACATATTTTAGCTACGTATGAGGCAGAATCAGGGCAGCAGATAAATTTAAACAAGTCTTCGATTACTTTTAGTGCTAATACCCCTCGGCACTCCAGAAATCAAATATGCTCCTAACTATAAGTTACGGAGAAGGATAAATATGTATTTACTTGGGTTTACCGTCATATATGGGGCGTAATAGGAAGGAGGTTTTTCATTACATTAAGGACTCGATGTGGACGCGTTTAAACCGTGGGAGCGCAAGTCTCTTTCCCGTGCGAGAAGAGAAATCCTATTAAAAATGGTTCTTCAGGCTTTACCTAACTATCTTATGAGTCTTTTCTTGTTACCTAAGACTTTATGTACAGAATTGGAGCATATCATGAATCAATTCTAGTGGGGAAGTGGGCGAAACTATTCTCAGGGCATTCATTGGCTTGCCTGGAACAAAATGGCTATTCCAAAGTTGTTCGAAGGGCTTGGATTTCAGAAACTTCAAGAATTTAATATAGCTCTTCTGGGTAAACAGGGCTGGAAACTCGTGGCAAGCCCAGATTCATTGGCAGCACGTGTTTTGAAAGCAAAGTACTTTCTAAATTGTAGTTTTCTAGAAGCTGATCTCAGCTCAAATTCGAGCTATGTTTGGCGAAGCATTTGGGAGTCTAAGAGTTTGATTAAAGGAGGATTATATTTGCGGGTTGGTAATGGTTCCAACATATTTATTTGGGATTCTCCTTGGCTGTCTAGTGAAGAGTGTTCTTTCATCTCAACTCCTAGACCACAAGACAGTACTGCTTTCCTGGTTTCGGATCTTATTGTGCAAAGTAGATGTCGAGCGGATTAGGAGATTATTCAATGAAAGAGATGTTGCTTGTATTCTCTCTATTCTTTGGAGTAATCAGATGGGAGATGACCGGGTTTGTTGGAAATTTGACATGAAAGGTACATACACAGTCAAGAGTGCTTATAGGTTACTTTGAATAATCCTATTGAGTCATAATTTATGTCTACTATAAGTTGGGCTCGGTTGTGGAAGATGAAGTTTCCACCCAAAGCTGTTAATTTCATTTGGCATGTCATTTGCAATGTTCTACCTTGTAGGAGGAATTTACATTCTAGGAAGGTGGAAATTCAAGATATTTGCCCTCTATGTCTTGGACACTTTGAAACTAATCTTCATATTCTTGTCAATTGCTCTTTTCCAAGACAAGTTTGGACTCTTTCCCATCTTGGGTTCAAGTGGTCTTCAACTATGTCTTTTGGGGAGTGGTTTCAGCAAGCCTCATCGTCCTTGACTTTGGAGAACTTGAGTTATGTTTCTATGGTTTGTTGGGCATTATGGGTCAACAGGAATGATATGGTACGGTGCCAAAGAAGTAGGAACCAGGAGCGATACTTTTGCTGGCTATGGGTGTTTTGCTAGTAAGGAAGTTAAGCTTCATGGTTCAGCAGTTCCTTCTACAGTAACCTATGATCATACATGGAGTCCACCACCGTATAATTGGTTAAAACTGAACACAAATGTTTCAACCGAAGTGGCTACTGGTTATGTGGGTATTGGAACAGTAGTTACGAATTCAGCCTCTGAGTTTATTACTAGCAAAGCATGGAGATTTTTGGGCTTTTTCAATGCTAAGGTGGCAGAGGCCATAGCTGTGAGAGAAGCTTTGAGCTGGATCAAGGACCAAGATTGGAATTATATTTTGTTGGAATTTGATTCTCTGTTAGTTGCCAATACTATCAAGAATGATACTACGGATGATTCGTCTACTTTTAGTTTGATAATTCAGGATTGCAAATCTCTTTTGTCTGAGATACCAGTCGCAAAATGTAATTTTATTTATAGATTTGCAAATGTGGCTACATATACGTTAGCAGTTGGAACACATTCCGAAGCAGGCTTGGGGGTTTGGATTCTGTACCACACCCTGTTCTACTTGATTTCTTGATTTCGTAATAAAGTATTCTCATTTTAACTTCAAAAAAAAAAAATTAAAAAATTCTCTCAACATACCCATAGTTGAACCTAATTCTAAATTCTTTTCACAAACAATGACAAATTTATAATGTAAAAATTGAAAAATAAAATCAATTAATGAAATAAAAGAAAACAACTCAAAAAGTGCAAATTCATTAGAATTTCAAGAGATGAACTATACTTACATTGACCAAAATTTCAGCTGTATAAGGAGAAAAAAATTATATTTGCTTTCTCTCAATTAGCTCTAAAAGTTCTATTTATAGTGACATTTTAGGTTAATTAGATTAATATTAGGATTCCTAATTGATTCAATATTCCTATTTAGTTGATATTTAATATTTCTTAATGATTTTCTTTAAAATAAATAATCTATAATCAACTAATAAAATACCAATAAAATTAAAAATTTACTAATTAGAATAGGACTAAATTACTCTTAATGATATCTTTAATTAACCAATAAAATTAAAAGTTTACAAGAGTATGATCGAATTAAACCGTCTTAAATGTAATTAATTAATATAACGTTAGAGAATTAATAATGTGTTAAGTAACAATTATATAACTTTTAATGATATGAATAAATTACATAATTTAATTTGGGCAAATCGTCTTTTGGTCCTGAGATACCCAGTCGCAAAAAATGTAAATTTTATTTATAGGATTTGCAGAAATGTGGCTACATATACGTTAGCAGTTTGGAACACATTCCGAAGCGCAGGGCCTTGGGGGTTTTTGGATATATTCTGTTCTACTTGTTATCTTGATTTACGTTAAGTAGTCTCATTTTAGAGACTTCAACAAAAAAAAAATGTAAAAAATTGCTCTCAACATCATGCCCTCATAGTTGAACCTAAGTTCTAAAATTCTTTTCCAAACAAGTGACAAGAATTTATAATGTAAAAATTGAAAAATTTAAATCAATTAATGAAATAAAAGAAAACAAACGAAACTCATAAGTGGCAAATTCATTAGATTTCAAGATAGAAGTGAACTATACTTACATTGAACAAGAATTTTCACTGTAATATAGGAGAAAAAAATTATATTGCTGTTCTCGCGTCAATAAGCCTCTTCTAAAAAGTTCTAGTTTAAGTAGACATTTTAGGTTAATTAGATTAATATTAGGATTCCTAATTGATTCCAATATTCTTTTATAGTTGATATTTAAATATTTCTTACATAATGATTTTCTTATAATTTATAAAGAGTCTATAATCAACTAATAAATTAAGCCAATGAGAAATTAAAACTGTGAACTAAATTAAGAATTAGGGATACTAATTACCTCTTAATGATATCTTTAATTAACCAATAAATTTAAACAGTTTACAAAAGTAATGGATCGATAAAAGCCGTCTTAAAATGTAATTAATTAATAAATGTAATTAATTAATATAACGTTAGAGAATTAATAATGTGTTAAGTAACAATTATATAACTTTTAATGATATGAATAAATTACATAATTTATAAATTTTAACGATATGGGCAGTTATTATTTTATATTAAAAAATTAAAATTTTTTATATTAAATTAAATTATGTTAAATATAATTAATTTAGTATTAACAAGATGATAAGTTCAAGTTTTATACAACTTTTAATTATTTAAAATAAATTATTTATTCATGGATTTTATTGAAATGACGAGTTAATTATTTTTTACATTAATTTTAAAATAAATCAAATTAATGAATTTTACCACCTTTCATTTTATTTTTTTATTTATCTCTATGAATTTCAATATTTTTTAATTCATATTTCTGAACACATGTCTATCTACTAATTTTTACTTTAATAATAAAAAATCACGCTATTTTTTTTACTATTGATATATCTTTATAATATTTTTTAATAGCATTATAGTCTTTATAATAATCTTTTTAATAGCCATAAATAAAAGAAATTTTCATTTAAAGAATCTATAAATGTATTATATAATTTCCTCTCAATTTTACTTTATTTTAAGCTTTTTTTTTAAAACCCTACTAATTTTTACTTTAATAATAAAAAATCACGCTATTTTTTTTACTATTGATATATCTTTATAATATTTTTTAATAGCATAATAAAAGAAATTTCATTTAAGAATCTATAAATTATATATATTTCCTCTCAATTTTACTTTATTTTACTTTTTTTTAACTGTGCATAGCATGAGTATATTTCTAGTTTATATTATATACTAGGCAATAACTTGCGCTCCGTGTGGCTATACTAAAAATATATATTTTTTTAAGTTATAAGATACATATTTTGAGTAAAATTTTAAGAAATAAAAATATGGACAATGATATTGTATCTTTTAAGAAATGTGTGAATTTAAGAAATGTGTGAGTTTTAAAAAAGAAATAGTTAAAAAGATAATTCTGACATTAGTTGTATAGTTCATGGCACATATTAAGTATTTTTTAGCTAAGACTTACCTTTGATCATGTGTAGCTTAGGTTTCCTTAAATGGAAGATAGTATATAATTTTATACATATATGTATGTCCTGCCATTTTTCAAGTCATGGCCATCAAAGCATAAACATGTACTTATTCAATTGTAGAAATTTCTTTGTTTAAACTGATATTGAATTCACACTCATTTCTGAAATGAATTAAGTTTAATTTTTTTATTAAAAACAGCTTCTAAAATCATATTTCTTGACAATGTTGATTGTCATTCGTACCTAAAACATACAAAATGATTTTAAAATAGAAATATAATAGATTTGTAAATTAAAAAGAAGCCAAAAACAAAGGTTACTATCAAATCTGGACTTCATGAACTTCTAATTGCATTTTTTGGGTCTTAAAAAAAATTGAAATTGGCGGCTGCAATTGAAGGGTGGTTTTTGTGTTGCAATGTTTAATCATTTTCTATCTCATCAAGTCTGAAATGTTTATTTTTAATTTTTTATTTTAAATTTAATTTTGGTGGATCGAGTTTTAGAATGATGCACTAAATAGTCATTTTCGATTTTCTTGATTAGAGATTTTTCTTGTCATCTGGTTTATGTATCACTTTTTAATGCTATTGGCGATGGTTTTGCTTCACTCTGGGTTGCAATGTTAGTCACTTTTTATCTCATCAAGTTTGAAATATTTATTTTTAATTTTTAATTTTTAAATTTAATGTTGGTGGATCGAGTTTTAGAATGATGCATTAAACAGTCCTTTTTTATTTTCTTGATCACTAATTTTTCTCCTCATTTGGTTTATGTGTCACTTTCTAAATGTTATTGGTGATTGATTTGCTTCACTTTGTTGTGATAATTACGCTCCAACTCTACAGAGTTGGATTTTTTTTTTAGAGAATAACAACATTTAACAATATATATATATATATTTTGCTAATAAATGTATGTTTAATTTATTCATTTGTTGTTTTGTTTGTTAGAATTTTATTATGGTAAATGAAGAGTTTCATAACCGTTATCATGGTTATCATGGTAAATGAGAAACTTTGAAAAATATTCAAATTAATTTTTTTAATGAATGCAATACTAATTAGTCATTATTTATTTTTTTTAATGTTTTATGTTATTAGAAGATGAGTGGTCTAATATTTGTTTGTTATTATTTTGTAACAATTAAAATTTGGACATAATTTTAGTTGTTCAAATAATTTAAAGAAAAAACTTCATACTAAATGTTTATTGTGTTTATGTATGGGAAAAAGCTTTTTGAAGGAAGGTTGGCAAGAGTTTATTTTTAAACGTAATTAATGATTTTGTTCTCTTTTTTAGTATTTATTATTGTAAAAATATATTAATGCAATTTATTTATATTCAAATGCAATTTAAGGATGTTATGAATGAGAAGAATTTGAAATATTTTTTTATTATTCTTCTCTTGTTTAATTGTAAATGCCTATTTTATTTAATTTTTATTTTTACCAAATTTTAGGATACTAAATTTAACTTTTTGTTTAATATAAAAGTTAACTGCAAAAGAAAAAAGAAAAGGACATAATTTTGCCATAATAATTTTCTTTTCCTTATTATTTAGGTAGAATTACAAAAATATCTTAATAAGATAATGTATCCGTGTTGTTTCCCGTAAGGATCATGACCTAACAAGAGTTTGGTTGTGAGGGAAACTTGGGATCAACCAAGGGGAGTCTTCTGTGCCTCTATGGCGCACGGCCAAAGCTAGTGGCGCAAGCCACTACATGTGGCATGTGCCACAAGCCTGTGGCTCACGCCACTTCAACCCAGAATCACTTGTTTGACTCTATTCTTGCTTGAAACCTTCCTGATTTGGGAAGGGCCTTGTGCCAATACATAGGGCGAACGCCACTCTCTTGTGGCACATGCGACTTCTCCCTATGGGGCTAGACCCTTCATTTCAAAGGTTAATGATGTAAACAATCAATAAAACAGCCCCGATATGGAGATCTAGTGGTAAAGCTCCAATCTTAAGCTATCTGGAATGCATTTTTATCCACAAATGGATAAAATAAACAATAATAAACAAGATTGAGAGTAATGATTGGTGTATTTGTTCATCATTCATGATGAACATCAAGGCTATGAACTTAAGTCTTGTTCAACCCATTAAATTCTTGCCCTTTGAGTCCTTTACTTTTCAAGCACTTTATTATTCTGTCTCTTAAATTTATGCATCTTAACTTAATGTATTATGATTATTATCGTACTAACCTTTCATTTGTTAACTTTGTAATTAGAACATGCATCATTTGGTCATTTGTGAATGAATGAATGTTAAGTGTTTGTGGATGTATGATTTTAATTATGCGAATGATGTTTATGTTGTGATTGTATTGTATGGATGTTGTTATTTTGTTTTGTTTTAATGTTATACTATGGAAAAATGTAAGAGATCTTAATGAGCCTCATTTATTGCATGTTTGTAATAATTATGAGTTTGGGAAATTTGGAGGGTATTGGGTAGGATGTACTATATGAGTGGTATGTATTCTTTTGTCCTCACCTCCCTTTTTTTGGATGTTTAATTTTAAGATCCATTAAAATGCTTGATTGACATATTTTCCAAAATTGCATCAAAACTATTTTACATCTCATTTTTAGTTAATTGTGTTATTAAGTCATTGTGAATCATTGGACAAATAGGAGGCTGGTTTAACCAGGCAATATGAGTGCCTAACACCTTCCCATATCATACCTAACTCTCACACCCCGTCTCTGGTTTAAAACTGAGCCAGTCAATTACAAAGAATCGACTAATTTGAGAATTTTCCATGATAAAGGTGGTGAATCTTAAAAAATAATAACACTTTTACGAAAATAAGAGAACCATTTTCCAAAAATCAACGAATGGGTTTAATAAAGAAAACTAATTTACTAAATAAATATGAAGTGCCTATACACCTTTCCATTATCATACTAACTCTCACACTCCCCGTCTCTGGTTTATAAAAAAACTGAGTCCAGTCAAATACAAAGAATCGGACATAAATCTTGAGAATTTTTCCATGATAAAGGGTGAGTGAATCGTTATAAATAATAACACTGTTTACGAAAAAATAAGAGAACCATTTTTCCAAAAAAATCAAAACGAATGGGTTTAATAAAGAAACTAATTTACTTTAAAATAAAATTAAGCCAAGGCCCCGTTTCGGATTTCCGATTCTTTCCATATTTTTTGGAAAAAAATCAACAAACACTATAATCTGCTTCTACACCTGGCAACTCCCCACTGGGGATTGGAAAACCCAAATCTTGGTTTTCCGATTTTGGTTCGAGTAGAGAGTTTGAACTCCAAACAGGTTTGTGCACTTATTACACAAACGTTTAACAATGCTATTAGAACGATTTTATAACGTTGAAAAGTTCACTTTTTTTGGTACCCTTTATAAATTACGTTGTCACAGTGGGCACGGTTGTCTATCTGTCACGTGGAATCTGCTTTGGTGTTTTACCCCTAAACCCCCAAGGAGGGTGGATACTGGGGTTTGTGTCCTTTTAGCTACTACTACAAGCAGTTTGGGAAGTCTGCCACTAAGTTAGACGAAGGACATCCACTCAATGAGAGTCCAAGACACCATTTGGTTATAGGGCGGATCAAAAGATTGGCAACAAATCAACGTGTATTGCCTTACCCATTCTATTTGCTTAGTACTTTAAAAGTAAATGGGAAGAATAAAATGTACCAAACTTTCTCTTCTTCAATGGACAGATCATCTAGAAAGTACCTTAAAATAGACGACCCCTCTCCAAAGCGTCCGTCTAAGTAGTAATCTGACACTAAAAGTTCCTTCCTCAGCAAATGACCATAACACAAGTTTTAATGATGATTGCATTCATACATAAATGCTGAGAGGCATTCTGTTTATCCACAAATGCCGTCTAAAGTAATAGTTTTTATGGCCCATAAGCCAATTATTGGTGCCGATAGGAGTGTAGAAAGACCTTGTGAACTGTTGACCTCGTGTAGTGGGGAGATATAAAAGTGTAAGATCAAGTGGCATTTATTCCAAACGTTCCCGTCGTCCCTGTTTTTTGTTTTGTATATTTATTTCTCATGATTGGGTGTTGTGTCTTATCCATGCATCACGTTAAGCTTGTTTATTGTAGCCATATATTGTATTAATATTATGGCCTCGATCTTTGACGTTTCCAAACAGCCGCCCTAAAGGGCGCAAGGACTTAGTATATGATGAAGTTGGGTTGGGAAGGAAAAAACGAGCACCAAAACGAGCTGCTTCCAAATAGTGAACCTAAGCAAGGGCCGAAGGCCTAAGGCTACGTAAAGAGGAAAAAGCTTCCTCCAATGCCAACGTCCAACCCTGAAGAAGAAGAAGAATGCATGAGATTTATATAGAGGCTCAGTGTCAATAATCTTTGTGAGAAATATAAGCAAAGTCGAGCAACTTGGAGATACGCGACTGAACGTCTCTTTTGTCCAAAGGAGTGGGCACGCGCGCTGAATTGGTTGTCACTACCTCATGCGCAATAGATTGCCAAACGCCTATGGAAATTGGGCGACTGTCACCCTATGAGGATCTGCTAGAATGACGCCAATTTTGCCCACCTGAAAAGGTGTCTTCAGGTGGTATGAATACAAACCCAGTTTTTGGTTCAAACATAAGTTTTGGACTTGGGGATCTACTGATTGGCCCCCTGGCGTTGATTTTACGGACCCATAATTGGTCCGTGGGCTGAAAGAATTGTAAATGGTGTCTACTTATCGTGTAAAACCCATTTTTTAATCTTTTTTTCGGGAATTTACTTTGATGTTTATTTAGGCGATCAATCGAAACTGGGTGCCCAAGAAGATGCGTCAGGCCTGCCCCTAAGCACAACTTCTCGGTGCAGACTTCCTCGATGTATTGCATTATTGTGCACTCGCCATGGTACACATGGACTGATTAGTTTACTTTAGTGGTCGGTAAAATAGAGGTGAAATTGTACCAGATCTGTTGAATAGTACCTAAGTTCGGGTACCCGGGCACTTGTTGTGGTATTGTTGTTAGTCCGGAAAAATAATTACTAAATGCAATGAGTTAATTATTTATTTAACTATTTTTGGAAGCCAATGTTTGATGCTGATTATTAGGGTGGAGGTGGGAAAATATTATATGGATATTTTTTTTTGGAGAGTTATGGTATTAACATGCATGAATATTTTCTAGTGTGGTTATACTAGAGGAAATTAATTTTTAGTGGAAGTTTATTGAGTAAATTAATGTGAATGGAAGTTAAAATAATAAGTAAAGAAGGAAGAAATTAATTTGAAAAGGAAATATTTAGAGCCATTGGAATGAAGAAATTCATTTAGACTTTGATCTTAGCCAACACATTTAGGCATGAAATTTTTAAGGAAGTCAAATTGGACTTTGGCAACTTAAAGTAACGATACCGAACAACATTTTTTTTTCTTTCTTCTCATTGCTCAGTTGCTCACGCCAATTTCCATCTTCTTCCCATTCCTATGCCTTTCTCCATGTTTAGTTCATTTTTCCTTACCTCGCTAACGATTACCAGCCAAACTACGCTTAATTAAACATCATAGTAATTAAGGAACTTAATGCTTAAAGGAATTAAAGGAGTAGAAGTTGAGAATGAGTGATTACAAAGTGCAAGAGAAGTGAAAGTTACCGGGGCATTGAGCAAGTGAAGGCTGTGGGTTTTTTGATGTTTTGATGAATTATTAAAGTAAGAATTCATGGTTGTTTTAGACATGTTTTATTGAAGTTGCCATAAATCATGGCTCCAACTATTTCACTCCTTTTTGTCAAGTTTTGAGCTCTGTTACATGGTTGAATTTATCATGCTTTTTGAAGCATGGTTTGGCAGAACCATCCTCAAAGGCGTAAAGAGGATTAAGCCCAAGGAAGTAAAAGTGCCCTTTCCAAAGCTTAAAGTGAATCGCTGGTGTTAATATAAAGAGTTAGTGGCATCATAATTTCCAACTTGTTTTTAAAGTTGCTTTTTTACATCGCGCGTTTAGGGTTTTTGAATATATTTTGGAGAAACCTGTATTGTGATGTCTATTTCGACTTGAAAGAGACGGGTAATTGCTGAAAATTTTTTTAAATGTGAAGGATGTTCGGTTTGCTGCCAGGTGGATATTGGAACTCATTTTTCTGGAACCCCTTTATCACGTTCGCGTCATTTATTTTCTGGACATTGCTTGGCGCCCATAAAGACCCTTGTCTGGTCAGCCCTCTTATTTCCTCAGCTTTCGCAAAATCTATATTCTTGTACTGTCGCGTAAATTCCCCCAAATTTTTGGTTTACTTTGTAGCTGCAAACCTTATGGATAGTAAATAGTCCAAAAAGACTGGTTGTGTTATGAATGTCTTAGAGCCCTGTTCTATTCCGAAATGATTTTGGTTCGCATTATTGGACCACTCAAATGCAAAATAACGTTTTAATAGTTCTTGCGATAAAAAGTTCTAATAGCTATTCACCTTGTTCTATATTTCACAACCCCAACCCCCTCGTGTGGTCCACATTGGGCATAATACCAGTATGCTCAGACTAGTATGAGGACTGAAACAGCCGACAAGATCTGGACTTTGTGTTTAGTCGGGCCCACATGGGCATTAAACGTCAAATTTGAGTTTGCCCATTTTGACCACTAATAAATGACATAGGGAGATTAAGTGGATTTCCTGCACCTCGAGTCTCTCGCTTTTCATAAAAGGTTGTTTCCCTGTGGGCTCTTGAGAAATTCTGCCTTCGGTTCTAAGATTGGATTTCATTTGAAGTGTGTTGTGGTGAAGTGACATTCAAGAAAATTGGAACACTTGTTCCTGCTGATCAGGTCCCTGATCCTGTTGGTGCCTGTGGTATCTGAGGCTTTTGGTTTTGCTTCTGACTCTTTGATCCTGGGCTGGGGTCCCCTTCTGAAACATTTGTAGAACATTGTTTGTCTTAAATTTCCTAATGAAGATCTAATTTGATTCAATTTGGAGACCCAATAAACCATTCAAAATTGTAGAATGTGGTTAAAAAACCCCAGCAAAAAGGGTCCAAGGTATTGCTAACGAGATGCTGAAAATGAGATTCTTGATTTTATGTACTTAATACTCTATAGTTAAGTAGATATGACATTTTATAGTGTTTTGAGTAAAAAATTTTGAAACTGATGGAGTACTAAATGAAAAGAGGTATTTTGAATTAAGAAAATTTATTTGCTTTCTGTGAAAGAAATGATTTTGAGTTTGGGGCTGCTATACGTATGGCATGATTTGAGACTGGTGAAATGGAAGAAAGATAGCGTAGTGAGCATGAATTTTCTTGATGTGGTGAAGGCTGATGATCATATTCGTAGGGTTGATTAAGCCCTTTATAAATAGGTCTGGTACCGTGCGACTTAAATTTGTGTGAATATGGGGTGGTGCTTATTCATAGGCCAGCGTGGGTGCATTTCATAGGCCACGAGTAATGTGATGGGGGGTGGCCGCTAAACCAATGAGGCCACGAATTCAAGCATTCTGCTTAATTGTTTCATCGTTTGCATGAAGGTTTATGAGCCTTAAACGAAAAACGAGTGAGAGAAATCCTCTTACTTGTTGCCTAGTAGAAGAGTAATGAAAGAACATATTTTGTTTATGTATAAGTCTTTGCTCATTGATACAAGTATAAATGATGCGAATATTACCGTATTTTCATGTAAGTTGAGTTAGCTTGGAGTATGTGTTATTGAAAATTGATATTATTTAACAGTTTATTTTACCAGCGCGATGTTGATTTTATTCACAGGTTAGGACGAGCAGAGTGGATCAGCCAGAGTGGACTTTACGCACATTGATATTTTGGTAGAAATGGGTGGGAATTGTAGCATGTAATATTTTGTGATGTGAGTTGGTGTATTGTCAATGTATTAAGAGTTAGATAACATTTTGTATATGATGATTAATAGATTATGTGTTTTCGTGGTGAGGATATTTAGTTTTATGTGTAGGAGTTTGTCTGTTCGGAGTGGGTTTGGAGGAGGAGGTAGTGTGTATTTCTATTGTGTGGAGCAAGTTATTTTTAGGAAGCCTAGCAGTAGATTCTTAAACATCAATTTTTATAAAAGAAAAAAAAAAAAACAAAATGTAATACTTGCTCCGCTTATGAAAATCTTAAACCACTTCTAATTATGTTGATCCTAGGCTTTTATGTGACAATACAGAAGTGGTGCTCCGGTCACCGATGTGTGGCAGTCGCAAGCACGGTCTGTTCTCCTTGTGGGATTGGTCGTGGGTTGTTTTTACAAGGTCCCACCCTGGAATCTAATTTGGTCAAAAAGATGCGGAAACTCAGTCTTATTACGGGGCTTCCCATTATGTGGCATTTTGCCAACATCAGAAACCCTAAAGTGGGGCCACCCAACCCTCATTTTCCTAATAAGATAGGGACATTCGGGAGGTGTCCCGTTAGGGGAGGAGTTTTTTGATACCTTTAAGGAAACTGTTGATTTTTGGAAAACTCAACCTAAACATGCAAAAGACAACCTCTGTGGTTTCTTTGGGTTTCAAAACGAGTTTGAGAGTTATTGATTCTTTGATCATCAAAAAACCTCAAGATTAGTTAAAAGGGTCCCAAAGCAACACTTTCCAATCAATTCTTCCAAATATCGGATTCTTGCGATCAAAAAGACGCAAAGTTTATAGGGATCAATCTCATAAGGGCAATTTCTGTGGCCTCTGTAGCGCACACGCTATAGACCCCGTTAAAGTGAATGGGCGCAAGATACTACGGTTGTGGCATGCGCCAAAGCTTGTGGCTCACGCCACAGGTCAAAACGCTAGAACCCATTATTTTTGGACTCTAATTTTATTGTCTGGAAGCCTTCCTGATTCTGGCAAGGGACTTGGCGACCCACTTTACGGTTGGGGCCCGCCGACAGCGCCAGTTCCCCTATGGTCGGCCCAGGGCCCACCCCTTGGTGACCGAGTTGTGGACGAAGGCTGGTCAGAATGTGAATATACATTCAAATTAAATGGCGCCGTCCCTGCATTCGAGTAAATTCAGACTGGCGCAACTGACGAGTCAAACCATTAAGTGGTCTGTCGTGGACTATGTGCTTCTTTTAGGCCACAAAGTGGATCAAATAAACAATAAAGAAACTAACAGAATTGAGAGCAATGATGGGTGTATTTTGGTTTTCACGATCATTGTTAGGAGTGAACAATTCTAAGGCTCCCACTGAGCTTAAATCTTGTTTATAATCCTTTAAATATCTGTGTTCTTTTAAAAAGTGATATCTGTTCAATTTTGTGATCTAGCTTTTATAGTGACATAAGATGGTGCTCCGGCACCGATTGTGGCATCCACCGTCTGGTTCTCCTGGATTGGTCGGTGGGTGTTACATGCCACCTGATCTAATTTGGTAAAAATGGACTCAGTCTTATTACGGGGCCCATATGTGGCATTTTGCCACATCAACCCTAAAATGGGGCCACCCACCCTCATTTTCCTATAAATAGGCATTGGGAGGTGTGCCTTAGGGAGGAGTTTTTGATACCTTTAAGGAAACTGTTGATTTTTGAAAACTCAACCTTAAAATCAAAGACAACTTGTGTTTCCCTTTGTTCAAAGTTGAGATTCATTATTCTTTGATCATCAAAACCCTCAAAGATTAGTTAAAGGTCCCAAAAACACTTTCATTAATCTTCAATATCGGATTCTTGGATCAAAAACCAAGTATAGGATCAATCATAAGGGCATTTCTGTGCCTCTGTAGCGCACGACCTTAAGTAATGGCGCAAGATACTACGTGTGGCATGCGCCACAAGCTTGTGGCTCACGCCACATCAACCTAGAACCCTTATTTTGGACTCTATTTTTGTCTGAAGCCTTCCTGATTTGGCAAGGGCCTTGCGCCACTACGTGGGGCGCACGCCAGTTCCCCTATGGTGCCAGGCCCTTCGATTTAGAGGTTCAGAATGTGAAATAATCAATAAATGGCCCCGATTCGTAAATTCAGTGGCCAAGCTCCAACATTAAGTGGTCTGGGATGTGTTTTTGGCCACAAATGGATCAAATAAACAATAAGAACAAGATTGAGAGCAATGATTGGTGTATTTGTTCATCATTTAAGATGAACATCAAGGCCATGAGCTTAAATCTTGTTTAATCCTTTAAATTCTTGTCTTTTAAATACTGTCATTTACTTTTCAAGCACTTTATTATTCTGTCATTCAATTTTATGCCCCTTAACTTAATGTATTATGTTTATTATTGCACGAATCCTTTATGAATGAATGGTAATGATTGGGGGATGTATGATTGTTTTTTTATTCTGAGATGGATGTTTATTTTGTGTTTGTATGGTATGAATGTTGTTATTTTATTTTGCTTTAGTATTATATTATGGTAAGATATAAGAGACCTTAATGGGTCTCAATTGCTTCTTTTTGTAATAATTATTGGGGATTTAGGAAATTTGGAGGGTAATGGGTAGATTGTATAATTAGGTGTGATTTGTAATTCTTTTCTCCTCTCCCTTTCTTTGCATGTTTAATTAATGGCCTAAAATAATATGCTTGATTGACACGGTTTTCCAAAAATTGCATCTAAAGATTGTTTACATCTCATTTTTTAGTTAATTGCATTATTTAAGTCATTGTGAATTATTGAACAATGAGGAGGCCCGTTTAACCGGGCGATAAGGGTGCCTAACACCTTCTCCTATTATACATAACTCCCGGACCCCGTCTTTAGTTTAAAACCGAGTTAGTCGATTCTAAAGAATTGATTAATCGAGAATTTTCCCTAATATGGGTGGCGACTCCAAAAAAAACAAACTCTTACCAAAGTAAGAGAACCATTTTTCAAGGATTAATGAATGGGTTAAAATAAAGAAAATCAAAATTTTTTTTAATAAAATCAACTAAGCCCGTTCGATTTGATTCTTTCCTTCCATGGAAAAAATCTTAGCGTCCTCAACCTGGTGACTCCGCTGGGGATTGAACCCAGACTCTTTGATTTTCAATTTTGGGTTTGAGTAGAGAGTTGACTCCAAAAGTTGTCAACTTATTCACAAACTTTGATAATGCTATTAACTTTATAATGAGTTTACCTTTTTGCACTTATAAATGTCATTCATGCATTTATCTCTTCTTAATCTCTTTTCTAGCCTAAACCCTAAAGGTAATATTGGGGATTGTGATCCTTTCACTCTATTCGACTATTTGGATCCACCACTAATATACATCACCCATAAGTCAAGTACCAATTGGTAATATAAAAAGAATTGGCACAATTTGTTATCACCATTTGTTTAGACCCAAAGCAAATGGGAGGAAACAATCAATTCTCGCTTATGGAACCTAAGACTTAATAAACCTGACCAAAGCTCATATAATTGACCTTAGTTCCTTTCTTTAGGAATACCATAATAAATGCGAGAGGTGTCAGTCCAAAAACCCATGATGCTTTATGGGCCTAACCAATTTGTCTTAGGGTTTAGAAAAGACTTCGACCTTGAATCGTGTGTGGGAGATATAAAGGCAGAGATCATGCATTTCCCAACTTCCATTTCTCTTTGTTTGTATATATTTTCTATGATTGTGTTTTGCTTTATTCATACATCACTTAACTTGTTTATTGTAGCCATATATGTGTATTCTATCATGGCTCGATCTTGACGTTCAAAATACCAAAAGGCGAAGGACTTAAGAGAAGTGTTGGAAGCAAAACAGGCCAAATATGCTCTTTCCAATAGTGACTACAAGGCCGAAGCCCAAATACCTAAGTGGGAAGCTCCTCTGGTTCCAACATCGACTAAAGAAAGTGTTGGAAGCAAAATAGGCCAAATAGGCTCTTTCCAATAGTGACTACAAGGCCGAAGCCCAAATACCTAAGTGGGAAGCTCCTCTAGTTCCAACACCGACTAAAGAAGACCAATTAGAAGAGGCTCATCAACTCTTACTTGAAATAAAGCAAGCGCAACATAAAGCTATGACTCTCTTAGAGGCGCGATTGACACTCATGAGCAACATCGGCAACCGCCTTGTGGAAACTGGACACTTCACTCTAGAGGGTACGAAGCCCTATCAAACCTCTTAGGCTTTGAGGTTTAAGAATTGTAAATACTTAGTTAGGGCCAAAGAACTGTTAATGTAAAAAAGTCAACTTTTGAAAAGTAATGAAGTGAGTCTATTTTGAGCCAAATATTGTTAATACCAAAAAAAAAAAAAAAGAAAAAGAAAAGAAACAATCTCAATTGTATATAAATAAAGAATCCTGCTCAAGTATGATGACGCTTAAGGCAAAAAAAAAGGGATACAAAAAAAAAAAGCAAAAGGTCATTATAAGTATTTGGCTACAAAATAAGGCATGTTTTGCTCCTATCAGTTCACAAGAGCCCTCCTTCGATTTTGGATTTGAACAGTTGTGACAAAGCCATGATGGAATATAGCATTAGTTGCATCTCACCTTGTTTTGATTGTGTGATTGCATTTTTGTATGTGATTTCATATACATACATCCACGCATACATGTATCACTTTGTGTTCTCTAACATTTATTTTATGCAGTCAAGATAGCGCCTCGAAGGGATAAAGCTCCACAAGAGATCAGTTGGTTAAGAGCAAATAATCGCTTGGTTAGAGTTGAAGAACCTTCGATTTGTCTGTTCCAGTTCCTACCAGTTCTTTAGGCTCCCGTATTGAGAATGAGAACTTCCCGATTTAAGTAGATTATCAATTTTAGCTTCTACATCAGTTGATAATATGTGCGAGACCGGTGTTCCTATGTCGGATACTGAGAAGATGATCAAAAAGATAATGGCAGCTAGTCTAGAAAAGCTCTTACGTTCAGATAAGGGTAAAGAGAAAGTGATCATAGAAGATGATGAGTCTAAGGGTGAACCTGAGAGAAAGGAACATGTAGATGATACTTGGCAAGATGAAGAATTCTTTGCCAAGAAAATGCCTACAAAGAAGACCAAATCTGAGCCAGCTGTATTGAAAAGATTTAAGAAGCTGGATAAGAAGTTAGAGAAGTTGCACGTTTTCATGAAATCCAAGGGAATGGATCAGCATGTTGATATTGATCATGATAGTGATGAAGAGTTTGAGTTAAAGCATGTCACTCTAACCTACAAGATGCCAAAGGTGCCAAAATATGATGGCACTAGTGATCCCAAGGTGCATCTTATGCAATACAAAGTCGTTATGGAGCTGGCGGGTCTGCCATCAAAGGAAATTCTGAAGATGTTCCCCATGTCCTTAACCGAGTCTGCTCAAACTTTGTATTATAACTTAGAAAAGAAGGTGAGAAGAGATTGGAGCGAGCTCAACACGATTTTCCTAAGAGAGTATGCTTATAACCTTTAAATGAGCGTCAACTTGAGGGATTTGGAAGCAACTATGCAGACAAATGACGAGACCTTTACTGATTATTTGGCTAGGTGGAGAGCAAGGTCACACAGATAAGGAACCATCCAGATACTAAGGAGCAGATTAAGATCTTTATAAAGGGTACTTTGCCAGCTTTTGTGAGAAACTGTATTACATGCCTTTGGTGGAATTTTCACAAGTGTATGAGATGGGGACTGCCATTGAAGACAAACTAAGAAAAGACAGAAAGTATAGGAACCGTGTGCGGAATTTTAATAAATTCAGCTTCCAGGGGTCTAGTCCGTCTGTAAAGTCCCCAAGTACCAATAAGAATACAAAAATTGCCACCTTAGACCTGAGAGCCACCAATGTGCCACAAAGAAGGCCATAAAGAATACAAAAATTGCCACCTTAGGACCTGAGAGCCACCAATGTGCCACAAAGAAGGTTTTTCAACTTTGGGCACTCCTCTCTCTAGAGTGGTTTAAAAAAGTTAAAGTCAACGGTCTGTCGCGGACTGCTCACACCAAGAACCTCCTTCAGTACCTTTTACCAAGAATTCTTGATTCACAATGCTTACTGTCCATTTTCATCAAGGCCCAAAGGTCACATTACCGGGGACCTCATTACCTTCGGTTGAGGCATGAGATCCAGGAACTTGATGCATTGAGGGCAAAGGTTAACTGACAGAAAAAGCAAGGCCGAGCACCGAGAAACTTTAATTCCACTTCCAAATTTTTCGTAATAACTAATCCACTTCCAAATTTTCGTAATGTACCATCTTCTAAAAATCTTTATATTGTTGAGTTTAAAAAGACTCTTGAGGAGGTGATGGCTGAATTCGAGGAGGAGGAGAAAGAAAGAGAGAGAGAGTTGCTGTTGGAGCATATATATGTGATGGTCCTAAATGTATGGGACAATAGTGATGAAGAGGGGCTGAATCAGAGCGAGGAAGTTTGGGTAGGAAGCGAGGATGAGATGGTAGTGTATCCCATTACTCTTGACGTATAGAATAGCAAGGAAGAAGAAGAAGCAAGAGCTGTGAACCATATGACCCGCAGTGGTCGAGTATATCAACCGGACATGATCAAGCCAAGGGAAGTAAATGAGAAATCTAGCTCATCGGGTGTGCCAAAGAAAGATACTGAAGATGATGCTTTGATTAAACAGTTGAAAAGAACCCATGCAAATATAAGCATGTGGGACTTGCTCGTCTCTTCTAAGAAACACTGAGAAGCTTTGCTGAAAGTAATGGTCGAGATTCTACTTTCATCATCCATCTCTATAGTTGATTTTGTGGGCCTGGTTCAGCATAATCCCCTCACAATCACCTTTCTAATGATGAGCTTCCTCCCGAAGGAAGGAATCACACCAAAGCTCTATTTATAAAGGCTAAAGTGAGAGGTAGGATCATTGGGAATGTTATGGTTGATGACGGATCAGCTTTGAATGTGTGTATGTTGAAACTTCTTTCCAAGTATAAGATGAAGTTGTCTGACTTATAACCTTCTGATGTTATTATTAGAGCTTATGAAGACTTCAAGAGACAGGCAAAAGACATATTTAAAATAGTGGTTAAAGTGGGGCTGATCAAGAAGGAGACTGAATTCAGTATAATAGATATCCTCCTACATTTGCCTTACTACTTGGGCGCCCATGGTACCATTCATTAGGAGGTGTGCCATCAATGCTACGCCAAAAGATCAAATTTCCTTTTAATGGTGAGGTCATCACCATCCCTGCTACAAGTGAAAGGAGTGTAGCCATGCTAAATATAAACAAGCAGGTCATCCTCCTACGGACTAGTTTCCAGATTGCTATACTAAGCATCGACATAGGGCCCACTATCTCTAATATCATGAAGAAGATGAACTATGAAGAAGGGAAAGGACTTGGAAAGAACCAACAAGGCATTACGGAACTACCTGAAATTCACACACAGAGAAGCCACTTAAGCCTGGGTTATAAACTTGGAAGCACACCAACGAAGACATTCGGTTGGTTGGACACGGATGGATGTTTCATTCGTTCGAGTGAGCATTCCTCTCCATGTCTACCGATAGAGCTATTTGAGCATAAGGGAAAAACATACCCGCGTTTGGAGATCTTAGCGGATGTAATTGAAATCCTGGCGGTTGAGCCCAGAGGACTAGAGTTGGAAGAGATCAACATTCGATTTGAGGTATGTTGCAAAGAAGGCAATCAAGGCAGTGTGATAGTCGATCACCTAGATGCATCTCCTGGTGACGCTGAGATAGCGGACATTAAGTTTCAGATGAAGACATCCTCCCGATTCAAATAGACCAATGGAAAATGTACTTCAACAGGGTTGTCTACTATCAGGGTTGCGGCGCTGATGTGGTTATAGTAACTCCAGATGGGGAGCGACTGCCTTTTAGTATCAAGTCGGCATTTCAGGTCATTAATAATGAGGTAGAATATGAAGTATGTATCGCAGGGTTAGAAGCAGCTCTGAGTATTCAAATCAGATGCCTAATAGTTTATGGGAATTCCATTCTGATAGTTTCCCAAGCACTAAAGAAATGGAAGATCAGAAAGCAGCACTTGATCCCATACCTTTGATGCCTAGATCAGCTGGCTCAACATTTTGAAGGCTATCATTCTACTGCCTACCCCGGTCTATGAATCAGTTTGTTGATACATTGGCTACTCTTGCCTCCATGGTTGATGCCAGTACTGATATGGTCATCAAGCCTTTGAATATTCAAGTTCATCAACAGCCAGCCTATTGTTGCAGTCTCCAGCTCGCCAACAGCAAGCTTTGGTTATGGGATATTCAGACTTGGTTAGAAAATGAAGTATACCCTGAGGGTGCCTCTAAGTTTGATAAAACGACTCTCCGGGAGCTATCCAAAGATTTTCTCTGAAGGATGGCATCTTGTACAAACGGATGTGGAATCAAGCACATATTAGGTGCATAACCGTAGAAGAGGATCAACAGATAATGGAGTGGGTGAATGGCGAAGAAGAAAGCCCCCTCTAAAAAAAAGAACTTATAGTCTTGGGTGATTTTGGAGGGATAAATTGAAGGGAAAGTGGGTGAGTTTTGGAGGGAAGTAAAGTCATTATTAGTAATGCTATAAGAAAAAAGATTAATGTTAATGGCTCATCATTAATGCATTAAATATTTTTGCAAAAATCAATAATTAGCAACTAAGTTGTCCTTTAAACCAATTCAACATCATATCATTCTATTGAGCCAATAAACCAATTCTTAAAGATAAAGAATATTGCAGTAGAAAAATTAAAAATGACAAACACATGAATTTATCCCAAGACCAATCCATGTATCCAAGTCAAGAGACTTAGTCTTGTGCATCCAAACTAAGAGCCCTCATCCATTTGTTTTGACCCAAACAACTAATATATAACATTCGATGTGGATATTGATGAACTCTAATTGGAATAACACATTTGTAATATTTGTCATACAAAATTAAAACATATAAAAATATATTATAAAAGGAACATGATACTACTATTTTTATCTAAATCATCCAAACTATATGAGTAGTAGATTGTGCTATTAAATCATTTGTACATTTAACAAAATTTTTAAAAATCTACTAAAATCTTCCATTACATAAGTTTGGTGAGCGTATTATATATACAACTTAAATTATGCTATCCAACAAATTATCATGGAGCAATTGAATTAGCCTTTTCAATTTTTATGTTGCACTACCTACATTGCTACCGTAATTGGCTTTAAAATGGCTTATATGTATTATACTTTCAACCTTTTCAATTAACTAATTGAATTAGTGGTTAATACAAGTTAATTCGTCGTTTGAATCCTCCATGTGGCAGAGTGAGCATATACTTGTTTTGTAAGCTCACATTGTCTATTTTACTCAAAAAACCAATAAAATATTATAATATTAACAATAAACTAATTTTTAGTTCATTGCACATGTGCCATCCAAGCTAAGAGCCTTCGTCCATTTATTGTGACCCAAACAATTAATATGTAACATTCGCTGTGAGTAGTGATGAACTCTAATTGGAATGACTCATTTGTATTATTTGTCATACAAAATTAAAATATATAAAAATATATTATGAAAGGAATATGACACTATTATTTGTATCTAAATTATTCAAACTATATTAGTAGTAGATTGTGCTATTAAATCATTTATTCATTTAACAAAACTTTCAAAAATCTACTACAATTTTTCATTACATAAGTTTGGTGAGCATACTATATATACAACTTAAATTATGCTATTGAACTAATTATCATTGAGTAGTTGAATTAGCCTTTTCAATTTTGTCTCACTATTTACATTGCTACCGTAATTGACTTTAAAATGACTTGTTTTGTAAGTTCACATTATCTATTTCACTCAAAAAACCAACAAAATTGTATAATACTAATAATTGAGTAATGTTTAGTTGGATACATCATTTGATCTCTATTTAAATTAATAATTTCGTCAAATATAAAAAAATGGAACCCAAAGGAATTGATCCTGGACTAATCTTTATAACCAGTTTGAGCAAGTCATCTAGCTTAAGAGTCTTCATCCATTTGTTTTGACCCAAACAACTAATATATAATATTTTTTGCGAACATGACACCATTTAAATAAATAACAAATATGCAGACTAAGGAGGTTAATTCTATGGCTGATTACTTGGCTAAGGAGACAGTCTATGGTCCTCTAAGTTTACAAACTTTTCAAGAGCTGGTTCGTGGGGTTGGATGCAGATCGGTTGGGACAATCTGGCCGTATAGTTACTTAAGGGCTTAATGCCCTCATTTGAAGACAATATATAGACAGTCTATGCGTCTCTAAGTTTACAACTTTTCAAGAGCTGGTTGTGGGGTTGGATGCAAGATCGCGTTGGGACAAATTCTGGCCGTATAGTCTAACTTAAGGGCTTAATCTGCCCTTCATTTTGAGGACAATATATATTATATATATATATATATTATATATATATATATATATATATATTATATATTATATATATATGAAATATAAAAATAAAAAAAACAAAAGGGAAACAATTAATAATAGAAAAATAAAAAGCCTAGAACGTGCATATAAAAATAAAAAACAAAAGGGAAACAATTAATAATAGAAAAATAAAAGCCTAGAACGTGCATGGGAAATGTAATCCACCTACTACTTTGTTTAAGATTATTTAATGAATAAAAATGTATATTTGAAATTTAAATTTTAAATATGTCTAAAATCTATCCATTTTTAATAGAGATATTTTATATATTAGATATTCAAATTTATACATTAGTGGAGATATTCAAATTTTCTATGGATATATAAGGATAAATTAGATATTTTATATTTAATGATCCCGATCAATTTAGCCAACGACCATTTATAGATTATTGTCACAATTTTTTTCATAAATTTTATTTTTACCATTAATGAACTCTCCAAAGTAAATAAAAATCTAAGAAATCAGTATTGAGCAATAAAAATTTCATAATTTTTTTTGGTTGTAATCAATGATTTTTGTATCGTTACAAATGTAATGGAAGGATGTTTTGTATTGTTTTCTTGAGCTCTTTGCCTCGTACTCCTATCAGACAGAGCAATTCTGTGCATGATGGAGAGTAGGGCAAATTACAGTTGTGAGAGCGCTAATGAAACCCTAGAATGGATCAACGCAATTATCGAATTCATCAAACCTTACCATTCCATAATAAATGCTCATGTCGTCAATTTCTTCGAGAACAGACTATGGGAAGATCTTGATCAACAATGGCTTCACTTCCTCCGCCACGAGCCTGTTCAAAATCTGCTCCTGATTCCTTCTGGCGTGGTTCAGGTAACCGACTAAAACTTTTCTTCTTCTTCTTCTTCTTCTTCTTCTTGATTTCCTCTCTGTAAACCCTAAATTTGTTCAGGACCACTGGCCTGCTTCTCTCAAGGGATTTGTTACCACTTTGAGGTCTCTTGTGTTTCCTCGGGAGCAAGTGGACTTGGAAAAGGTACTTTTTTTGTTCATGTTCTTCTTGACATATACATTTTCTTTTGTTGATTTTAGGCTTTTTTTTCCCTTATGATTTTGTTGCAGGAGTTGCCTGGATTGAACATAACGTCGCTTGGTAGTGTTCTTGCACAAGGAATGAACGTGAAGAAAAAACATGAAGTAGGTTTTTTGGCTGTTTATTTTGGATTTGGATGTTTTCCTTGCCTTTTCTCTTCAGAAGGAAAATTTGATAACATTGCCTGATACGCAAAAAATAGTTTCTTATTAGTTATTTTCTTGGTTTTATATTTGATATGAGCAGGTAGAAGTTCTTTCTGCTGTTGTTAATTATATCGCAAAGAATGTGAGAGCTGAAACAATTGTTGATGTTGGTGCTGGCCAGGTGTGCTGCCATTTTCTTCATTTTTATCTCTTGCTTTTATTTCCTGCGTGCGAGATGCTTGTTCTGAAACAACTTGATGCATTTCCTCCCCCCTTTATACTTTTCTTTTTGGTGAGGGGTTGAATTTTTCTTTTTTCCTTTTTGATGTAAGCCATCTAAGTACTTGTGTGAAGAAACAAATTCTGACATCTGAATCAACAAATAAGACATTCTGATCCTGATATATGTATAAATAAATTCTTGAAGTCAGGTTTTTGGATAATGTTCTTATTTACAATTTCCAATAGAGAAAAATCTTGTGTAATTAAATTTTGAAACTAAGGGCAAAATTATACTGTAGCAGTTAAAGTGTTGGAGTGGAAAATGAAAGACCCCAATTTTAATTGTATTCTGTTGTGTAGATTAAATTCATGGTTGACTTCCAAACCATCTACTCTTTAGCTGAATTTATCAGTGGGCATATATGTACCTCTCTCAATAGCTCATTTTAACAGAAACTTATGATTGTTGAATTTAAATTTTTACAGCCATCTATTATATTATGAAAAAGAATTTTAGAATTATTTTGTTAAACAATACCAAGAAGAAAGGAAATAAATAGAGATTATGAGAGTGTTTTAACAGAAAAAAAATTGACAGATTATAGCTGGAGCTTCCATAATCTTACAGCAATCTTTTGTGGTACCATAAATTCATGATCTTTGCTTACTAGTATGCAAACTTGATTCTGTTTATATTTCTATAACATTTACCCGAACAATCTCGTTTGATTTCATTTCCAATTTGTACATATATGATTGATTCAATCTTTCAGGGTTATCTTGCACAAGTTCTTTCCTTCCAGTACCATCATTCTGTAATTGCTATTGATGCTTGTTCTCATCATGGAAGAGTAACAGAGACTCGTGCGGAGCGGATAAAGAAACATTATGCAGCTCAGATGCGTAAACTTGAGTATGAAATGCAAAACATTTTTACATTTGTTTGTGTACTTCTAAATTCCTCTGCACAAGTAAATGTAAGGCAGCTTGTTTGGAAACCAAGATGAAAATGTGTGTATATGGGCCTTGATTCATAGCTCAACTATCATTTAATTGGATTGTTGGCGATCATCTTTTTATGTTAAACTAATACTTAATACCCCTAAATCTAAAAGTTTAAGGATCCGAAGAAATACAACTTGAGTTAAAGGGCTCAACTGATAGCCGGAATATAAAAAGTTCTGAGGTTATTTGATGCATCTTTCCTTCTAAAAATAAATAATGAGTTGCCATGACATCTGATTACTGTCCCAAATACTAATCAGCTTGTTTACAAATCATTAATCTTTTTTTCACAGAATAATCAATAATTTGGTTGGTTGTCAATCAAGTGTAGTTTTTGATATGATGTGGCTTATGTGGGTTTGTTAAGTGGTTGATGCTGTTTCTTTGTAGTTTTTGAAAGGAGAGTTTTATTTCTCTATATTGTGTTGTTATTGTGCAATCTCTACTCTACTATATATATATATACAAAAGATTGTTCCAATATAGGAAGTAATCTAAATAGGAATAAACCTAAACTAGGAAAGACAAATATATATATACTCAAAAAGATTCGTTTCCAAATAGGAGTAATTCTACAATAGGACATTAAACCTAAACTAGGAAAATAGAATATATACTACCTAATTACAAGATTTCTTACATTCTTTCCTTTAAATTGCCACACGTTCCCTATCTTTTTGTTGCTTATTTCGTGAAATCCAGTTGGTTTTCATTGAATTTCATTATAATGGTGAGGTTATTTTTATTATATATACAAAAGATTGTTCCAATATAGGAAGTAATCTAAATAGGAATAAACCTAAACTAGGAAAGACAATATTTACCCTAATTACAAAGATTTCGACATTCTTTCCTTAAATTGCCACACGTTCCACTATCTTTCTGTTGCTTATTTCGTGAAATCCAGTTGGTATCATTGAATTTCATTATAATGGCTGAGGTGTATTTTTTTATAGCTGGCATTTGTTAACGGCCTTTTTTTTTTTTCACTCCTTGTCCTTTGTTAGTTCAGGAAACAGGGTTCCTGATATGCCTAAGGCAATTACATGCCGTGTTATGTCCATTGACATGCTGAAAGCCTTGACTGATGCGTCATTACACGTTGATATTGTTGAGCATCCAAAATTGAGTAGACAAGTTCCAGATGATAGCACTTCATTGGTACTTGCTGGATTACATGCTTGTGGTGATCTTTCAGTAACAATGCTGAGGTGAGTACTATTATGCATTTTGATTTTTATCTTTTCAGTTGAGTGCAAATAATTTTGCAATGTTTAATTCATTGATCAAATTTATATACGTTCTTGCATATGTTTTAGATATGAAGGAAAAATCTTTATTCTTAAGTATTTTTCTGAAAGAATATTTGTTGAGGCTAGAACAATTGTCAAAATCTTGCCTTTTCTACAGGTATCATTTAGAAAATTATCCTTTAAGAAAGATTTTATTTTTTTTATTTTTGGTTTGCATCTCATAAAATTTATCAATATTACATGGGATTAACTCAAAGTTCCATCTGCAGCTTTAGCTAGATGCATTATAGATAACTGAAACAATATGTCACGTAGTTCGTGATCCAAGCTGATGGTCCTGTAGTTCAAGATAACACTGATGTATTATAAAAGCAAATTGGAATGTGAAAGGCCTTAGACATGTAATGGTCTTGAATCACTTTTTCCATGTCCCTTGGTCAAATATGATTTCTGGTTTTGTTTGCTCAATTTATGCTACTTTAGGACCATACATTGTAAATGTGGCATTTTTTTTGTGTTTCTTTTTGGCTGTTTGTAATTTTTTAGTGCATATATGTCTATTGGATCAGAACCTTTTCGGAGTGCAAAGAAATTAAAGCAGTTGTTAGCATTGGCTGCTGCTACAACTTATTATCAGAAGAATGTTTTGATGTTGCTGGTCCTCATTGTGGTTTTCCAATGAGTTTGGGTGTTAAATCTTCAGGCATATCCCTTGGGAAGAATTCACGCGATCTAGCTTGTCAGGTGCATTGATGTTTTGCTTTTCTTAATTGAATTGTCCATTGAAGTAGTATCATGGAAATGGATATATCATTCAAAGTTTTTGACATTTTGGTCTTTTCAGTGACTAACTGATAGCACCAAAGTGATTAAAGGCAAACTATGGACGGTTATGTTTTGGGGGTTGGTATGGGAGTATATAAGACAGACTGAGTTGGTTGCTACAAATTGCAGTGAAGCACTATAAGTCTTGATCATGCTGATGCAGTTTTGTATTCCCAACTGTTTCAATGTGCTTGTTGGAGTTCTTGGTCCCCTGAATTTTTTCCAAATGATGGCCATTATTTATATCACTACTCGTAAAGATTAGGAGAAAAGAAAAAAGATTAATGCTTTGGCATAAAATTAAAAAAAACTGCATCTTGGTCATTGAAGTCAAGCTTGGAACTTCTGAACTGCTATGTTGGAGTAAAAGCTTTAAAGTGTAAGATTGGATAAATAATTTTAACTTATGACTTACCACTGCAAGCAAGAGATGACACTATAATGAGGGTCATCTAGGGGTATACGAATATGGCGAGGTTGAAAACCCTACCGTGGTGGATATGTCCAAGGAGACAACCTTGGAAAGCTAATCCAAATATACAGAATTTCCACAATCTGTAGGAATCCGCCAAAATGGAAAAATAGAGATGCACTGACTCAGAGAAATTATTTAATGCTATTACATCATCCCCTTAAGCTTTTGAGGTGGCCTTATTTATGGTTTTACGAAACAACTTTAACATAAAAGTTGTTTAAAACACAATTAAATCACTTAATTAAACTATGTTGGTTTTGTAATTAATAAATTATTTTCTTAAATCAACTTATACTTCAATTATGCTCATGCATTAAATATCTTCATGTAGCCTCTTATTTTGTTTAACTTGCTTAACAATATTAGAATGTCTAAGCATATCCTTGTAGTCTAAGGCACTCCCATGTCATACACCGGTTGGAAAAGAAGTTTTCCTTGAGTCTGGCTCAATATGCTATATCTTCTTGCTTGAAATATTCTTCAAGAACTCTGAACATTCCAATTTTTTTATGTTGCAAAATTTTCAGTTAAAATTGTTTTATTAAAACATACAGTTGTTCGCAAAGGGATCTTTATAATAATAATTTCTTTACATTAATTTTTGCGGACTTGATTTTGTGATTTTCTGCACTACTTGTATAATATTATGGTTCACAAACGATGAAAAAAGTTTCATTATAGATACCATTCATCATCTTCAAAGTAGTCATCATATATTGCAGACAAATCCTAAATAAATCTGTTCCAAAATGCACTAGTTAATGATTTTGAATAAAAGAACTAAAATAAAAATTATTTATTTATTTTCATTGGTATTGGATTCACTAAAGATCTGATAAAACCATCTTGTTTTAGTGATTTGATGAAATATCTTGTATCTTTGTTGAATTGCTGAATGCATGTATCGATTAGGATTTATGATTCATTAGAGAAGATTCATCTTTTTATTTGAACTGATCTTTATCTTGTAAACCAAGTATAACATCAAACATTTGGTTTTTGAAATTTTTCCTGCATCTACAAAATGATTTTCTAAGTCAGATTTTTAAACCAAAGTTTGATATCAGTCTCACAATACCTAGGAATTCGCAGAAAGGGGAAAAGAGTCTCTCACTTAAAGAAAATATTCAACATAATTATATCACACCTTTAGCCTTTAAGGTGGTCTTATATACGGGTTTATAAAACAACTTTTACTGTAAAAAACAGTTAACACATACAATTAAAATTTACTTATTTGAAATCCTTTAATTAAAGTAGGTTGGCTTTGTAACTATATAAGTTACTTTCTCAAATTAACTCATCCTTCAATTATGTTCATGATTTAAATATCTGTATGTAGCTTCTTCTTTAGCTTGCTCTTCAACATCAGAATATCTAGAAAAATGCTTGTAGCCCAAGACACTCCCATGTCACACTACAAACTTTATGGTTGAAATTAGGTGGAAAATACTAATTTTAGTTCTAAGGCAGAGAAGAAACTGGCAAGAAGTTATTTGTTTATTGGGATGCTTATGCTATAACTACAATGTGGCAAATCTAGGGATGAATATTTCTATAATCCAGACTTGTTTAGGATTCTCTAATCTGCCAAGTCAATGGGCCCTTTGATAATATGAACAATGTGAAATTTTTTATTTGTAAATATTTTTTGTGGTTGGTACTTCTTTTATGTTTGCACTTCCTAATATGTCATTCATTATAGGTCTGAGTTTGCATCTTGTAGCCTAGCAGAACACTGAGTACAAAATGTCTTGCTTCCTAGAACTTTGGGAGGTCACTTTGGAAAGGGATTCTATTTTGTGATTTTTGATGGATTTGAAGCACGGAGAGTATAAGTTCCATCATTTGAGTGTAGAAGCTGTGGATTTTGAGTGGATTGAAAACTCTGCCTACAAACTCATAGACTTTTCTTGGGAACAATTGACTAATAATGCCTTAGACAAGAATAAACTTATGCAATGGGCAGCTGGTAAATGTAGCTTACTTATTTTGATCGATTTGGCCTCATTTACTTAAATTTTTGCTTAGTTGTTTTTGAAGTTGAGTATCTATTTGCAAAAGGAGGGATGCATTTGGCTGATATAATAATGGTGTTATTGCTAAACTATTGTACCCTAATATATTTGTGTTGTTTGGTTTGATTGCCTAATGATGTATTTAGTGATTTTGATTTTGTTTAGAGTGCAGAAAGATGGAGGAGTCTCGACAAAGATGTTGGCCTTCAAAATTTTGAGTTGCATACTTTTCGTGCTGCTTTTCAGATGGTACACAAATTTATCTTGTCTTTGCAATTGCTTTATGTTGGCTTATTTTGTTCTGTTCTTGAAGATGCGGTTAGGGCTCGTATTTCTTTTGCATATCTTTGATTTTGGCTTTCTTCTTTTAATCTCTACTTGTCCTCCTGTATGCATGTTTTGTTTTGGTGTGTTGTTTGATAGATTTCAAGTTTTTCTGATATTTATCTTCTTTACGTTTTTTTCGACGTTGCCAGCACAATCAATATGCAAACTTTTATGCTGTATTTCCTTAACTCTTTGTTTGGTAGTGGAAGACAAGAGGAAGAAGGAAAGTGGAGGAATTGCATTTTCATTTTGGCTGCTGTTTAGGGCTTGGCTGTCACTTTAGGATTAATATTTTAATTCAAGTTGTCTACTCTCATTTAGTATAGGAGTTGCATTTATCTCTATTTTTAAGGAGCCTAATTTATAGGTTTCTTATTCATGTAGTAAGTCTAGTCCTATTTAAAGGACAGTTAGAATAGTGAAAAGCCAAGTCAGAATTTCACTCAAACACAGAGATCTGGAGCTCTCTCTCTAACGAGGTCCAAGGTTTTCAAGTTCCCTTTGAAGAGCTTGTGTAGTAGTCTATGTCCTATTTAAAGGACAGTTTAGATTAGTGAAAGCCAAGTTCAGTGATTTCACTTCAACCACAGAGATCTGGAGCTCTCTCTCTAACGAGGTCCAAGGTTTTCAAGTTCCCTTTGAAGAGCTTGAGTTAATTATCACAATAGGTCGCAAGAAGAATAGGACAAGGGGAAGTTAATTGAATTAGACTTTCCTGTAAATCGCCTTGTGACACGATCCTATTCTTGTACTCTTAACACCAACATTATGGGTATTAAAAGAAAGTAAGGAAAGAGAAATTGGAGGGACAACTTTACTTTTAGGCACACCAGAAACCTACTTGAATGGTTTATTAGAGAATGTAAAAGTTGGCTGATTATTTCTTGACATTACTCTACAATTAAAAAAAAAAAAAAAAAGAAACCTGGTGATGTGGTAATTGCTCATTATTTTCCTTGATGTAACCATAATCATAGACAATCAAACTACCAGCACCGAACCCATTAAAAACACAATCCCAAAGAAAAAACATCTGAGAATAGTGGTTGTTATAGTAATAAGAAAAGATTCGGATGTTTTAGTGCATAGATTTCTTTTTCATTTCTTTCCTTTTGTTTTGTAGATTTCTTTTTCATTTCTTCCCTTTTGTTTTGTATTTTTTTTTTTTTGGGCCTGGTGGGTGGTTGCTTGACATGTCATCAACATACATATGAACTATTTATTATATATCGAATTGGCTGATTACGTAATGGAATATGGTGTACTGGTATGATATTCCCCATAATGGAACTTCTATTTTCAAATCACCAGTGAATTGTCCCAATTCCATTATGTAATGGCTAATATGGACAATTCATTTGTGTCCCACAGTCGGTTATAGATGAAATCTGAGGTGGATTTGGCCAATTTTTTTTTTTTTTTTAAATAGTTAATTTTTCTATTTACCCCCTAAAATTTCAACCCCTCTTTAACTTTTTTGAAATATTTTTTTCGCCCCCTCTAGCCTTTGATTCTGGCTTCACCTTTGGTTGAAGTGGTTGTAACTGTAACTGTAAGTAGTTGTAGGTGTGAAGGGTCTGAAATAGAGTGACACATGAAGAGACAGAACTGAGAATAAAGAAGACGAAAATGAAGAGTAGACAATGGAGAGTGTATTAAATTGGTAAAGTGCTATGCCACCACACTCTCATCATCTTTTTGGGATGCTTAAGATTTGAAAGCTTTAGCATCTTGCCTTTCCTCTTCAGTCCTAATCTTCAAGATTTTATGGCTTGCATAACTGGGATTTTTAGCTTTTGATATGGATCCTTCAATATTCAAGCTTCCTTTGTTGCACTTCTGTAATCATTGTTGGCTACCAATCCTTGATCCTATCCTGCTTACGACAAGAAGTTTAGAGAGAGATCTTTTACTGCTTCCTATTGTGAGGTTTTATAGGCTTTCTTAAGTTCATCACAAATTCACAATTAACATGCGGATTGTGTTTTTTCTTATTTTTTATTTTTTATTGCTTTTTAAGTAATTAAATATGTTACATAACGTATTATATTTAAAAATTGTTAATAACAAATAAAAATTCGAAGAGCTATGTGTTTACATGCAAATGTTTGAATTGTTTTGATTGGCATTATGTGATACATGTTCATTTATTATTCATTTTTGAAGTATCTGTAATGTTTAACAATTTTTGGATACATGATTAATTTAATATTAGGCCTAATGGTCAACACTTAGTGTCAACTCCACACTGAATTGAAATTTATAAGGAAATTTTTATTATTTAATTGTCAACTAGAAGATCTACATATTAATTTGACTCCTAAACTTATTATACCAAAGTGATCGATAAACTAACGGATGTGTATTTATATGATGTCAGTACTTTTTTTTACCTATTTTAATGAGTTTAAAGTTCAGAGAATGTTTTCATCTTTTGGAGAAAAGGAGTCATTTTGCTTGAATGGGGCTTGCTTTGTGTGATATTGAGTTTGAGTTGCTTTTCAGGACTGTGTTTTGACTTTCTATATATTATTTTTAAGTTTTTGGCCGTTTTTGGTTAACCATAGTTTGGGAAAAGCTAAAGTTCACGTTTTTTCCCCCCTAAACTACTCTTTGCTAAGTTCTGGACACTGCAAAAGCAGCCTAATTGGGTGTCAAACTTAAATTTAGTTTTTGCTTTTGACTAGAAAATTTTTTTCTATTGATCAAACTTTTTTGGGCTCCAACCAAAAAAAAAAAAAAAAAAAAAAAAAGTTTGTGGTTGAATAATGTTTTTCAAAAAAAAAAAAAAAAAAAAAAAAACATAAAATGTTTGTGGTGAATATGTTTCTCATGAAGCAAATTGGCCTAAAACTAAATAAGTTTAGTAAATAATATATGCATGAAAATATTGCATTAGTAATGATGGCTAATATGCATTTTGAATTCATTTAATATTTTTTTATAAATTTTTTGATTTTTTTTTTTCGGATTGATGTACATAATTATTTTTTGTTTATATGGTAATTAATTATATCATGATTTCCATCATGTTGTGTTTCCAAATAATAAAAAATAACTATTACAAGTAACCATGCCTTCTAATTCTATCCATTATTCAGACTGAGAAAGAATCTCTTCCGAAGGTGATTCACTGACAACGGTCACATTTTATGATTGGAATTGTAATTTGTAACCTTGGTACTCATTAAACTAAGATAAGTAGAAAGAAAGAATGATTTGAAACGATAATTAGTGGTTCCCATTGTAAACAATTTGTCAAACTAAGGGTCAACTTATATATTTTTACTATGGCCAATCTTCGCCTTGCTTTTCCTGACCATAGGTTATGTTAGGGACATATTATTTCATTCATATAGTATTTTACCTTCAATAATATTGCTTTAATTAAGGATCTTGGTTAGCCATGTGTGATAGGACTATTGAGAAAAGCCCAAGGCCCTACAAGGTTTATTCTAGAAGAAACAAAGAACAAAGAGGGCAGGAAAGGAATTAGCAACACTGCTGGACACATCAGCAGATTCTGATAGGGGGAAATCAGGGGGAAATCATATATATAGCTAGTGATTGGAATGAGAGGGTATCGAAAAAGATATAGAGTTTGTTATTTTGGCAGGGGGTCTCTCTCTCTGTATCGAGCTGGTCCTGGGGGTTGCTTGCAACCTTTCTTTTTACTTTATTTTTCCCTTTCTGTTATTATCTTCCTTGTTCTTCAATCAAGACTTGCTTGTAAATCTGAATTCTCATTTAATGGAAGTTCCAATCTCTGATTTCATCTAACCTCTATTTCTTCTTCTCTCTTCTTTAAATTATTTCTACTGCGTTCTTAACTCTAACAAATTGGTTTGACTTGCCGGATGCCAAAAACAAAGATGGAATCCCAAAAACAAAGATGAATCAGAGTGGAAACGTTTTAGAAAAAAAAGAAGAACCGTATCTACAAATTCAAGCAAAATATCCTCCATTGAAGACACCCCTTTCCATTGCACAACCTTCCAGCTGATAATACAGAAATCAAATCCCTCTTAAGACCTTAATCTGCGGAAAAGCACCTTGCCATTTATATCTGAAAGCTCCACCCATCCTCAAACCCCAAACGTCAAGAAAGAAACATCCTCCAGACAATACCACACCACCCACCAGACCTTACAAACCACACCACCACCAGACCTTTTACAGATTTGAACCCATCCTTCATAGCCAAAAAACTGGATATGCCTACCTTCAACGGCATAGACCCTGTTGTCTGGATAGCAAAAGCCGAACAGTATTTTGAACTTCATAACACCCCACCAGCTTCCCAAGTCTCTGTTTCTATGTGTTCTATGCAAGGAGCACCTCTTCATTGGCTTAGGTTGCTTCGTTTTTGAAATCCTCAACTGGGTTGGACCCAATTCAAATCTGAACTCATCAATGCATACAACGGTGATGTGTCCTCTAACCCATATAAGCTTCTTGCTGCTGTCAAACAAACGGGTACTGTCACCCAATATATTGATGATTTCATCTTTAGAGCTGCTCAAGCTCCAGCTCTCTCTGATCCTCAATTGATCGGTTATTTTCTCAATGGACTCAAGGAAGGAATACATGTAAAAATCCGTTCCTCTGATACTGGCGAATTATATAGGGCTCTGCGCACGGCTCGAGAAGTTGAAATGGAAGTCGCCTTGCTCAATCCAACCACCGCCTCCTTTAAACAAACCCATCGTCAAAACGTTTGCGACTTGCATACTACGCAGCGTTTTGGACTTGGCCCAAAATCTTTTTTCCCAACTACAACCCATGCCCCACACCAAATTACTTTCCCGACCCGGACATAAATCATTCCCACTCTATCCCCTAGATCAAACGACCAAACACAAGCCCTAACCCACCACAATCGACCTCTCACCCTACCTGCCCCTCCTCCACCATGACCTCTTCACACCTACCTGCCCCCTCCTACCACACCACCCAATACTACCAACGAGATTTCGTGGCAGTTCGCCACAACTTCCCATACATGATATAGCAAAGAGCTGGCGATCGAGCCAAGGGACTGTGTTTGTCCGTTGCAAACAGCCCTATTCTTCATATCATTTACCCCGAGTGCCATAGCGAGACAATGAAGTCATTAGAGAGCTCTGAACATGTGGAATCGGTGGAAAGACTGAATGATTCCTAACAGAAGTGATTGGTTATGTTTATTTGACGCGGGCATTGATCGAGAACCCAAATTTCCTCTAATTTTTCTCTCATAGCTGAGACTGGATGAAGCCTCACTCTTTATGAAGCTCACTTCTTTGAACTGGATTTACCACTCTATTCAGTGGGGGGTATTTCACGACCTCGTACGATGAAGCTTAGGGGCACCCTATCACTTCAACGGTCACCATAATGATTGACAGTGGTGCCAACCATAACTTCATCTTTGGTGATATGATTCAATCACTCAATTTAATGATTAGTCCCACGCCTCCCTTCTTTGTCAAATTAGGTGATGGGCATCAGATTCAATCCAGAGGTGTTTGTAAGAATTTAAAGCTTCAGTTTGGTTCTATTGGGATAACAGGGGATTTCTTTGTTTTCCCTTTGGGTGGAGTTGATATTATTTTGGGCATTGCTTGGCTAGAGACTTTGGGGAAGTCAAGGTCGATTGGCTGAAAATGACTATGGGATTCAGTTATAATGGGGATTCAGTTATAATGGAAATTGGGTAACTATCACTGGGATCCTTCATTGTCCCGTTCTTCAGCTTCCATTAAGTCCCTATCAAAGGTAGCTATTGATGACATTGAAGTTTCTGGGTTTTTATGGGAACTATCTGCAGACACAACATATTCAGTCAACTCAACAGCCCTCTCCTCTAGTCAATCTCAGCAACTCCAGCAGCTTCAATCGAAATTCCCTACAATATTTGAGGACTTAAAACACCTTCCCCCCAGCCGTCCACAAGACCACAGAATCATACTTCAACCTGGACAGGGTCCTATTTCAGTAAAGCCTTACAGATATGGGCATCTCCAAAAGGATGAAATTGAGAAAATGGTTGCTGATATGCTTTCTGCTGGAATTGATATGCTTTCTGCTGGAATCATCAAGACCAGCTCTAGTCCATTCTCTAGTCCAGTTTTATTGGTTAAGAAGAAAGACGGCAGCTGGCGATTTTGTGTCGACTACCGCCAACTTAACCGAACACAACTGTTCCTCACAAATACCCTATTCCAGATATTCAAGAATTGCTTGACGAGCTACATGGAGCCCAGTTCTTCTCGAAGCTGGATATGAAACAGGGATTTTATCAAATACTAGTGGCTCCTTCCGATACTCACAAAACGGCCTTTCGCACTCATTCCGGGCACTATGAATTCCTGGTAATGCCGTTCGGATTAACTAATGCCCCAGCGACATTCCAAGCACTTATGAATGGCATATTTCGGCCACACTTGTGCAAGTTTGTTCTGGTATTTTTCGATGACATACTGGTTTATAGTAAGTCGGGGCAGGACCATCTAGACCACCTAGAACTTGTATTTCAGCTGCTCATAGACCATTCACTACACTTGAATGCCAAAAAGTGCTCTTTCGGCAGAATTTCTCTTGAATACTTGGGACATGTCATTTCCTCCCAAGGTGTTTCCACCTCCCAAGGTGTTTCCCATGGAACCTTCTAAGATTTCCAGCATCTTACAATGGGCCAATTACCGAAGTGGAACCTTCTAAGATTTCCAGCATCTTACAATGGCCAATACCGAAGTCTATTAAAGCTGTCAGGGGATTTTTGGGTTTGACAGGGTACTATCGGTGCTTCATACTGAATTATGGACACATTGCACAGACGCTGACTCGGCTATTAAAGAAGGAAACAGCTGCTGATTTTCAGTGGAACTCACAAGCACAAGCCTCTTTTGATGCCCTGAAAGCTGCCATAATTTCTTCTCCAGTTTTAGCTATGCCAGATTTCTCCATACCCTTCATTGTTGAGATCGATGCTTCAAAATCTGGAGTTGGTGCTGTACTAATGCAAGACAATAAACCAATTGCTTATTTCAGCAAGGCAACTGGCAACCCTGCAACAACCAGATCAGCTTATGAGAATGAGTTAATGGCTGTAGTCCTTGCAATAAGACACTGGAGGCCATACCATATCGGTTGTCGATTCACAATTCGAACCTATCAGCGTAGTTTGCGTCATCTATTGCACCAAGAGGTCTCCAACCCAGCCCAACAATACTGGTCAGCCAAAATTATGGGGTATGACTTCGTCATTGAATACCGCTCCGGCAAAACAAATAAGGCAGCAGATGCCTTATCACGAAAGGACGAAGAATTGACTCTTCAAAGCATCTCTATTCCTTCATGGATTGATTGGGATACAATTAATGCTGAAATTCAACAAGATGCCCACCTTTCCAGTATCATATCAGCTCTCTCTTCTCGGAGTACAGCTCCAGCCCACTATTCGATCATTCATGGTCACCTCTTCTACAAGGGCAGGTTAGTACTTCCATCATCTTCTAGCTGGCTACCAAAATTAATTTTTGAGTTGCACTCAACTGCTGTAGGGGGTCATTCTGGTGCTTTCCGAACTTGCCGAAGAATTGCATCTAACTTCTATTGGAAAGGGATGATGGCTATGATCCAAGACTTTGTTGCTTCCTGTATTGTTTGTCAACGACACAAATATGAGGCTCAATCACCAGCTGGTCTATTGCAGCCTTTACCTGTACCTCTTCAACTTCGGGAAGATATTGCACTTGACTTCATCACAAGATTACCCAAGTCTAATGGGGTTGACTGCATCCTTGTGGTTGTCGATTGCCTATCCAAATACGCTCATTTCATCCCTCGTCGGCATCCATTTACAGCTGCCAAAGTTGTTGAACTATTTATCAGAGAGGTGGTTCGCCTCCATGGCATTCCGAGGTCTATGGTTAGTGATCGAGACCCTTTATTCTTAAGCAGCTTTTGGACTGAATTATTCCGCCTACAGGGTACGCCACTCAAGTTCAGCTCCTCTTATCATGCTCAAACGGATGGACAAACAGAGCTCCTTAATAGGAGCTTGGAATCTTACTTGCGGTGTTTCTCCTTTGACCAACCAAAGTTATGGAGCAAATGGCTATGTTGGGCAGAGTATTGGTATAATACAAATTTCCAGGGAGCCATCAAGTTGACACCGTTTGAAGCTGTCTATGGCCGTAAACCTCCTACTCTACATCAATTCTTGCCAGGTGAATCTCGGGTCGAAGCCTTGTCTCAACACCTCTGCAGTAGAGATGAAATTCTTAGGCAGCTGAGGTTTAATCTACACAGAGCACAGCAGCTAATGACAAAATACGCGAACAAAAAGCGTAGGGATGTCCTATTCTCTGTTGGAGACAAAGTATTCTTGAAACTTCGTCCTCACTGTCAACAATCTGTAGCTACCAGAGTTAATGCTAAGCTGGCTGCTAGGTTCTATGGGCCATTTGAAATCATTGACAAGATTGGTGCAGTAGCTTACAAGCTGAAACTCCCTGCAGACGCCAAGATACACCCTATTTTCCATGTCTCCCAGCTGAAAAGGGTTATTGGCAACCACTCTGTGTTAGATACTTTACCGGAGAATTTAAACAGCCATGAGGCACCTTTGCTCCAGCCTGAAAAGGTCTGCCAAAACCGTACAACAATGATCAACAATCAGCCATTTCGCCAATTATTAATACAGTGGCAAGGAAAGACAGAAGATGAAGCAACCTGGATTGATGAAGCTGATATGTTGGGGCAATTTCTTAATTTCAGCCTTGAGGATAAGGCTTGTCTCCCAGGGGATGGTAATGATAGGACTGTTGAGAAAAACCCAAGGCCCTACAAGGTTTATTCCAGAAGAAACAAAGAACAAAGAGGGCAGCAAAGGAATTAGCAACACTGCTGGACACATCAGCAGATTCTGTTAGGGGGAAATCATATATATAGCTACAGATTTCTGTTAGGGGGAAAATCATATATATAGCTAGTGATTGGGAATGAGAGGGTATCGAAAAAGATAATAGAGTTTGGTTATTTTGGCAGGGGGTCCTCTCTCTCTGTATCGGGCTGGTTCCTGGGGTTGCTTGCAACCTTTCTTTTTATTATTTTTCCCTTCCTGTTTATTATTTTACACTGTTTCTTCAAATCAAAGACCTGCTTGTAAATATAGAGTTTGTTATTTTGGCAGGGGGTCTCTCTCTCTGTATCGGGCTGGTCCTGGGGGTTGCTTGCAACCTTTCTTTTTACTTTATTTTTCCCTTCCTGTTATTATTTTCCCTGTTCTTCAATCAAGACCTGCTTGTAAATCTGAATTCGCATTTAATGGAAGTTCCAATCTCTAATTTCATCTAACCTCTATTTCTTCTTCTCTCTTCTTTAACTTATCTCTGCTGCGTTCTTAACTCTAACAATGTGTTTGTGGTCGAAAATTATAATTTGCAATCATACATTTAGAATTTCTCCATGAGTTTGCCAAAAAATAGAACACGTACCTACATGTGATGCTTGAAACAATATTTTCAGGCCATTGATTCATAAGGAAAATCTAATTTTTAGATTACTGTTAACAGTTCATTCATTGTAGCACTTTTAAAATTAGTGTATTTATTTCTTCTCTTAGACTTTTGATTTTGTTATTTTTGATGGCTAAAGGTTCAAGATATATTAGAAATTTATGATAACATACAGCTGCTATAATCAATTTTGAAGCAAGAATGCGAAATTGACATATTTAGGCTGCCGTAGTTGTGTAACCGGAAAATTCAGCCCATTTGGTAAATTTTTTGATCTCTTTGTTTTGTCTGTTCAATATTTTTCCTCTTTTCTACTACCTAATTGGGCTAGGTTTAGCTAGCTACATCAGCAACCCACTAAGTGAGCTACTTTAACGGAAGATTTAGGCCATGCAGACAACCTTAGCAGGAAAATAGTGGGGGAAGTTTATAGGCTGGGGGGGAAGTTCAGCCGAAAGAGATGACATGGTTTCTTCTTTAAGATGGTCATGGTGAAACAAATCTTTGGTGTGAAAGTTCGAGTTTTGCAGCTCCGTTAAAGGTTCAATAGCTCTGTGTTGAATAGTGATGAGATTCCAAGTATATTATTATGTGAGGTGGTGCAATTGAGAACAGAAATTTTCATTCGTTGGTAGATGCAAATAGAAGGGAGCTAGTAAGGTATTTTCTGTTGTCAACTCTTGTTAACATGCCATTGTTTGTGAGGATGTGGAAGGTTGGGAATCCTTTTCATTGAAAATCACTACTTTTAGCTCTCTTAATAAAATTTATATTGTTGGCAAAAAATGGAGAAGAAACTAATTATGGAAGAAGACCTATTGCTTAACAAAGCTCGTAGGTCACATACTTGAGGCCCATAATGCACACGGCAGAGGAGTCCGTAACTCTTTATCTCAACCACTATTTTTATAGAAAAATGAGGATACTAAAGACTTAGAGCAGGGAGCAGGAAAAGTTTTCTTTCTTTATAAATAAAGCTCTCTATTGACAGATTAGAATTGCGGCAGGATAGAGTCTTCCTTCCAATTATGAACGGCTGCGGCACTCTTGTCTCCCCGTAAACTATGCCAGATTTCTTTTGACAGAGCCATCTTGACTCCTTATGATATACTGTCTTGAGTTTAGGCACTCAAACAGCAGAAAAGGAAGGAATTTTTATCTCATTATGCATGTCAAGCAAACAATTTAATATAAATTTGGATCTTCCTTTCCAATTAGAAACACCAAATTACTACAAAGCAGAATGCAGTGGCGTCAATCTGCTTTTTCTTTTCTACTTTGGATGGTTCTTTATATAGAAGATTTTTCTTTATTAATTTATTTGTTGTGACAGTCTGCTGCTGGATAACATTTGTTTTATTTACAGGTTCTTAGTAAATATTATCCTGAAATCATGAAAGCAAGTCCTTCAATTGGGCGTCAAGGAAAGGCCCTGCGTCGACAGCAGCAAAGGAAGATTCTCCATTCTGCATTGCGTCATGGAGAAAATAAACTGCCCCAGAGTATTTCTGAAATGGATTGTAACTGTGTCTCTGTACAGCCTAGAGAATCTAAAACAGGTAAGCCAGTGAATTCATGAATGTTTTATAGCATTCAATTGATTCTTGGGAAAATTATTATTACATCCCTATAGTATGCCAAAATTAATTACTCCGCTGCTTTTTTAAAAAATACACTACTTTATCCTTAATGTTTGGTTTCATCAATTAAGTGGTGGTTCTGTTCACTTTTAAAGCTTTTCACTATTAAATGTCGAGGATGGAGTGATTAATTTTGCAATAACATAGGGATGTAATAGTAATTTTCCCTTGATTCTTCCATCCTTTTGCAAGAAGGAAATTTGACGAATGAATACCAACATAAAAATAAGAGAGGACCCACACCTTAAAATATTTTCTTTATCAAGGAAATGAAATGACTTTCTTTTTTTCTCAATACATAATATAATATATGTCCTTCCCCAACATTTGCAAAGCGGGTACTGACTTGTGCTTTGGGGACACTTTTTTCAAAGACAAATAACTTTTATTGAATAAATTTGCAATTTAAGACAAATTTGACCAATATCATCAAATGAGTAACTTAAATCCGGAGCTGAAAGACTCTTCATGTAATTGCTCTATCTTCCGCTGCCCACCCCAACATTGACCTTTATACATTGATGATCGAAATTCAAAACTAACCTAACTTTTCCCGAATTTGCAGTTTTACCATTCATTTTAATTTAATAAATCAAACCCTAACTTTTCAAAGTTAGTGACAATTCTAGTGTAGGTTTAAATTGAAAGGAAAAAAGAAAAAAATTTATTATAAATTGTTAATAGTAAAAAGGACAAATTGACACTTGATTTAATGCCAGATTGCCAATTTATTCTTAATTTTTTTTATTCATTGAGAGGTCTAATGGGTTGAAATAACATGATGTGTTACACAATAGGGGTAGCTTTTCCCTTGATTCACCAAATTGATAAAAACTCTTTATGGTTGAGAAAACTCGAACTTGAGACCTTCCACTTTTCATGTTAGTGAGAAGATCAACCAGAATGCACTTCATTGTCAATTTAGTCTTATATTGTGATTGGAGTCAGTTAAACTCTTTAATTTTGCGAATTATCTTAATCATTAGTTTATCTAGTGGTAGTCTAAATAATTGCAAAATTGAAGAGCTTGATTGACTGTAATTCAAAATTTAAAACTAAACGAACAATCTAGTAAGACTTTGATGGCCAATTTGACCTATTAATCAATAACAAAACAATATTGTTTTTTCTTTCAATTTTAACGTGGGTAGAATTGCAATTAACCATGAAAGATTAGGGTTTAAATTACTACAATAAAAGGTTGGTTGGATTATTTTCCATGAAAATTTTGGGTTATTTTTTATTATTAAGCCTAAATAATTTAACAACACCATTTAGTTTGCTTAAAAATCCATGTGCATAGGACTGTAAATTTACTCAAAATTTGTTTTGCAGATGATAGTTCAGCAGCGGAGTCAAGCATAAATACCTTGTCTTGCAATGGGATTATGAGATGTGAAGGAAATGCTTCTGCGGACAAATATTTACTCTTTGAGAAATTTAGCCATTCTGGACTTTCTCGCCTTGGTCTCAAACCTTTGCAGGAGATAGATCTTCATGAAATATGGGAGGAAGTTGAACCTTTTGCTGTATGTTACTCCTACCTTGCTCTTATGGCATTCACTTATTACACGCGGACATTTTTGCAATTTTGCTTGTGCTGCTCGAGGAAAAGTAGGGGAAGAAACCCTTATTTCCTCTGTAAACCTTGGTTCTAATGGCGTTTGCAAATGATTATCTAAATGCCTTATTGATAAAGTTAGCTGGTGTTTCTGATTCTGATTTCACGTGTAGTGGTCATTATACTTAGTGTGTGGAATATGTTTGCCATTCACTATTTTTTCTGATCAGCACACACTGGGAAGCATAGAAAATTTTTTCAGTAGAATATTTCCCATGAGACAAATTGCACACTAAAGTGTATATAGTTAGCTTATCGTAATTAATTGTTTAAAATGCTGTTGTAGTAGTATTAGGATTCATGCAACTTGAACATTACACAACTATATGTGTAATTGTTGTTTATATTTTCGTATTGCTGATTGTTATAATAAATACAAACAGGAGTTTATAGGATTATATTGGTCTCTCCGAGCTGCTTTTGGGCCCCTTATTGAGACTCTTCTTCTGCTCGATAGATTATTGTTCCTTCAGGAGCAAGGCAGTTCGTTAGAAGCAATCATGTTACCCATCTTTGATCCAGTATTATCGCCAAGAAATGTGGCCATAATTGCTAAAAGAACTTGATCTAAATATAGCAACACTGATCGTCTATCCCAGTACGAACAGGATCTTATAGAGCTTCATTGGTCTCATTCTGAGGTAAATCTACTGCTTGATAGAATATTCATTCTCTAAAAGCAGCCAGGCCCCCTATATTTAATCCTAAAAGATCACTGTGAACTTTTGCCATAATCGCCAAAACCTTCTGTTCCAACTTAACATTTTTTTTTTTTCCAACTTGCATTTCTGTTCCTTGAGATCATTCTGAGGTTGTTTGGAACATGTGAAACATGCAGCCAAGTAAATCTCCTGAGTTTTGTCTTTTAGTTGATGGATGTTGTTTACCTTTTTGTTAGTGGACCGGTCAATTTGATTCATTTTGCATAGTGAAAGGAGATTATATTGATCTCAGAATCTTTGTGATTCGACCTTTGTTGCTCTGAGTCGTTCCTATTAATTGTTTGAGATGATATTATAGGGAGCATGACATGATATTTGGCAAAATGCATAAATTCACTCGTGTACTTGTCGTGAAAAACCTTGTGGGATCCTCGCTTCAACTTTAACTAATTGAACATTTCAACTGATAAAATGCACTTATTAAAACACTTCAACTTGCAAAATTAGATCAATTAAAATACTTTGTTTGATAGTTGAAAAATTTTGAAAATTGTTGTTTCAAAAACAGATTCATATAGTTGATCCCAATTAGTATGGGATTAAGGCTTCGTTGTTATATTATTTCAAAGGTTGTGCTAGCCCCAAATTAAATTAATATTTGTTATATAAAAGAGAATAGTTGTTAGCTTGGAGAGTTGCAATGACATTAAAATTTGTAATTTTAGTTGCAACAAGTATACAGTGAATTTATGTATTTGGCTCATGATATTTATATCTAGATAGCTAACGTTGAATTACGGATATGTCAAATGCAAGTACCTGTTTATTTACGTTGTGTTAATTTGATTTTGGAAGTTGTAATGCATAGATAAAGTAAAGAGAGAGGTTATCCATGCCTCTTTGACCTTGATGCTCATTTTCTTCTCTTATGAAGTCATAGTTTTCTTGCCTCATTCCAAATATGATACTTCCATGGCAATCAACCATATAATAATTATATTAACACAAGCATCGATAGTGATTGTTATATAATTTAATTTGTTCTGACCTTGTAAATATGAATGAACAAGTGTTGTATTAGAATGTCCACTTGATGATATATATATATATATATATATAGTTAAATTCAAACGTCTAATTATGGGTTCGCGACCAGTAACTTTTAATTGGCTGATTGTAGATTGTTTTGAGAGATGCCAAATCGAAGTCGGAATTTGAATTCCTGACTCGGTTTCGATTCAATGAATCGGCCTTCATGGAAACTGCTAGTCTAAGTGGAGCCGGAGGGGTCGGAATTGGGATCTGAACCAGTCTTGGTTCAGTTGATTCTGGGCTGGTTTCGGTTTGGTTTAAGGCCTTTGATTCTGATTTTGCTTCGGTCCTTTAAAAAATAAAAAAACAAAATAAAAATTAAATTTAGAGGGAAAAAAGTAATAAATTTAAATAAATAAAATTTGATTGAATTGTAAGATAAATTACACAAGTGGCTTCAAGATGGCAAAGGAGAAAAATTGTCATCACAATTTTAACAATTTCATTTATTTTTTTGAAGTTTGAAATTGTAATTGCGAATTTATGTTAATCAATATTGGATTATAGACGAGGAGATTATTAGAGCGACAAATCAGGGATTTTCCTTCAAAAGAAAACGACAACATTTTGAGGAGCTTAATTTAATTGAAGCTCAGATATGGTCTCCAATAGGAAATAGTTTAGTTTTTTTCTTTTCTTTTTTTTTTTTTTAATTACTCGGAGGAATCTAGACTGTGGACACAGACTTGACTTGACTAATCCCTTCGCCCTCGGAGGCAAAGGGTTGGCCCAGGAGAAGTAAATATTGCAGAGGATTGGTCCGGGGAAAATATCTATCGTGGGGATTGAAATTTATAATCTGAATTATGACGATTAATCTTGCAAAGATTTTTTATCACCGAGTTACTTTTATTCGGATTAATTGGAAATCGTTTTTAATTAGGATATTTGGATGTATTAGGTTTGGAAGAAATGCAAGATTTTTTATCACTGAGTTACCTTTATTCGGATTAATTGGAAATCGTTTTTAATTAGGATATTTGGATGTATTAGGTTTGGAAGAAATGCAAGATTTTTTATCACTGAGTTACCTTTATTCGGATTAATTGGAAATCGTTTTTAATTAGGATATTTGGATGTATTAGGTTTGGAAGAAATAAATAAGTTTTAACATCAAAAAGAAATGAATTCAATATCCTCCTATTAATATAATTTTTCATATTTGGATGTATTAGGTTTGGAAGAAATAAGTTTTACATCAAAAGAATGAATTCAATATCCTCCTATTTATATATTTTTCTTATATTTTATCTGTTCAATATGTCTTCAAAAACTAACTAATATTCTATTTGCTGTATGGGGGGTTTTAACTTTAAAAAAATGAATAGAAAAGTGTCCAACTGCTCTTTTGTCCATTATGCGCTTCTATTTTTTCATAAAAGAAAATTTTTAATTTGGGATTGGACTGGATGAGTACAACCGTTCGATTCAGAATCTTTGAAGTGAGATCGAAATCCAACCCTCCCCTCCAATCTGATCTAGTTCAATATCAAATTACCAATATTCCTAGACTAATTTTAGCCATTCTTTTTTTTTTTTCTTATTCCGTTTCAATTTAAAGTTCACGTCAGAAATTTCATACTGGTTTAAAAAATTTGAAATACTCTTTTAGTTATAATTGGTTCGGTGTATAAGTGGATCGAGTATTAATAAGTCTTTTTGGTTTGTATATGCCTATCAAAGACAAATTAACTGATTATGAACCTGTGAAATGTATTTTTCCATCAGCTAATTAAACTCCTGAGTTAATAGAATCTCTATCACCCTGCTTTCTGGTATGATATGGACACAGTTTTTCTTTCTTTGACCAACGCCAAGGAATCTTATGGTCATGGAAGGAATTAAAAAGAAAAATAATCTTCTTTTGGCATCTTCAAGATTCTATTTTAAAATTGGGCGACTGAGATTATTCCACAAAATTAACGAATCTTGACGTGTCAAATGTATTCCTTTGGTTGTTTAGAAGAGAGATTCTATTTCTAAATTAGTGGTGGTTGTTGAATAGTTGAAACATTAGTACACCTTCTTTATCATTATCGTTTGAGGTAATCGTTGTCGTTTTCGAAATGTAAAATGGTTCGGACACGTGGTGGGCTCGTTTTGTCGTTTGTTAATGGACTTTCCGTTGGAAGTTTAACCTCTTTTGTTCCTCATTAATTACCTTTCTCATCCAAAGCCGTCAAAGAATAAAACACAACAAAACAAGAGTCTCTCTTTACTTAAACTTCGATATTTTTTTTCAAACAGATATGTAGTCTTTCACTCTCATCCAATCCTTATTTTGATCAAAGTGTTGAGCTTTTGCTAAAATACGGCATGTCGAAAGTCATTTCTCAATTAATTGACCGCTTTTTTTATTATTATTATTATTATTGTTACAAAAATTTCATATATTTGGTTCACTTTTCAAATGTGATTAATTCTTCACCCTATTATTATTATTACTATTATTATTATTAGTGTCAAAATCCGCGAGGAACAATATTAAATGATAGAATAAATATTTTATAACATTCTTTAAAAGTAATAAAATAGTATAATAAAATTATCATGAAATGCATTATAAAATTGTATCTCATTTAGATATGCTAAAAAAAAGTTGCAATGCTAAGATGTGTTTTCTCAAATATCCTACGAAGCCCTTTTACCAAAGTATGCAATAGTAAAAATCATGCATAGTGTGACCTAGGAGTGTAAAAATGGATTGGCGTGTCATATTCGACATGGATTCGCCTAAAACATAACATGATAGGTTAACATGAACATGACCAGTTTAATAATTGTGTTAAATTTATCAACATGAACACGATATGAAAATTAGACAGGTGACACAAACACGACATGTTTAACTCGTCTAATATCTTAAGTGAATCATGTTGACCTATATACAACCCGTGTATACCCGCTTAATATTATAAACGGATTAAGTGGATTGTGTTGACCTGTATACGACCCACTTAACCTACTTAAAATATTTTTAAATTTTAATCTATTTAACTCCAAATATATTTAAAACTAAATTTTCATACATAAAATGTATAAATTCTTCAATATTCATAACTAAAATAAAAAAGTAGTTCAACAATAAAATTTAAATAGGTTTTAGTCGGAGTATTTATATCTAACACTAAAATTATCTTTTTACTCTTAAATAAACAGGTCACTCACCTAACCTGCGTGTCAAATTGCAACACGATACGTTTATAGTGTCATAAATTGGTGACTCGTTTATGACATAAACTCGTTTAACATTAACCCTAGCCCATTTATTTCGCATGTTAAGCAAATCGCATTCGTGTGTCATGACCCATTTTGATATCCCTCATAACCTTCAATAAAAACTGCACACACAATATTAATGTATTTTTCAACCGTGATAATAATTTTGAAAATTTAACTAATTATATTGAAATAAGAAATTAAGTATTTTTTTATTTTATGTTTATGATTTATTATAAATGATTGTTTATAAAAAATTAAGTATTTTTTTATTTTATGTTTATGATTTATTATAAATGATTGTTTATTTATTTGAAATATTAATGTATTATACTTATCTAGTTTAGTGTGTCCTAAGCGTGTGGATATCCTACTTTTTTTAAAAATTATCGTATCGTGCACGTTCCCGTATCTCGTGTCTTGTGTTTGTGCAACCTAGCTCCTGGTATGTGAGAGTATTTCATACACCTAACTAATCAACCAAGATTGTTTTTATTACCAAGAAAAAATGAAGTACTTTTTTTTAATTTATTTTTGTGTCTTTTTTTATTAATGAATGATCAGAAAAAATAAGAAGGAATTAATTTTTTTTGGGAAAAAAACTTAGGTTACTTTTTTTTTATATAAAAGAAAAATAAAATTAATAGAGGAAAGAAAACGCAGAGTGGAAAGGGTTGGGATTAGAAGCCAATTCTTTCAATAATCAATTTTCGTTAAAGCGTAACTCTATACGGGGGAGAGTTTAGTAAATTAAAAAACTCATGAATAGCGAATAAAAAAATTAGGCTTGGCCAATTCGTTGAATGCTAACAATTTTGCAGAACTAAATTTAAGAAAAAATAAGAAGGAACTAAATTTATTTTTTGGAAAAAACTTATTTTACTTATTTTTTTGGATATAAATGAAAAATAAAATTAAATGTTCTCTACAAATTTATTTTTATAGTTTTTTTTTATTTTTTTTTCTAATTTGAAGAGAAAATTATTGGAATTCTTTTCCCTTATATTCCTTTCTTATTTCCAAATAAAATAATTTTTACTTATTAATATTAGTTTAGTTTTCTTTTCATTCCTATATGACATTTTCTGAAAATATAAAACAACTTATCTTCTTACAATTGTTGTAATTACAATTTTATCTTTTTTTTTTTTTTTTTTTTTTTTTTTTTGACATTATGTTTATCTTATGTGGTCGTATTTTTTTGATTGATTTATTATTTATTAGTTAGTTTTCGAAATTGTGGGACCCATAAATAATGTTAGAACAGTAAATTGAATTTTTTTTAGATGGGCTGCCTAATAGACTTCAATAATATTATGCACTGTAAAATGAGTGTAATCTTCGGTGTAAACAATATTCACTAACTGTAGAAATGAATTTTACAAAATTTTATGAAATTTATTTATAAATTTATAATTTTGTATTTAAAATAAAAAAAATATAAATTTCAATTCTAGAAATTCATATGAAATTAAATGTAATTACACTTCATAAAAATAGATAAAATTTTCAAATGAATTTCATTAAACTAAGCAGTCCAATTTTTTACGACGAAACTATTATTCTCCTTTTATAAAGTTAATTTCTCAATTTTTTGTATATATTTAAATTATTTATTTATCAATTTGACCAAAACTATTTGAAAATTTTATTTTTTCAGAAAATTATTATATTATTGTATTTAGATTTTTTTAATATTTTTTACTATTACGGAGAGAGATTCAAGTTAAATATACATTTATCACTAAATTAAGTTCAATAAATTTATTAAGATTATTTTTGTTGTATGTATTTATTTTAATAAAATATAAAAAATTATGTAGCATGACATAAATTTAATTGATATTTATTATTTATTTTTAAAATTACTATTTGAATGATATTTTAAAAAATAAAAGTAAATGAATTTTTAAATATAAATTTATTCCATACATGATTATATAGAATTCAATTCAATGACATATTTTAAATTAACTATACCAAATATAAAAATTCATTCACAAATGAATTCTACTAAAATTCATTTATTATGGATCGAAGCATCAATTAACTATAAGTTTTGTGGTGTAGAAAATTCTAATTCGAAATATTTTACTCCCTGCATCTTTTATAAAACATAAGAAAAAATCAATCAGAAATCTGTAACACACATGATTGGCAGAAATTGAATCAAATTGTTTAATAAAAATAGCTAAATTTTAAGGATTAATTAAAAATAAATTATTTTATCAATTCTTTTACATGAAAATTAATTTATAGAAAATAAATAATTTAAAAGTATTAAAAAATACAAATTTAAGTTTTATATCACAAGAATTGAATCTAATTAGACTGATTTTAATCAATTAAACAAATAATATTATAATATATCTTAATCTTTTAAAATTATAATATTATTAGTTCGTAATAAATAAAAAACTTTTCATAATAATTTAAATTAATTTAGTAGATTTGCTTATCTTACGAGTATAAATTGACTAACAAAAGTTTTTTTTTTTCTGTTTTTTCTACTGTGATAAGACTCTTCTTTTTAGTTCAAAGTTTACGTACAAGACTAAACTTTATTATTTATATGATTGATTATTTGTCCATGGATAAGAGTACAGTAGGTAAGTTGCGAATTATTATTCATAAGAGGTAAATTTTATTGACTTGTAAATTGGCATATTCCAAAGTCAAATATAGTTTTATGTTTTTTAATTATTAAATTTAATTATTTATTTATTTTTTAATTTTTTAAGTAGAATTATAAATGAGTAGAATGATTTTATAATTTTCTTTGTCAAACTCAGCTTGAAAAAATTTTATAATTATTTCATAATAACTTTTATAATTATTTATTAAATGAAAGACTTTTATTAATATTTTAATAAATTAAGAGTAAAAAATATAAGGTGTGATAGACACGTGCTTATATAATATCTCTTTAACTAAGCTCTCAAATACGATAAAGAGGAGATAAACAAAATTAACTTACTCTACTAATTTATCTATCCCTAAAAATTAATGTTTATCATCGGCCACATAACAGATAGTTATTGTGTACAAACATTTTGTTCGTATTACACAAGTTATATATTAGAGTATTTTATTATTTCAAGTCAAGCAGAATGATATGAATAATTATATATGAATATATATATAATAGATAAAATTTTATAATGTATTACATTATATGTCACAGCAGGTTGTCATCTACTTAGAATATTGTAGATTATACTAAAATTTCTTATAGTTTCGCTAAGATATAAATACTAGAGAGTTTTGTTGATAAGATAAGACCCAAATGAGTGTGAGTTCGAAGAAAGTAAAATAAGAAATACAAGTACGTGTAATCTCGGTAACACTCTCTTCACTATATCTCACTCACTACTATCTTTATCTTTTGGGTTGTATTTATGAGGTGTTTATGTCTCATATATTCTCTCTTTGAGTAGCAAGGATTAGCGTTTGGAATGATAGATAATTAGTACCAAAATTTGTGATATATTGAGAGTTTTACATATACAATTCTTTTAATATCATGTAATAAATGATTTAGTTAGGTTAATATGATTAATTTGAAAAATAATGTATATATCGTTAGCGAAAGAATAAAAAAATAAATATAATAGAGAAAAAAAAAGTGATCATATTAAGCACTATATTAAAATATATAAAAATACTACTTATATAATAGCTCATATAAAAGTCACATAGTTCTCTATCATGCTAATTTGAATATGATGATAAAAATACAGATCTCTGATAAATAATAAAGAAAAAAAGAAATTTTGGAGGAAGAGTTCGAGACACCTCATAACATTTAAAAAAGTTGTTAACAATAATTAGATAAAATAGTACAGCGTATCAAATTTCGGACAATATGAACATACTTTCACTTTCTTATTATTTATAAGTTGCAAAATTTAAAATAAATTAAGTTATTAGTTTTAATAAAAAAGATTAAGTAGAAAGAAATGTTCCTCCTCACTAAATAAACATGCAATTTTCCCTACAACCATACAGGAAACAACCAGAGTGATTAATATACTCATTTTATATTGTCGCTATTTTTTTATTTATCTCACTAAAATTAAAAAAATTACATCTCTCATAAAAAGATAGTGAAAAGAATTCATGGACATCACAAAGATTATGTATATTAAATGATTATGAGTTATTTATTAATAAGAAGAGTACATATAATAACACAAAATGTTTTATATCGAATGAGAGTTCCAAGGAAGGTTCATACCTCTCAAGAGTACACGCAATGTGTAATCTCTTATTTATATTAGACTCTCTACATTTGTGCAAAGAAGTTTCTCTTTCTCTTTCTATATATATCCGCCCAGGATGAAAATAAAGTGAATTCTATATGACGAGTAATTTTATAGGATAACACAGGTTAACATCTGTAAGGGATCGATCTCAGATACTGATATATGTGGAGATGGTGTGTTTCGTAACATTACTGAATTCTTCTA
>NW_023591619.1:191046-367428 GCF_014843425.1 Jatropha curcas | reverse complement strand
CGGTGGAATTCAGATTGGGATAACATCTGGAGTCTTATTCTATGAGGGACAGAGTTTGTTGTACCACAGATGGGGGAGCTTTAAGACAAAGATTCTGCATGAAGCTCATTAACAGGTCCATCACATGCATCCAGTAGTTACCAAGATGTATCAAGAAGACTTGAGGAAGTATTGAGTGGACCGGGCTGAAGAAAGATATCGGAAACGTCCTTTGATATGTAACAAGATGTTTAACATGTCAACAAGTAAAAGCAGACATCATTACCATACTGGGGTTGCTTTCATTCCATAACATGCCCAACATGGAGTGGGGATCAGATCACAGATGGATTTTGTTTACTGGATTACCTTCAGACGCAGCGGAAGCATGACTGAGTTAGGGTGTGATCGTGGACAAGATTAACTAAGTCGCCACACTTTCTACCAGTTTTCGGCAAGGACTATTCGCTGGACAAATGTTAGCAGACATTTTATGTGAGCGAAATAGTTCAAACTACATGGACGTTCCATTCATCCATTATATCTGATCGTGATCCAAGGTATTACATCGAAATTATTTGGGCGTATAAACTGCAGCGCAAAGCATTAGGAACGAGATTGCATTTCAGTATTGCATTTCATCCTCAGACATGATGGCCAATCAGGGAGTCATTCAGATCCTGGAGGACTGATGAGATCATGTGTTATATTAATTTGAAGGCAGTATGGTACAGATATGTACCTCTTCATGGAGTTTGCCCTACAACAACAGCTATCATCAAAGCATCAAGATGGCACCATATGAAGCATTGTTATTGGTAGACCATGCGGACACCTGTGATGTTGGACAGGGGAACTGAGTGAGAAGACAGATTTGGTCCATATTTTGGATAGAGAAACAAAGAGAAAAGTGGGAAACAATCAGAAACCGGGCTGAAAAGAAGCAAGGTGATCGACAGAAGTCTTATGCGGATTTAAAGAGACAATGGATAGTTGAGTACATCGGTCTGGCTGATAAAATTTCTGAAAGTTTCACCATGGAAAAGATCCGTAAGGTTTGGACGAAAGCGGTAGCTTAGCCCTTAGGTTCATGGTCCATACGAGATGTTGAGCGCGTAGTAGGACCATTAGCCTATCGCCCTTAGCGTTACTTCAACCTTTAGATCGAAATCATAATGTCTTTCACGTGTCCACTGTTAAGAAGAATTTTACAGATCAGACCCATTCACATGTGTTTATCAGCAGAAGAGATTGAAAAATTCAGCCGGGATCTCACCTATGAAGAAGAACCAGTTCAGATCTTAGCCAGAGAAACTAAGAATTTGCGGGAACAAGAAAATAGCATTGGTAAAAGTTCTTTGGAGGAATCATAGACAGAAGAAGCAACTTGGGAATCTGAAGCAGTCATGCGGAAACAGTATCCGCAGTTTTCACAACAGGTAACTTCGGGACGAAGTTTTTATTTTAGAGGGAGAATTGTTGAATCCTACGCAGTCGAGTCTTAGCATAGAGTCGAGTCGAGTCGAGTCGAGTTGAACAAAAACCCGGTTGGCGGTAGAATGGGATTATAAGTGGACTTACTTTGAGTGATGAGAAAAAGATCAAAGCATATGGGTGAGGATTTATTTGCATTAAATGATTGAGTTTTGGGTATTAAGTGATGGGCCTTATGCCCAATTGAAAGGTTACCATTTAGACTTTTACACACAAGTCATGGATATTCTAGAGCCTACCCGCGCATATTCACTTCACTTCCCATTTTCATGTTTATTCTTCATCTTTCTTCATTTTCTTCCTTTCCTCTTCCACCTTCCTTTCAATTTTATGGTTAGTTAAGCCTTAACTTCAACTTTTTCTTCTATCAAGTTTAAGTAAACCTTCTTTAAGTTCATTGATTGAATTCATTTGGTGTTATTTATTTTAGAATTCTAAGAATTCTATATTTATAGAGTAAGGGATTTCTAAGAGTGTAGAGACAAAGAAGCTTAAAGAAGAACTCAAAGCTTTTTGGAGTAAAGGTTTGATATCTCTGTTACTTTTCCAATTTTTCTTTGTATGAGATGTTGTTTTGGTGTGTTGCTAGTGAGTATATATTGCCTCATTGTTGATGGAGGACTGGTAATGGTGAGAAAACCAAGGGGAACAGGCGGAGGGTATTGAATCAAACTGAAGTGAATATTGAGTTATGTTTGAAACAGGGGCTTGCTGGAATTTTTACCCAGTAACTTCACTTGATTTGACCCCATTTAATGATGCGAATTAGGACAGTTGTCATAGAAGAAGTTATTTTTGGTTCCTCTATGTGTTTAGCTTTACATGGTGTTTTTGAATCATTCAAATCGGAGTTGTGTATTGAGAGATATGACCAAAAGAGTACAGACAGTGCAGCTGGAAGCGCTGCGGCGCGATTGCAATGATTGAGTTCTGCGTTGGCCTTCCGCGCTCCGCGGATTTGAATTACGCGCTCGCGACTTTCACCTGAAACTCTTCTGATCTCATTTTGGCACATCTCGCAGCTCGCGATTTTCAAGTGCGCGCTCGCGACTTGTGTCGCAACCTTCTGACTTCTCATTTGGCATTCCTCGCCTCTTCGCGAGACTAGCGTTCAATGTGCGCGCTCGCGTACTTAGCCCTTGGCCATGCAAAGCGCCTCGCGACCTTCATCGCCGCGCTCTGCGCATGTTTGCCTGGGAACTCACTGTCTCTCATGTTGCACAACTGACGCGGCCGCGACTTTCAAGTACGCTGCTCGCCGACTTGTGCCCGATAACTCACTGGTCTCTCATTTTGCATTTCTACTGCGGCTCGCCGACTTTTGAAGTACGCGGCTCGCGACTTATGTTTTCATGCATTTTTGGATTTCGTTTTCAATGCAATTGTATCCTTTGCTTCACTTATATGCCTCCAATCATTTAACATCAAAATTACAACATTTAAATCATGTATCAAACACAATTCAAGCATGCAAATGATATGAAATCAAAATATACATTCTGATTTATGAAGTTTATGAACTATGACTATGATGTTGTGTTATATTATTGACAATACCAACATTTATGCTCCATTGAGGTTTGGTTTAGAAACCATGAGATAAGGCTATGTCGCGACATAGAATAGCAGATCTGCGCCCCATTACAGTTTGGTGGGTACTCCGGCTTACAGGCCGTGAGTGGATATGGAATTATACAGGCCATAGAGCCAAGCATACAGTATTCATTCCAGGTTTTATACAGTTTCTTATCACTTCGGTTTCACTTATAACCTTTATGGGCCATACAGATATCTCTGACTAACATTTTCATGAATCATTCAGTATTATAAACAGTACAAAAGATAATCACGGTATAATGAAAGATTCATGCTATATGTGCTTATAATGTGTAATTATTCCATATTGCATTTACATTGCTTTTTCTATCCATGTATGTGCTTGATTGTTTCTTATTTTGTTTGAGATATCCACTGAGCTTATTATTGCTCAGCGAATTACCTGTTTTAAACTCGCAGATTTTGAGATTGGTCCAGTAGAGAGTCGGCTTACAACTGCTGCAGTTCATTCTATAGAAAAACTAGTTCTTCAGGCGGGTAGCTACTCATGATGTGTATTTTTTTTCTACCCTTTTTATGGCATGTAACAGGGCAACAGTTGGGCCCCATTTCATTTTGTAAACTAGTTTATTCATGTTTTGTAAATATTAAATTACATTTGTTTGTAAACAGCATCACGCATTGATATTATATTCTATATACATTATGTTTTCAGCATGTCAGGCTATACAGTCAACCAGTTTGTTAACGTCTCGGTTCGGTTCATTCGGGTTTACGGGCTCGGACCGGACGGCGGTGTTACATTATATACTTGCTTTCAATATTTCTATTGACGTCTTTCAGCATAAGTGATGCATATACATCCCCATGCCTAGGTTACTCATTTTAATGATTTCTTTAAGATGATTTTGATTGATAAGTCGATAACAGGACTCAATTTTGACATTTTCCATCCCACAACAAAACTATGTTGTGAATATTGATTCAAGTTTCCTTTGCCATGGAGTGTTCAATATAAATATTGAGCATGAAGAAAAATAATCAAGGTATTAGAGAAAATGCAGTGCGTTGAAATCAGCATGGTAAAAGAAGGGCTTCCAAAGATGTAGACTAGGAGAGACATGTGACTAGACATTAATATGACTATTTTTCAGTATTAGTTATTAACATATTTTAGCATAATACAAGTTCAACTCGAAGCACTTTATTCTTTTTGTAATTGGTCAACTCATTAGAATTGAAGGAATTGAATAATTGTTGAATTGTCAATCTTTGATAGTTTAACAAATGGTGCGGTGGAGCGTGAAAAAACACCTTTTTTGATATTCTATTAAAATACGAGCTTTAACCTTTTATTTTTTTTTAAAAGGAATATATAATATATATATATATATAATATATATATTTATGGTTAGAAAAAGTTTTGGGCTTTAGAGGGGATGAGTTTTAGATTTCTCAGGCAGTGGGATTATGTTTCCTTGCGGAGAGAACTGCTGTTTGCACTCGCTATGGAGGTAAGCCATATTACTTTTTGGATAAGGATCGATGTAATTACATATTAAAACTTCAATATTGGCTGGTTTTGTGTTTCTTGCCTAGTTGAAGCTTTTTCGATTTTTTCGGTTCGATTTTTTCTCAAATATTTTAAAACTTCCAATATTAAAAACTTTTCATTTGCGATTTTTCTTTCTTTCGATTTTTCTTTTTCTTTCTTGTGTTATATTCTTTTCCTTTTTTATCCCCTCGATGGTTCTTTGGTTATATTCATAAGAGGTGTTAGTTCTCCATTGAAAAAGAAATTACTTGAACTAATATATGCTAGCATTTAGACACCATATTTTTGCAGGTGAATAATTGAAAGCAAGACAGATATAAAAGTGTACCTTTTGTGAGATCAATATCCAACATCATATAGTGGATGATAAATCCAACTGATGCCTTCTAAGTAAATCATTAGCTAAGTGCAAAAATTATATTTTTGACTACAGGATAGCCTTAAACCCATTGGTCATGCAGAGGAACATGCTTACAGAGTAAGGGTGGCCATATTACGGCTTCGGGAACCGGAATCGTCGGTTCGAATCGGTCCCGAACTGTAACCGGAACTAGTGGGAATCAAAATCGATCCGAACCGGAACTAGAACCGGAGATTTTTGGTTCGGTTCCGGCTCCAGATTTGTGGAACCGCAAACCGGTAGTTCCACAAAATCGGTCAAAACCGGATTGGAACCGCTGGTTCTCCGGCCGGTTAGAACCGGTTCGAACCGGCGGTTCTAGCCGCGGTTCTAGCCGTTAGAAACTGTCAGTTTTTGTGTTTTTTTTTTTTAAAATTTTTGTTGTGAAAATCTCAAGTCCTTTAAAAATAAATTTAATTGAACCCATTTTTAATTTTTGTGTTTTTTTTTTTTTTACGAAATTTATATTCTTACAAATTTTTTTTACAAATAACTTTTACAAATTTATTAAATTTTGAAAACCGGTCTTCAAAATTTAAAATTTAAAATTATGCGATTTGCCAAAAAATCGGTTGAAAAACTGATCGGAACTGTTGATTTTGACACCGTACCGGAACTGGAACCGTTCGGTTCCAAACCGGAACCGAAATCGAAAATTTTCGGTTCGGTTTCGATTCCAGTTTTTTTGGAACCGGAACCGTGGCCACCCCTATTACTGAATGACTAATAATAATTCAATTTAAACAATAAAGGAATATAAAGCAATAATCTAAACAGTAAGAAAGTAAAGACTAAAGAGAATTGAAAACCACTAAATGAAATGTGTAAGTAACAACATTGATTTATAACTGTGTAAGGAAGCTTATGTTTTTATTACTTAGCTTGAATATTTATTCACCCAAAACCACTAAATGAAATGTGTATTATGGTGAAAAGATAATTTAAGTAAATAAATATTTTTTTATTGAACCATTAATTAACTTTGTGGGCAATTAACAAAACACTTCATCTCGTTTACTTTTTGCTGACTAGTGGTCATATCCCACATTTGCACTAAAACTAGCAAATGATTTGTGTGTCTTCTTAAAAAGATTATTTGAAAATTTAAAATTTATATAATGTATTAAAACTGTCAATTCAATTTATGATTTTAATACAAAATAAAAATTAGTATTTATTCCTAATAACCAACAAAATTATTTAGTCAAAAGAAACTCACCTCAAAAAGAGGGATCACAAATACCGGCGAAATATTGATAGATAATGCTCCTGGATATCTCTCTCTATAACCAACTCCATCCTATCTTCTTATATAAGACGTAGACCTTTCCACAAAAAGAGGCAAATGAACATTCGTATTAGAGTTCAACATTATAATATTACTATCCTGTTATTTTGAGACTATTAATTCCTGTAGTTATTTTTTATTGATTGATTGTTAGCACGGATTAATTTTTCTTTTGCACTGAACCGCTAATTGAGTTGGTGCTTTCAGTGTAATATTCTCTTTTCATGGCATGACAAATATTTAATTGGTAAATAGTTTTCATTTCACATTAGATTTATAAATAGTTTTTTTAAAAACATTATTTTTGTCAAAATCCTCTTTTCTAGGAATAAAAAAAATATAGCAATCATTATTAAAAAAAATATAAGCAATCATTATAATATATAGTATAAATAATAATATATATATATATATATTATTATATATATATATTAGAGTATATACTCCTCTTTAACCTTTGGATATTGATTTGCCTAAGAGCTCATCTGTGAAATGAAATTTGTTAACAATAATTTTTTTTTGGATTGAAAATATTTCTTGATTATTTATTAAAGAAAAAATAAGAAGATATATACTCCTCTTTACCTTTGGATATTGATTTGCCTAGAGCTCATCTGTGAAATAAATTAGTTACAATAATTTTTTTGGATTGAAATATTTCTGATTATTTATTAAGAAAAAATAAAAGAGAATAATTTTATTTTAATCAGTTTAATTTATGAATGGAGTCATACACAATGAAAAAACATATCTACATCTTGTGTATAGGTCCATTATAGATTAAACTAATTATAAATTGTATTTTAGTTCAAATTATGACATTTTTAAATGTACATTGAGAAAAAAAGGACAAAATGGTAATATTTTACAAAATATTTTTTTGATTGGGTTGGTAGGGATTAGAGATGGCCATCGGTTCATTCAAATCAGAACCGATCAAAAATAAACTATACTGTAAATGAATCAAAACCAGACTAGAACCATTGGTTCAAGATTTAAATCGAGACCGATGGTTTAAGGGTTGATTAAGTTTACATGAATGTTAAAATCTGAACTTGAACCGGTCTAGAATCGGTGGTTCCAGTCTAGTTTGAACTAGAAATTCTTTTTTTCTTAAATTATAATCACTTAACCTATTTTATAAGCCTTTAAAAGTCTAAATAATCTTTTATAACATGATACACTTTACTTAAATTTTTTTTCCGAAATTACACTTTACTTAAAAGTTAAAAATCTAAAAAAGTAAAATGATAAAAACAAGTGAAATATTTAGTTTTAAGTTATATTATTTGATAGTTAATATTTTTTTTTCCTTTTAAATCTTTTACTAGTTCAAAATTATATTATTTGAAGCATTTTTTAACATTTTCTAACAATTTATTTAATTAATAACATTTAGACAAAATAAAATAATAATTTATTTAATTATTTTGTAAAGTTACTTAATTTTATTTCTTATACAAGTATGAGCATTTTAAAAGTTATCTACAATAAAATTTACTAATATTTTTTTTAAATTCACATTAATTTTCAAAAGAAAAACATAATTTATAACCTTGGAACTAAATTTTTATTATTTTTTAAATAAAATAAATATCATAAAAAACCCTAATCGGAGCCATCGCTTTATCAAATGGCTGCAAAATCGATCAAAATCGAAATTGACTGAAACTCAATTGAATGGTCAATTCAGATTTAACATTTTAGAAATTTTAAACTGTGGCATCGGTGAATGGGAACCGGAGGTAATCAACTGGTCATGACAACTGGCGTAGGCAACTAATTTTCCATTCACTGGTTACATTTCACCGTTTCCAGTAATTGGTTCAGAAGGATGCGTGATTACGTTTAATACGTAAGCATTGATTTACGTGGTGCGCAGTTTACATTCATCTTAAAAGTCAAAGCAATTACCATTATAAGTCAAAGTCCAACCCCACGTAACAACGCCCTTTATAAATACATTAACAGTCTGCATTACAATAATCCCAGAAGAAAGGAGAAGAGAGAAACAGAACTGCAGTTCCACCCCCCTCCCTCCCCCGAAAAAACAAAAAAAACATAAACATTCACCTCTCTTCCCTTTCTCAAATTTTCATTTCACTTATTCCGGGAAACAAACACAACTTAAAAGAAGCTTAAATGCCAAGAAAAGGTATGAGGAGCCTTTGCTTTAACCCAAAAACGCCGTCGTTTGCCCTTTCTCCTCTTTCTTCGCTTTCAACAACTTCTCCCTCAACTCCTGGCCGTAGAATATCTGAATCCACAATAGAACAAATCATAGAAACTGCTTCGTCGATGATTATGAAATGGAATCCTGAAGGTTCCACTTACGCCAGAGTCACTTCTCTTTTCTATGAGAATAAAAAAGAAGCTATGCAGTTTTTGAAGTGTGTAAACGATTTGCAAAAGTCCATGCACTTATTATCCTCTGAAGGATCAACCGACGGCAGAATTGTAAAAGCTCAACACCTCATGCAAATCGCCATGAAAAGACTGCAAAAGGAGTTCTATCAAATACTTTCGATGAATCGGGCTCATTTAGATCCCGAATCAGTTTCTGTTCGATCTTCTGGTGCTTCTACGAGATCTAGTACGTCCGATTACGAAGACGATGGTTCAGCGGAGGATGATGTGCGTGTTGCAGGTGATTCCATCTCTGAAGTTGAAGACGTTTCGTCAATTGCCATGGCGGACTTGAGATCCATTGCGGAGTGCATGATCGCTGCTGGTTATGCAAAAGAGTGTGTAAATGTTTATAAAATTATTCGAAAATCGATAATCGATGAAGGCATTTACCGGCTAGGCGTAGAGAAATTGAGCTCATCGCAGATTCATAAAATGGATTGGACGGCGTTGGATTTGAGAATCAAAAGCTGGTTAGAGGCAGTTAAAGTTTCGATGAGAACTCTTTTCACCGGAGAAAGAATTCTCTGCGATCACGTCTTTGCTGCGTCTGATTCCATCAGAGAATCTTGTTTTACTGAAATATCCAAAGAAGGCGCTAGTCTTCTCTTTGGATTCCCTGAACTTGTAGCCAAAAGAAAGAAATCAACCTCATCATCGCCATCGGAGAAAATGTTCCGTGTTCTCGATATGTACACTGCAATATCTGAAAACTGGATGGAGATTGAATCTATCTTCTCTTTTGATTCACTCTCCATCGTACGATCCCAAGCCCTTGCTTCACTCGTTCGACTCAGTGAGTCGGTTCTCGTAATGCTTTCCGATTTTGAGTCGAGTATTCAAAAGGACTCGTCCAAAACACCTGTTCAAGGAGGTGGTTTGCATCCATTAACTATTTATTCGATGAATTACTTATCTCTGCTCGGTGATTATAGTTATGTCCTCACCGATATTATCTCGGATTGGCCTCCACCGGCGAAGTCATCGCTACCTAAATCTTATTTCGACAGTCCAGATTCCGATGATTCTCCGGCACCGCCGATATCCGTTCGTTTCGCTTGGCTAATTCTGGTTCTTCTATGCAAGCTAGATGGGAAAGCGAAGCATTACAAAGATGTTTCTCTTTCGTATCTCTTCTTAGCCAATAATCTACAACACATAATATCAAAAGTTCAGACTTCGAATCTCCAGTATTTACTCGGCGAAGACTGGATAGCGAAGCACGAAGCGAAAGTGAAGCAATTTGCAGCGAATTACGAGAAGTTAGCTTGGGGACAGGTGTTTGAGTCATTGCGGGCAAAGCCGACGGCAGACATTTCGCCGGAGCAAGCCAGGGAGAGTTTTAAACGATTTAATTCCAGCTTTGAACAGTCGTACCGGAAACAAAGTTCTTGTATTATATCTGACCCGAAACTCCGAGATGAAGTGAAGGGTTCCGTAGCGGGAAAGATTTCTCCAATTTATCGCGAGTTTTATGATAAGCAAAGGAATGCTGTACCGGGACGGAGGAACCTGAAGTTATTAGTCAGATATACCCCTGAAGATGTAGAAAATTACTTGTCAGATTTGTTCTTTGGAAATGAGACGATCGAGTCTGTTTCCGTCAATTCACATTCATCTTCCTCTGCGTCGTCGTCTCAACAGCGGCATTAATTGTAATCAAGTTGGCAGCTTCGGAGTTTTTTCTTTTTTTCTTATATTCTTTTCTTTTTTTATTTTTGAATCGCCAAGGGCCCACAATGTATTTTGAGAAATGTTGGACACATTTCATAGATGATGCAGTTGTTTACGTGTAAATTTCATAAAACGATACGTATACACATATGACATATCATATACACTTGTCTATTGATTAATTTAAATCAGTTTTTTTTTTAAAGGAATTAATTTAAAATCAGTTAATGATTGCAAACGCATAAACTACACTCACACAATTAAAACAGAAGAAGCTATTGTCTTGCAGGTGAAGGGCAATTTAAGTGTAATATTAATGTGGCCTTACTGCAGAATGGTCATTTTTGGAATGAACATTTGAACAAGGGTGTGCCCTTCTTTTCTTTTGTATGATTCCTTATTTTTTGATATTAATAATATGATGTTGGGTCCCGGCAATAAGATTACGAGAAAAATAACACAGTGGAAAAATAAAAATATGACACAGATATTTACGTGGTTCACCGGCAATAAGATTACGAGAAAAATAACACAGCGGAAAAATAAAAATATGACACAGATATTTACGTGGTTCACCCTTTAACTGTTAGGGCTACGTCCACGGGATAAAAACTGAATAATTCTTCCACTATTAAAAATAGTAGGCTTACAAAGAGAGTAATACAAAATAGTGGCACTCACACCGTGTTTTCCAAATTATCCTCACTATTCTCTCGACCCGAGTTTTAGAACCCAATTCTAAAACTCAAATTCTCTCAAAAAAAAACTCTCTTCACTCTTTTGGTCTGTGTTTTATGAAGCGTTGTGCAATCTCCTATTTATAGGAGGGATGGACGCGGGATTAGGAGAGGTGGACGCGTTAATTACGCGTCCACCGAAAAACGGATCACCTACCAAGAAGAAAATCACCTACCAAGAAAGAAAATTCTTATTTCCTTATTTCCATTTTCACTACGTGTGGGTCCTAGCCACGTTTTTTCTCTTTTTTTTTTAATTGTTTTCAATGTGGGTCCATTGAGTGGGCACCGCACACAAGAATCTCCCCCTGCACACTCAAGTAGGACGTTAGCCATACCGCTAGCTTTCTGCAAGTGACAAGCTTCTCAGTAGGCCAGAGCCTTAGTCATTCATCAATATCAGCGCCATTTATCATCAGTGTGCAATCTTTTCAATCTGAAAATAACTTCATCCTCCAGCGGCATTCGCGTATCCAATGATACCTCACAATCAATGTGCTTTGACCTTGAATGAAAGGTCGAATTCTTGCTGAGATGTGGTCGCGCTTGACTATCACATAGCAGAATGTCTTCTCTGTTCTACAACCCAATTCTTGTAGGAAATTATCTCATCCAAATAAGAGTTCTTGCTAAGCTCTGTAATGAGCGATATATTCCCATATTCCGCCTCAGTGGATGAGAGTGCAACGCATTTTTGCAATTTTGATTGCGAAGAAACTGCTGCACCTGCAAAGGTCATCAGATATCCAGAAGTTGATTTGCTCGAATTAACATCACCACCCATGTCTGCATCTGTGTAACCATCTAACACAGGTCTATTATCACCAAAACATAAGCACATTTTGGAAGTGCCCTTAAGATACCTGAGAATCCACTTTACAGCATTCCAGTGTTCTTTACCTGGATTTGAAAGAAATCGGCTAACAACACTAACAGCATGAGCAATATCTGGTCTTGTGCATACCATAGCGTACATCAAGCTGCCAACGGCGGATGCATAAGGAATCTTCTTCAGTTCTTCTTTTTCTTTCTCACTTGAAGGACATTGGAAGGGACATTGACTAAGAACTTAATTTGAAAATGACCTGCAAGCGGGAGTAGAAACTGGTTTTCGCAATTGCTCATATTGAATCTGCTGAGAACTTTCTCCGATATACTTTTCTGAGAACACTAGCCACGAACTTTCTCTTTTTCTCCTGTCTCTGGAGATCTTCATTCCCGAGTATCTGTTTTGGCCGATCCCAAATCCTTTATGCAAAGGATCTTTTCCAAGTTCCTTTTTCAAAGCTCTCAATTTTCCTTAGCATCTTGGGCCCACAATAAGCATATCATCCTTACAAGAGAATAATAAAGTCGCCTTCTACGAACTTTTTCAACAAATACACAAAGATCAGAAGTAGTTTTCCTCATACCCCGTGATTCACCAATGAAAGAGTCCAATTTTTTGTACGCACTGTCTGGGAGCTTGTTTGAGGCTAACAAAGCTTTTCTGCAATTTACAACACCAAGTGTTTCTTTGCCTTTGACTCTGAACTTCCTGGTTGCTCCATATATAATTTCCTCCTCTAAGTCACCATGGAAGGAAAAGCGGTCTTTACATCAGAGAGTTGCTCGGATCCTCCAAATTCAGGCTAAGCTGCTAAACCGAGCACAAACTCTGATAGAAAGACATCTTGACCTACCGGGTGAGAAAATTTCTTACAAAGTCACCTCCTTTCTTCTGACACGAATCCCTTCAAACAACCCAGTCTCGCCTTGTACCTTGGCTGTGAGTTGTTCTGTTCAGTCTTCAACCTGAACACCCATTTGTTCTTCAATGCTTTCCTTACCTTGAGGCAGTTTTCAACTAACTCAATAAAGTCCTGGTTCTCATGCAAAGGGACTCCATTCTCAATCTTGGCATGGCTTTCAGCCACTAAATTCTTTTTACAATCTTCCATTGCCTCCTGGTAGTTCTCTGGTTTCTCCCCCTTGAGTCAACAAGTCATATTCATTAGGAGAATTCTTTGGGAAGGTATCCTGCCGTTCTCTCTCGCAGATCTTCTCATATTGAGGCAGTTCTTCCTAATTGGAAGCTGGTTCAGCAATCAATCTGAAACAGGTTCATCAATGCATCTTCTTCATCATTTTGTGGTTCTATATAAAGGTCTGCATCAAGACTAACAGGAAACTTCATTGATGGACTTTGGCTGTTCATTTTTTTCCCAAAGTCTTCAATGGTTTGGGTCTTCCAGGAATACAACATCTCCTGCTTCTGATGAGCTTCTTTTTCAACTGGATCCCCATAAATCTGTACCCAAAATCAATCATTTCCATATGCCCAAGAAGATACAACTGTTTTGAACTTCGATCAAGGCTTGGATCTTTCATATTTTTGGAAGCATGAACAAAAGCCCTGCAGCAAATATTCTAGATGATCGTAAGAAAGAGTTTTTCCTTCCTGACCACACCTTTTCTGGTACATCTCCTTTGAGGGAGGTTGAAGGTGAAAGGTTGATCAAGTAAACTGCAGTATTCATTGCTTCAGCCCAAAAGGTTTTAGGAAGTTTAATATGAGAGAACATACATCGAACCCTTTCAACAATGGTCCTGTTCATTCTCTCTGCAACTCCATTCTGTTGTGGAGTTTTAAGAACTGTCTTCTGAAGTCTGATGCCATGTTCTGAGCAATACTTCTCAAATGGACCTCCGTACTCACCACCATTATCAGCTCTAACACATTTTAGTTTTCTTCCTGTTTGTCTTTCAACACTGACATGAAAGACTTTAAACATATCCAGCACCTATCCAGCACCCTGCGTCTTTTGACTTTATTGGGAAAAAGCCCACACCTTTCATAGAATGGTCATCACATACAGCTAACCATAATATAAGCAGCCACTCAAAGATTTGTCACCATCGAGCAAAAAACTCAGTGTACCTGTAAACACTAATTCTAGAATACCAGTGTTCTCCTAGATGGGTGAGAAGGAAGATCTGGAATAGGAAACTCTAGTTGCTTACCCAGACAAACAATCAGTGCATTTCTAGATGGAGAAGGAGATCTTTGAAAGGAAACTCTATGTTGTTTACCAGACAAACAATCAGTGCATATTTTCAGAGGCAAACCTTTCAGAGATAACATTTTCTTCTTAGTGAGAGTCTCCATTCCTTTCTCACTCAAATGACCAAGTCGTTAGTGCCACAACTCAGCAGATGAATCTTCAACTGCATTCACCACTTCCGTGCAAATTTTGGCCTGGGTGTAGTAGAGGGTGTTAACCTTTCTTCCTCTACCGAACACCAAGTTACCTTTGGAAAGCTTCCACGTTCTGTTGACAAAAAGATTTGCATAGCCCAATTCATCAAGACAGTGAACTGAGATCAGATTGAAGTTTGCCGTAGGAGTGTATCTCACATCTTCTAACCAGAGATCATGATCGTCATTGGTTTTGATGCATACTGTTCTAATGCCGCAATTTTCCACATATGTGCCATTCAAAGTCCCTTTTCCACATATATTCTCTGCCATCAATAGTCTTGACCCGCTCTAGGCCGTACTCTCAACTGCCCGGGAAGCGGCCCCTCTCGTGATACACACGGTGATGGAGCGCCACATATATTAACCCTTATTTGTGAAGACACACTCATCGACTAAGAAGACATGCAGAGTACAATAATCCATACACATATGGTTGTACTAGTGGCAAACCCACTCACTACTCAAGACCAGCGATGAGAAATCAGCGCCACTACCCATCACTAAGTGCTGTCCAGCATCGATATAATGCCTACTTGAAGCCTACCTCAGTCGCTATCGTCATCTTTTTATCCATCATCACTTCTTCTTTGGCTCCGTTGCTTCTTTCCACTCTTCGTGCCATATGCTCTTTTTGCACTCACCGATGACGGCGCTCTACTGCGCGTGTCACAATGATAGCACCATAGTGAACACCTTTTTCTTGACTGGACTCTTCTCACGTGAATTGTCTACGTTCTGTCTGGATTTGGCTGCGTATCTCTTGTTCTGCTTTCTCCCCTTCTCCTTTCTGTAACTACGCACGTGTGTATACCGAGTGACATCTGAAGTGGTCAGCTCATAACTGCCTCACACGCATCAACGACATTCTCCTACTACCGTTCCTGGTCTTCTTCTCATTCAGAATGGGCTTTCCTTCGACTTGTTGGTTAAGGTCAGATTTCCCCTTCCGGACTACATAGTTACTTGAGCGTAACAGTCAGTGTCTCCCAACCTGCTCCGCGCGCAAGCGAACCTCTAATAGCAGATAGTGCCTGAACGCTCTGGCTCTACAACACATGATATACACTTCGAACTCTGGTGGCAGTGCCTGCACCTGGTCGTCAAACACTATCCTTGACGTCGTCAGTTGGTTCACTATTTCTTGAAATTTGCCTAAGTGATCTGAAGCACTTTCGCCATCTTTGTACTTTAGATTTACAAGCTTTTTAATTAAAAAGGCTTTGTTCTGGGCATTTTTCCGCTCGTACATGTCCTCCAACTTCTTCCAAATTGAATAGGCATCTTTCTCATGAGTGATATGATTTATGACGCTCATTTCAACAGACTGCCTAATAGTTGCGACTGCTTTTCTGTTAATTGACTTCCAATCGCTTTCATTTATTGAAGAGAACAACAACCCTTTCACTCAATCGTTTCAAACAGATATTTTACAGCATAGAAGATCTCCATTAATATCTTCCATACTGGCATAGTTTGATGAGTTGAGATCTAACCCATTGTGCCTGTGTTCTTCGTCCAATTTTTTAACTTGTGCAGATATTATTCACCAGCAAAAACCCGTATCGGAATAGTAGTATACGTAAATAGTGACCGTATAATGAAATAGTAACAGTATACGTAAACCAGTACTGTAGCGTGAATAGTACTGTATATGTAATAGTACTATGCGTGAATTAGTGCTGGGCTTATTTGAAACGGACTCTAGCAACAGTAACGCCAATTAGTACTTTTTCACCATCAACTTTGCGTTACTATTTTACTATTTAATCACTAAGTCGATTCTTGCAACGTCTTTCGGAACGGGGACTGCACTAATGGACTCGGCGTAATTCTCGTCGTCGTGGTTATTATTTAAAATTATATCCACGGATCCGGTAAACCTTCGGCTCTGATACCACTTGTTGGGTACAACGGCAATAAGATACGGAGAAAAATAACACAGTTGGAAAATAAAAAATATTGAACAGATATTACATGGTTCACCATTAACTATTAGGGCTACGTCCACGGGACAAAAATCGATTAATTCTTCGTCCCACTATTAAAAAATAGTAGGTTACAAAGAGAAAAGTACAAAATAGTGGCACTTAACAACAGTGTTCCCAAATTATCCTCACTATTTCTCTCGAACCCGAATTAAGAACCTAATTCTTAAAACTTCAAAATTCTCTCAAAAAAACTCTCTTTGCTCTTTTGGTAGTTATGTTGTGACAGTGTTGTGCATCTCTATTTATAGGAGGGTCATGACGCAGGCGATTAGGAGAGGAAAAACGGATCACCTACCAAGAAGAAAATTCTTATTTCCTTATTTCCATTTTCAACTACGTGTGGGTCCTACCACGTTTTCTTTTTTTTTTTAATTGTTTCAAATGTGGGTCCCATTGAGTGGGCATCGCACAACATATGAGTTGAGCTCTTTATTGATTAAAAAAAAATACCAAATGAAAATCTAAAATTTTTTTGTTTGATTAGGTTTCAATTTAGAGTTATCAACCTTGTGGGTGGTGTTTTGGATCACTCTCCTCTTCTTCTAAAACTCAGTGCCGAGTTTTCTCCTATGGTCTAAGCTCACTTTCGTTTCGCAAATGTTTGGTTTGAGGAACCTAACCTTGAACAAATGGTTCGGCAGGGTTGGAATTCAATCATTCATGTTTCAATTATGGAGAAAAATTTATGCATGTGGCTTTAACCTTCAAAATTGGGGAAAAGCTTTGCGTCTTTGTTTTAGGGTGGAGGAAACTACGAAATTATCCAATTTGTGTAACTGTAAGGATGTATATCAGTTTCGAAAAACACAATCTAAATTTGAATTTTTTACTTGCCCAAGAAGAGATACTTTGAAACATCGAGCTAAGTCTCACTAGTTGGTTTCTAATGATATCACATGTATTTGATATGAAAAAGATAATAAATTATATGGTAATAATAACTTGATGCGGAAGCCATGTGATTTGACTCATGAGGGATTTTCATAAGTTAACAATCTTAGGTTATAAATTTATAAACAAACCATAAAACTTAATGATTTGATTCATGTTTGATTATGTTATTAGGAGATACATAATTAGACCAAATTAAAATAACTAACAATATATCGGGAGAGCTTTTTAGTAATTTTAGGGTTATTTTCCCTACTTGAACAATTAAAATTAATTATCAAATTAATAAAATAAATTAGATAGAATTAAATGAAGTCAAAATCCCTATAGCTTTTAATCCTTGATTTCTTTTTATCAAATATTCTTGCTTCAGTTCTTTACTATCGCTTTATTTTATTTCTTTTACAATTGTTATATTTATTATCATTTAAATAATAGTAGGTTAACACAATTTTGATAATTGGTATATAATCCTCGTTCCATACTCTACTCATTCTTTATTACTTGTTGCGATTTCGTACACTTGTAAAAAAACATATCAATAGTTTTAACTTGGCTTTATTGGTAAGCATTGCTGGGGCGTTAATTTTGACTAACACCAATACTCTCCTTCATCGCACTTTAAATCTAAATATTTTCCTATTGGAAATTTTCTTGAAGCAGTCATCGGACATAGTTCAAGCTTTATCCTGAGAAGCATATGTGTGGTAAAAGATGAAACTTTACCAGGTCTCAGATGGCGAATTGATTCAGGTTTATTTATCAATGCTTGGATTCCTAACAATTCATCTTTTTATATTTATTCACTTGTTCTTTCTGGACTTGAGCATATCACGGTTATTGATTTGATTATGCCTGACACTAGGGAACGGAACATGCCTTTAGTTCATGAGGTTGTTATGGTTCTCAAGTTGCTTCCCTCTTCTCTTCTATTCCTGTGTCAATTCAGATGACTAATGATATTTTGATATGACATTGGACTAGAGATGCTTGTTATTCTATCAAGTCTGGCTATAGAATGTTCATCATCTATCTCAAGACAACAGTCATTTGCACAACTTTCACATATTTATTGATATATCAAGTACATTAATTTCACTAAAATCTCCGTAATAAAAACAATAGATATTAAATCTAACTCAAAAGAGATTACACTTTCAATCAATTCTAAATATGAAAGAGAATTTTTAAATATAATTTCTTATCGACTCAGAAAGGATTAGACTTTCGTCTAACTCTAAAAATGGAGGAGGATACCTTGTAAGTAAAAAAAAAAAAAAAAAAAAAAAAAAAAAAAAACAACAAAATAATTGGATTACTGATGTAAAGAAAAAAAAAAAAAAAAAAAAAAAACAAAATAATGGAATACTGATGTAGAACTGTAAATGAGAAAAGAAAAATACATGGAATTGAGGAAGGTGTAAAAGGGTTATTTTGTGTGGTTGACATACATTAGAAAAGTATGGAAGAGGCAGATGACCTCTGCCATGGTAGAATATATAGCAAGTCAAATAACAACTATTGCTGAAGGAGATGATGAAAAAGGTGCATACAAATAAATAAATTTAAGGATGATGCCATTTGGTCAGACTTATATAAATATAAATAAACAAAAGTCTAAAAATTAAAAAGAAAAGAAGAAAAGTTTTTGTATATGACCCGATTAAATATTTCACATGCCAATTAGATGCCGGGTCACAAACAGCACCGATTAATTTGCATGTTACTAATTGGAAAAGTCCATTTTAAATATTGGTGTAATTATATTTTAAGCTATGTAAAACTACATATGCCACGGTTTGAACCAAATCAAGTCAAAATTCAAAAAATTGAAATTTTTTTATCATATAAGCACAGAACTTGGAAATCTTAAAAATTAAAATGATTTAATTTAAAAATCAAGTCAAACTAAATTAAACGGAATTAATTCTATAAACAATTTAATTCAACTCATTTCGTACTAATTTAATTTGTTTTGAACCAAATCAATTAGATGATAAGCATCAATATTTAAATAATTTACATATAAATTGACCCTTTAATTCAGTTATCTATTATTCAATTCTCGATTTTAATAAAATTTATTAAATTTCATTAAATTTTTTAATTATGTTAGTTATCCTTTGACTTAATAAATTAGTAAAGACACTTGATAGTCGAAAAGATTCGAACTCAAAATCTCTGACTCTCTATATTAGTAACAAGATCAATCAGATCACAACTGATTGACTTTAATGTTCAATTGAGTTTTTATAATTATTTATTAAAAAAATTAAGTATAATTTAGAGAAAAGTCAACTTTCCACAAATTATATAACAGGGACGGTAGTGCTTCACCGATTTAGTGAAAACTCATGTGGTCGCAAGGAGTCAAACTCGAGACATCAACCTTCTCATATAAGTGAGAAAACCAACTAGACAACATTATGATTAACAACTTTCAATAATTAATTAAAACTTGGTAAAGACTAAGTTTGTAAGCTCATAATACATTATGAGTATTAAGCTTCAAGTAAATAGTATAAATTTTGATTTCTGCTATACTATCATTTTTTATCAATTAATTCAATTTTTGTCCAAACGAAATATAAAATTATTTTCATATTTTTAAAAGATAAAAATTGAAAATTGAAAGTCCAAATATAACAAAAATTAAAATTCAAGACTAAAAAGGATAAAAAGTTGATTTTTGGCAATGAACAATTGGATTTCTTTTTATTTCTGTATATTTTTATTTTAAATTTTTTATCTTTTAATTAAATAATTATATTAGGGTTTTAGAGGAGTTGGTATTTCAACTTGTATTGACTTGTCGGTTGCTTGAAGCACCAAATTAAATTCAATGAAAGCAACAAACAAACGTCAACATAGGTGGTCCTTTTAATTAGTTACTGGATGATTAATACATATTTATATCACTGCAATTATTAATGAAAATGATAATTCCTTTTTTTCAAAAAAAAAAAAAAAAAAAAAAAAAAAAAAAAAGATTATTCCTTTTTCAAAAAAAAAAAAAAAAAAAACAAAACAAAATAGATGATTCTTAAACGAGGAGCACCGCCAAATTTCCAACAGCTACCACTTGAATAGGTAAGGTAAAAATACAAGAACAAAACAAAACATTAATTTTCTATCATATAGATTAGTTTTGAATTAGTAAGGTATGTTCTAACAACCGCAGGACCATTGATTTCAGTTCTTTAGACTATTTTTTAAAAAATTTTTTAATTTTTTTTAAAAAAAAAAAAAAAAAAAAAAACAAAAACAAAATAGATGATTCCTTTTAAACGAGAGCACCGCCAAATCAACAGCTACCACTTGAATAGGTAAGGTAAAATACAAGAACACAAAACCATTAATTTCATCATATAGATTAGTTTTGAATTAGTAAAGGTATGTTCTAACAACCGCAGACCATGATCTTCAGTTCTTAGACTATTTTAAAAATTTTTTAATTTTTTTATTTGATTAATCAATTTTTAATTGAAATCAATCTATAAAAGTTTCAGAATATAATCAAATTAACTCTAAAAAATTTGCAGCAGTATTAATATTTAAGTTTTTTTCAAAATATTAAAATTTCAGTATATGAATTGATTCAAATTGATAAATTATTTTACACCTTTATATTTGGCATAATGTAATCAATCATATAATGGAATGGGAATGACATTACATGACTGATTATATTATTTGATTAAACTTTTTTTTAACGATGTAATGTAATTGAGATTATTTGTGTAATTTTTATTACTTAAATTGATGTATTTTCATTATATCAAAAAATCTATATACAGCCATTATATTCATCAAAGCTCATAATCATTCTCAACCATTATCACAACCATAGTTTCACCACCACCACAACCACTACTCCATTGCCGCCACCATCACTCCCCCTCTACCACTACCACCACCCACAACCACCACTGTTATCATCGCCACCACAACCACTGCTCTACCGCCACCACTACTTGACCACCACCACCACCATCGCTGCCACCACTCCACTACCACCATTAGTGCAATCAATTGCAACTACCACTATTGCTTCACTACCACTACTACTACAACCATCGTAACCACTACCATCACTACCTCAACCATTACTCCATTACCACTGTCATTGCCACATCATTATTAATTATTCTTTTCCATTATTATAGGAATAGGAAGAATCAAATGAAAAATTATTAATAATATCAAAATATCATAATTTTATATTGTAATTAAATTTATTCAATGAAAACATATGGAATTATGTTAAAAAAAAAAAAGTTTCAATGACTTTAACTTTTATTTTGTTATATTACATTTTTTTTTTGCTTATTTTTTTTTATTTTCTAGTCCAAATAGTTTAATAGTCTTTAATAGTTTGATATAATGAATAACGTTTGATTCAAATATTTCTGTTTTTATTAATAATGATGTGATGGCAGTGGTAGTAGTGGTGGTGGTGATGGTGGCAAAGTGGTAATTGTGGTGGCAGTGGATGTGGAGTGATGGTGGTGGTGGTGTGATTGGTAGTTGTGTGCTGATCACATTAAATATTTATAAACAAATATGAAAATTAAATAATGCTTACATTCTATAAATTTTCTCACTTACAATACCAAACAGTAAGGGAAGCTTAATTACATTCTATTACATTATACTTTTCATTGCATTATATCAAACCCAACATAGCCTAACAGTGTATTGAATTAAAATTTTGTTAGATTTTAAAAGATTTTTGAAATTTTTAGATTGGAGGAATGGATTTATGAATGACTTTTTTATTTATAACTAGCACTCCAAATCCAACGAAATTAATAATTTTATAGAATTTTTCTAAATTTTATAGAATCTTGCTAAATCAACAATTTTTTAAATACTATCAAATTTGTATAAACTTTTGTGAGAGTCTGAATTGAATACCGCACACATATACTCCAAAAAAAATATATATATAAATTTAACTAATACCTTCTCAAATACTTCAATTAGGAATCCTTAAAATAACTTATTTAAAAAAAATGAAAAATATTTATCTACAACTTATCACTCAATCAAATCGTAGGACTAACATTTTATTATGACGATAAATAAGCAATATTTAAATGTAGCTGATGAATCAAAATATCACAATTAAAAGAAGGACAACGTCTTAATTTTTTTTAACAATTTAATATTACGACATTAAATGACTAATACTTAAACTCAATTAATATCATTAGTATATTTATTAGCTTGGTAAAGATTAATCTAACATTAAAATTAAAAAATAAATCCATACCATAATAATAAGTATTAAAATTAAAAAATAAATTCTAAACAAGAATTGTATTTTAACTCAACTAAAAAGCTTTAATATTAAATTAAAAAAAAGACAAATGTCTTAACTCTAACTTATGTACTACGACAATTTATTATTATAAACAATTAATATCGTAACTCTAATTCAATTCAATTAGAAATTATAAAAATTGCTAATATTTATTGTAATAATAAAAAAATACTACTTCAACTCAATTAGAATTTTATAAATAAAAAAGTTTATTATAAAAAAAATTGAATCACGAGAGTGTAAAATAAATATAAATAATAGGCAATCCACATTTTAAAAGCTAGTATAATTAAAATTTCAAAGGGTAAAGATTCCCAAGTGCGTAATTTATTTAAAATGAATATGACCAAAGGTCTCTTATTTTAAGACCTCCAACCATCTTATAATAATGTAACATTAAAAAGATGTCATTGCAATTATTATTTTCAATAAAAAAATATAAATTGCTGAACTGCTAGCCCAATAATAAATATAATATATTTTCAATATCGTCTTTAACAGGTGCAAAAATAAAAAATAAATTAAACTAAACATCAACACAAACACGTACCAAGCGACCATATCATATGATGTGACTAAGATATCCAAATGGGTCCTTTTTGCTTGAGATGTAATATTACATCTTACACCTTACATATTTACCATGTAGGAAAAAAGAAGAGCAAAGAGCATATAAGTAAAGAAAGGAATAACCAAGTATTAATACAGATTCTCAAAAAAAAAAAAATAAAAATAAAAATAAAAATAAATAAATCAATACAGCAATTCTTATATAGACTTTAGCTCACCATATATATACCATCTCATATAAGGTGGGATTTACACATAATCTATCATCTTAGATGGTATAATGGTACCCGATGGACTAGACGAGTATTTTCCATATAAATACATTTTCACTAACATTGTGCAGGCAATATCTGATTCTGATCAACTGGTCTAGGAACATGCTGCCATCCAGTACAATGCTGGAGAACCTGTTTAAGAGCATCGGTTGGAGCTTCCACCGTCCAGTTAGGGTAGTACTGACTGGGATGAAACATACAGGATTCAGCAGTTTGCAACATTAAACCTGCCTGAGTTCCAGTAACAAATAGGTCTCCTTCCGACCTTATGTAGCCGGTCCCTGCTTCTTCCTTGTCAGCTGCCTGGAAAACCATCCCATATTTAAATAATGTTAATCTATGCTAGCCACATTTTGATTGCCACCTACACAACATAGTAAAATTTATTTTTCCGGTAAAGTATAATTTACAATAATAATAAATCTCGTAAAAAAAAAAAAAAAGATAAATTGCTTATGAGGTTTTTCCAACTAACTGAGAACCTACTGGAAATTGTTATCCTGCAAATAATCCTTCACTAAAACTGTTTTCAAGGTTCATTTTACACTCCTAATCATTTTATGCTTTATGGGAAAAGCTTTTGATTGAAATCCGATAAAGGCAATGACTTCTATTCCCGCACAAAATCAACAAAGACTGTAGATCAAGTTTGAAGAATGATATTCTTAAATCTAATTGTACCCATCATGATAAGCACGTTCCATATCCAAAGATCCTCAAGCTTTTATTCCATCCATCATTGATATAAGTGATTGCGAGGCAAAAGGCACACATGATATACCCAACCTGCCTTTATTTCCTGTGAGATGGCCTCTACATTAATCCTCTATTGGTTTTTACTTATTTACTTCAGGAAGGAAGAGGCCATATGATGCTGACGAGAAATTCAAGAAATTAAAAGTGTATTTTTAAGAGATAGCAGATGCCTTAATCTAATAAATTAAAGACACTTAATCTGCAACTTTTATCTCTAACTACTTCAAGCCACCAAGTAGGACAAGAAAGCCCTTTATTTGTAAAGGAGGATGAAAGAAATGAGAAAAATCAGATCACTACTTAACAAATAATAACTGACCGTTAATAATGTTAACACCAAACTCGTTTCTTCAGGTATCTTATAATACTTGCATTTTCCAGGTAGAAAGCATTTCTCTGCTCACTTCAAGTAATGAAAGGTGTTGCAAAGTGTAAAGAACAACTGTCAGCCAAATTTCTTAAGGGTTTATTTCAATGTTGCATAAGCGGTATACTGCTAAATCAGTAGGCTATCGAGAATTCGTAGTCCCATGGTTTAACACAACATTGACCCAACCCTACCCTTAAAAAAGAAAAAGGAAAAAGAAAAGGAAAAGAAAAGGAAAGAAAGTAAGGAAGAAAAGGATAAGCAGAAAACTGTTACGAATGATATGTTGTAGCTGTAATCAGATTGTAACTGGGCTTAGCTAGTAATTATAGTTAGAAGCTCCAATAGAACAACTATTGATGTAACCTGTCATTGTAGAGATATTGAAGAATCCAAATTAAATATTTTCCTCTTATCTTTCTCTTCTCAGTCTCTCTTTGTTCTACCATTCTCTCCCCTTCTCTTCCATTTCTTCTATTCTCACTTCCCAAACAATGGTTAGGCTTGGTAAGAAAACGAAGGAAGGAAAAGGAATTTTGGAAACAGAATTTTAGTGCTCTTATTGATAAAGGAAGCAAAACCTGTTGGTTACCAAAAAATACTTCCACTCCCATTACAGAATGGGGTTGTTCTTTTTCTGGTTTGGAAAACCAACTTGGGTCATACTGTGCTTTCCACACTTCAGAATTTGAGTTGCTATGTCATTTCTTTGAATTAAAAAGTTTGTGCCAACAATTCAACAAGTGGGTTTGCTGTCGATCCAAAGAATTAGAAAATATGATTTTGAACATAGCATGTTAAATAAAAGTGCTTGGAGAATTTATACCTGGAAGTCCTTCGAAAATGAATGATCCAAAAATGGGGCCATCTAGATATTTTGGTTTACACTTAAGGTTAGAAGAGGACATGATTGCCTATTCCTCATATGATTTTAGAGGTGGAGAAACTAATAAAATGGAACTTAAAGCTTACAGAGAGAGTCTTTCTTCTACCCATTAAATGGTTGAAAATGGTTTATCCATTTTGCCTTTATTCCAGAATGCTTTCCGAATAATATACTTCCTGTGGATATGGTATTCATTTGGGTTAAAATATTGCTTCCATGCTAATTTCAAGCTTGCAATGGTAAAGGTTGCTTTGGGGGTTGATCTCCTATTTCTCTCTATCTACTTCAAACATCCATTACACCCTATGAAGAACCAATCTTTGATGACCAACCTTTAGATGATATGTTACGTTAGATCGCTTGCTCGAATCTTGTTTGCTTGGATCCTTGAGGACAAGGATCTCAAAAGGGCAGGATAATTGTTAGAAATGATATGTTGTAGCTGCAATTGGATTGTAATTGGGCTCAGCCAGTAATTGTAGTTAGAAGCCCCAGTAGTACAAATTCTGATATAATCTGTTGTTGTAGAGATATTGAAGAATCCAAATTGAATATCTCCCACTTATCTTTCTCTTTCTCAGCCTCTCTCTGTTTCTACATTTCTCTTCCCTTTTCTCTTCTATTTCTTCTATTTTCTCACTTCCTAAACAATAGTTAGGCTTGGTACCTAACAAAAACTAGGCAAAACATAGAACAGCATAGTCAGAAAACTACAAATAAACCCCACATATTTGGTAACTCAGAGATCAATAGGTGGTGTCTTTAAACACGATTGAAATTTAGAAGCAGACATGGAGATCAAACCAATTTCCTTTCACACTGAATTATAATCCAAGACAACTCTTCAATTATGTACAGAAATAATTTTAGAATAAAATCATTAGGCAATCTCACAAAAAAAAAAAAAAAAAAAAAAAAGATTCAATAGCGGTGGTGTCTTTTAACACGATTGATATTTTAGAAGCAGACATGGAGATCAAACCAATTTCCTTTCACACTGAATTATTAATCCAAGAACAACTCTTCAATTATGTACAGAAATAATTTTAGATTAAAATCATTTAGGCATCTTCACAAAAAAAAAAAAAAAAAAAAAAAAAAAAGAGCCTTGAGCTATGGAAGAAGGCGAAGCTTATTCATAAGCCATATTGGGAGTAAACTTCACTTTGTCGCTCAATAACATCACTGTGACCACATTTAGAGTTTTAGACACTGGAGATTTTACATTGAAACCCACTGAAAATTTACCTAATGTCCAATTGAAAGAGGAGGAAGAGAAGCAACTTTAATTTTGAAAGCCTACTTTTGCATCTCCAGGACAAAATAAAGTAGGTGCAAGGTCATATTTGGCAACTAAAACTAACCTCAAAATGAAATTCAGAATTCAGCAATTTTAACATAACAGGTTGGAAGTGTAGTTAGACCTAGAAAATAGGTATTAAACTTTCAAGTGAAGATGAGTAAATTTTACCGTCACATTATTCATGCCACAACTTTTGGAGCCAGAGTGAATTCATAGGGCTAAAAAGATTCCCATCTTAGCTAACATAACCACAATCCTACATGAATCTTCTCTTCCCATTCTCCTTTATCCAATCAAAATTCTTATAGCATATTACAACTCAAATCCCTACTTCTTAGATTGAATTTTGTGGTCCATATTTTTCCACCATGGCAAGGCACTCAAAATATAAAATCAAATTTAGGCTGAATTTTCTAACAATAGAAATTTCTAAGCTTCACAACCTAAATTTTTGACATCAACTTCAAGAAGAATATCCCAACATGTTTGTATCTCTTTACCACCAGGGTCAGCTAATATGTCAAAGAATCAAAGAATTTACGAACTTCAAAAACTGGATATATTTGGACCACATAGCCATTGTCCTTATAGCTAATTACGGGGTCCATTTCCAATAGAAATTAGCACTTCTTAGACTAGCATGAAAAAAAAATTTACATTCTTTACACATTCAAGTTCTTGCAAGCAACCAAATAATCATGAAAGCTTAAGACTTATATGTGGAGAAAGGGGAAAAAAAAAAGACTTGCCTTCTCGGTGAGATACTTAAATGCTACCTTCTTCTGTCCTGCTTCATAAATGTTGCATTGGGAATATATCTAATGGCAAAAGGCAAATAGCAAGATATCAAAAATAAATCCCAGAGCATGGAAAAGATAATAAAATGTGTGAAAAATGCTAAATGGAAAAGTACCTGAGACTCTACACTGGCACAGACAGCATAAATGCCCCAGTTTCTAGTGTAATTATTGTATAAATGTACTTTACCAAATCTAACACGAGGATGCCGCTGTCGAGTCCCATCAAAAAAACAATGGTGAATAGTAACACGAATACATCTGTCACTAATGTGAGATGGATCTGCACCAATGAGCATTGTCTTATCATGCTGTGCAAAATGGCACCTGAAAAATAACTGTTAAATATGTGAAATGAAATGTTAAAAAGAGAATAAAGTTCTTTTATATTGGGGATTCGCTTCACCTAGAAACAGTAATATCAGTGCTTTCTCGTGTGATATCTATCAGCCCATCGTCATAATCTCGAAGGCTGCAACGATCTATCCATATGTGCTTGGACTTGGGTTTTATCTGAATGGCATCAATATCAGGTCCCCTTCCACCTTCAAACTCTAGATTGCATATAATAACATGCTCACATTCCTTCAACCTCAAACCTTTCCCAGTGAATTTTATTCTTTGACCCCGGCCATCAATAGTCTTATAAGATGACACACTCAAGTAAGAATGAAGATGAATGGTGCCTGACACTTCAAAGACAATCCAAAGTGGTTCATTTCTTCTGCATCCATCCCTAAGTGATCCTGGCCCGTCATCTATAATCACATAAATGTTGACATAAGATTATTGTGGCAGAAACCAATGCATACAACATAGTTGAAAATTTGTTGCACCATCCATGTAAAAAGATGATCCAAGGAAGCCAATTTAGTAGGCTAGTCGGATCAGTAGGCTGTGCTGGTTCAAAAAAAAGCCATTAATCTCATCTTTTCAAATTCAAGCAATAAGAACAAGTTCTTCTAAATTCGAGTAAAGAAGAAATAGTAAACCATAGTTTAGAATTCCTAAATTTAACCATATATTCCAATATCTCCCATTTAAACGTTGGTGCTGAGGTAATGGTTCAGCAATCCTTCAATAGCTCCATTAAGGAATGCAACTGTTCTAACCTCAAATTCTGACCAATCATCAACAAAGGATCCATACACATGTTGAATTCTCTATTAGTTCATATTGTAATACTGCACAATTTACGTCTATATCTAATAATATATCCACATCTATATGATATAATCTCTATGAAATTTAAGTAAGAAAATATGCCTCCGCAATGCTTTAATAGTTCCAGTAATGAACACAACTATTCTAGTCCCAAAATTCTAAACAACCATCAATAGGGGGTCAACGGTGGATTCTCAAGTAGGGAAAACTAAACTCTTGACGAATTCTTTCAGAACCTATGGTTGAGTGCTTTGTTTCGCTAGTTACGCGCGAGCTCTTTTCCTCCCACAATTTAAGGATTGGTTCAAAATCAATAGTGGCCTTTTTGTCATATGAGACAGCTGATATTCAAAGCTATACATATCCTTACATTCAGTCAAGGAATAAATTATATTTCCATAATAAAGAAATGATCCTCAATAAGTACATATCTTGACTTCACTTTAACAAACAAGTATCAAGAAGAAATATGCCAAAGCTCTAATTTCCATAAGCTACCTCTTATCTTGATATTTAGTTAGTCAACCATTTACGCGAGCTGCAAACATGTCTACTTCACCAGGTTTGAATGCCGATTAATATAGAAAGAATCTTACTTTATCATACTCTTAAAAAAAATTTTTAAAAAATATTTCCCTTCTTTTAAAAGGAAAAGGAAAAGAAGAACAACATTACCAACATTCTAATAACATACAAATCTACCAAAAAAAAAAAACTAAATAATTAATAAATTGAGCCTTAAATACGAAATTTACTAAAATTCCAAAGCCAATTCAAAAATTTAATAAATAAAAATTTGTGTGGGAGAGAGAAAGAGAGAGTAGATATGACCTGCTAAGGTGGTGACTTGATAGAGGTGACCGTGGAGACCTCCAATGGCATGGCGGCCAAACCCCTCAGCTTGGCCGGCAAGGGCTCGCAAGGTGGAGTCGACGTGAACATAAGGCAAAGAGGTTGTTGCCATGTTAGGCGGCGGAATCTGGTTCTGTGCAGGAGGCAGCACTGAGGTCGGAATTTGAGGAGTGTGATCTGGCGCAGGTCCATAATTAAAGTATGGAGGCGGAGCAGTTGCCGTTATATCGGGGAAACTGCCGCTGGGCCTCGCGCCGTTATGGAATTTGCGATGGCCGTGAGAGTTTCCCATTTAATGGCAACAAAAAACTGTTACTTTCGGGTTTCTGTTTGTTTTGCAGTCGAAGCTGAAGTGAAAGGGATTGACACAGAAACCGACCGACAGTTTCAAGTGGTGTTGGAAAGTATTTTATGTCTAGGAATATTATAAGACCCAATTTACGGTTGAATTTGGTAAGGTTTACCTAGAAATTAATTTTTTTAATATAATTTACTCTTGAATTTATTTTAGAAGAACAAAAAGCCCTATTTTTATCCAAAAATAATAAAAATTTAATGTAAATTAAATTAATTAAAAAAATAATTATTAGTAATAATTTTATTGAATCATTTGCACACTTCAAATGTGTTTTTCTGTTTTTTAATCAAAAAAATAATTTTTCTTCTCGTTACACTACAAACATTCATCAGTATTTTTTATTAGTACACGTGTCATTATATTAGAAACCTGCTGCACAATGAAATGGAAAAGTTCGATGTAAAATTTCTCCGCCTCGTGTGATTGAATTCGAGGCCAATTTTTTTCCAAAAAGAGAAAAAAAGGTCGGGTCAGAATCGACACGGCGGCTTCGGTAGGCCCGGCGGCGTGAATAGGACAAAGTCTTCTCTTTGTTTATTTCTACAAAACTAACAACTCCCTCCAATTTTCTCTGCTCAGTTCTTTCTCTCCTCCTCCTCCTTCCAGCCAGTCCAGTCAACCCCTCTTTTTCTCTTCATTCAAACACACATTCCCATGTAATATAAACAAAAACAATATTCGTTTTTCAAAAAAGAAAAAAAATCCATTACAATGATCTGATAGAGATTGTTTGAGCTTCTCCACATGGCGTCCCAAATCATTGAAGGTGCTCCCTTTTGTTCTTATACCTTTTTTTATCTTCAAATAATCTGTTTGGTTTTAAGAAACCATAAGAAAAAAAAAAAAAAAAGGAAAATTATTATTGATGTTATCATGCTATATTTTCTAATCTCATACATTGCAAATGTCATACTGGGAAAGAGAGAGAGAGAGAGAGAGAGAACGCTAATCGTTGTTTTTTCTTTTTTTCCTTTTGATTTATAATTACTCTGTTTTCTTGGTGACCAAACAGTATATATGATTTAATACATTAATTAATTTTTTGTTATTTTTTCTTTAAATTTATTTATTGATAATGTGAATTAAGGAGTGGAGAAGGATCTGGAGAAGGGAATGGTGAAGAATTGTAGGTCTGGCCCTAACCTTCGAGCAGGAATATCGACATTACCTTCTCTGGTGTCAACGCCAAGGGAAACATGGCTTAATCGTCTCTCAGAAGGGTCGCCATTACCTTCTCCGGTATCAACGCCAAAGCCGCATCTGGTGCTATCCAATTCCGGCAAGGCTTTGCTCGTGTCGTCTTCTGGCAAGTGTCTGGTTGTTTCTAATTCCGGTAAGCGGTTTGATAAAAAGAAGTACGTGAAGCAAGTGACTGGCCGCCACCATGACACTGAGCTGCACCTGGCAGCACAACGTGGGGATTTGGCCGCCGTGAAGCAAATTATCAGTGAAATTGACGAGCAGATGATGGGGACACTAAGTGGAGCTGACTTTGATGCTGAGGTGAGTTGCTCACTGTTTCATTCAGCTCAAAATTACTAGTAAATTGTCCTTTTCCTCTATACGTAAATTCTTGAGGAGGTGTTGCAATGTTTTGATTCTTATAGACGTGACTCTCACTGTGTAATTGAATTCATCTCTAGGCAAGAAAGTTTAGAGCTCTCACTAGAATATAAAGTTTAACATTTTGTAATTCTAGAGATAAGGGATTCTTTAACTAATTTTTGAATATACCTCATGAGAAGGTGGCTGAGATAAGGTCAGCTATAGTGAATGAGGTGAATGAATTAGGAGAAACAGCATTGTTCACAGCGGCTGAGAAGGGCCATTTGGAGGTGGTGCAGGAGCTATTGCAGTATACGACTAATGAAGCCCTTTCATTGAAGAATCGGTCTGGGTTTAGTCCTTTGCATGTTGCTGCGAATCAAGGTCATCAAGGTGATAATTTTTATCATTTATTTATCGTGCTTTTTCATTTTAAACTTTTTGATAATATCTTGCATTTTTTATAGAGTGCTTTAACAATTTTATTTTAGAATTAAAATAGTGCCATGAGCTGAGTGTCATTAGTAGGGAAATTGCATCTTGTACTGCATCTATGGATTGCCATAATCTATTTATGGATTGCAAAGTGAACCTATAATAATTTGTCAAATGAGAGGAGTATGTGTAGCACCATCTTATTGGCAGTAAGCCTTTTGTAGAAATTCATTTTTCTGCAATTGAAACTTAACATTTCACTATCTAAACGGGTTCCACATGTTATTGTCATTGGTTATGACTTCTAGAATTGTCAAAAACTTATAATTAGAGAGGAAGTCTTCTGTGTTGTAATGAATAAAAATTCAGAAATTCCGCAAATTAATAAACAGTGATAATTAAAGTCAATGACTAGAATCAGCATTAGTAATGATTTTTATTTTCTGGTTATTGTACATGCAGGAGGTTCCATGTCATATGACCCAAAAAAAATGTTGTTGAGAGGGGGAAAAAGGTCAATACTGAAAGTCTTTATCCATCCAAAATGTTGCAACTGTCAAAAGTTTTGGTAATTGTATGAGATTTTCTGGCGAAGAAAAATAGCAAATCTTTAAATTTCTGAATCTTAATATGGCATTTTTTTTTTTTTACTAAGATAAAAAAAGTTATGAAATACACGTGACTAGACTTTTTCTTTTTTGGTGTTTTTTCTTTTACTTATAACTTCTCTTGACATTATTAATTCTGAAATGAGCAGTAACTAAGTAATAATTCTTCAATTTCTTTTGAATGCAATCTAACTAAACAGAGATGGGATTGAAATTGGAGTAGTTTATTCCCGAATGCTGTTAGATAATTGTCTCGAAATGAACTTAAATCTTCTGAATTGATTCTCCCCACTTGAACTTTCAATTTGTGCACCAAATTTCTATTTTTTAAGCTTTTCTCCATGAAGTATCTCTATATATTGTTTTTTTTTTTCTCTGTTTTTTAAAAAGAGGCTATTTGTCTTGTTGATTATCCCTATTGCATTTGAATAACTACCTTATGCAGCCATTGTGCAGGTTCTATTACAGCATGACCCCTCACTAAGCAAAACGGTTGGCCAATCAAATGCAACTCCTCTTATATCTGCTGCTGCTAGAGGGCATACCGCAGTAGTTCATGAATTGCTGTCAAAAGATTCTGGTTTACTAGAGATATCTAGATCCAATGGAAAAAATGCATTGCATCTAGCAGCTCGCCAAGGGTATGTGGAAATTGTGAAGGCGTTGCTCAACAAGGATCCGCAGTTGGCCCGTAGGACTGATAAGAAAGGGCAGACTGCATTGCATATGGCTGTCAAAGGAGTGAGCTCTGCAGTGGTGAAACTGCTTCTTCAGGCAGATGCAGCTATTGTCATGCTTCCAGACAGATTTGGCAACACAGCATTACATGTAGCCACGAGAAAGAAAAGAGCAGAGGTAATAGTTAGTGTTATTTAGCTATTTAAAGTTTTCATTTCTGGCTAAAGATCTACAAGCAGATGATTTCAATTTTACATTTGATTTTCATGAGCAAAGACTAATTAGAGTGACATCAGCAAGACTAATTGAAGTAACATCAGAATTTAGAAGATGAGCATGTTACTTTATAATTCATGTCCACCTAATACATATACATAGATATAATTATTCTATGTTCAACTCTTAGCTTATCCATTAGTTGCACAAATTTGCTAACTGTCGCGGAAGTTGAAAATACCTTCTTTATCTTGCAGATAGTGCGAGAGCTGTTGCTTCTTCCTGACACTAATGTGAATGCACTAACAAGGGATCATAAAACAGCTCTTGATATAGCTGAGGGACTCCCTTTCTCTGAAGAAATCTCTGAGATAAAGGATTGTTTGACTCATTATGGCGCAGTCAAAGCAAATGAACTTAATCAGCCACGAGATGAACTTCGGAGAACTGTTACACAAATAAAGAAAGATGTCCACTTCCAGCTTGAACAAACTCGTAAAACAAACAGAAATGTGAGTGGCATTGCCAAAGAGCTCCGCAAGCTGCACCGGGAAGGAATCAACAACGCCACCAACTCAGTAACAGTAGTTGCTGTACTTTTTGCAACTGTTGCCTTTGCCGCTATTTTTACAGTTCCTGGTGGTGATGATGAAACTGGAATGGCTGTGATGGTTAGTAGTCCATCATTTCAAATATTCTTTATTTTTAATGCCATTGCTCTTTTCACATCTCTTGCTGTTGTGGTTGTACAAATCACAATTGTTAGAGGGGAAACAAAAGCAGAAAGGCGTGTCATCGAGGTGATCAATAAGTTAATGTGGTTGGCATCAGTCTGCACTACAGTGGCATTTATTTCATCATCTTATATAGTTGTTGGTAGGCACAACATATGGGCTGCAATTTTTGTTACTGTTGTTGGGGGAGTGATAATGGCAGGAGTTCTTGGTGTTATGACTTACTATGTAATGAAGTCGAGAAGGAAACGGAAAGTGAGGAAGAAAGAGAAACACTCTCGGAGCACTGGAAATAGCTCGTTTTATGCATCGGAGTCTGAATCAGAAGTGAACACAATTTATGCAATATGATGTTAAAAGGGGGAAGTGATAGCAGCTTGTATTATAAAGCAATACTTCTGATGAGGTAACAATGCAAATAGGTTTGATTGATTGAATGAATGAATGAATGTGTAATACAAATTCAAGCAGAACTTCACTTACTCATCTTCATGCATATATCAAATGAAAGTAATGTTGTGATTCTTGTAATTGTATCTGTGTATGCATAAATTTGTGCTTGTAAAACTTATTTAGGTCTCCATACATGTAATGAGCTATTTGAAATTGGTGAAGGTTAGTTAAGTAGAGTGCTTATTGGTTGATCTATTTTTACATGTAGCTTAGGAATTAATATTACCTTTTATCTGGAATAATGAATTTCCAACGGTTGCATTTATTTACATATGATATTATAAAATTTAGTTTAATTAATATTGAATTTCAGAATTTCATTGGATGCTGAAATGAATTTTCATTTATGCCAAATATAAAAAAATTAATTTTGACTATTAACCGAACCGAAATTAAAAAAAAAAACTTAATTAATCAACCAAATTTATCCAAAATTAATAATTAACTGAGCTTTAATCAAAATAAAAATTAACTGAAAGTTATTAATCATTACTTAATTAAAATAAAAATAAAAATTATTTTAATTTTTAATTTGATTATCTATTTACACAAAAAACCACGTAATTTTGAGAATTAATTTAGTTAAATTAACTTTTAATTGAATAACGAAATGAACATTGAAAGTTTAATTTATTTAACTGAACATTTATTCACTAATTATATTTGCCGAATTATCCAAATTAATCGAATCGAATGCTCAGCGCTAATTGTATACATGGTTGTATTACTAAGCTTGATAACCTTACCTTTTGTTTCTTCCTATGAGCTTGGAAATGTTAGTGATTCATATTATCCACATTGTCTTTTTTTTTTTTCTCATTTTTCCTTGTTGGTTTTGAAAAGACAACAATTTTATAATATTTTTTTTGTTTTTTATTTTCATGAGATTCTTTTAAAATTTTTAGATGAGATGAAACTCTTTAAACGAATCAAATAAGTTTCTTTCGAAAGAGTATCATAATCTCATTAGGCGAGAGACTATATTTCTAAACTAGAAGCAATTATTTTTAAAGCAATCCTAAAATTTTTGTTTGACTATTCCATTTTGCTATGACTAGCGTCAGATCTAGTGTGATTAACAACTTAACTAAGCTGTCTTGGATAAAAACTTAAAATTTTTTTAATATGAGAAGATTTTGTTTAAAGCATCATGTAAATTATAATTTTTAATACCTGAAGGTTTTGGAATTTACTTTTTGGTAAGAGATAATATAATTAAATTCAGCTACCTTATGAATTTTTTAAGAAAATATGATATGGTATTATATTATTGATTAGATTTTCTTTTCTTGTAAATCGATAGTTCACATCAGAAATTTTGGTCAATGTTTTATAAAATAAATTTCCAATATGATCAAATTGAGAAAAAAAAAAATTTCTTGATCATATGTATGATAGGATTAAACAATAATTATGATTAGGCTTGATGGTAATTGCGAATGCATTATTTTAGATATAATTGTAATTTTGCTGTTTTGCATAGTAAGTGCATATGTGGCAGTTTAGTATATAAAAATAATCATCGATACATATGGACAATTATGCCATTCAAACATCAATACAATAATCTCTTTCTCGATTCTGTAACCCTCTTCTTTTTGTTTCCTTCTGTCTCTCCTTTTCTCAATATTTTAAAATCAATTGACACAATTAGAGCATTGTTTGCCTGCAATTATTAAAATTGTACTAAATTTATATTTTATTATCAAATTAAAATAATCCTTAACTTTAGTAACTTTTTACAATGTTTTTTTTCCCCTTAAAATGCACTTTGGAGTTCATTAATTGGTGATATAAAATTGTAAATGCTTTTTTCCATTCATTTTTAAGTCCATATTATGTGTTCTGTCTTGAGTCACCCTTCTTTAGCGGATATTATTATCATGCATTGAATCGCTTTTTTTGTTAGCCAATATTATTATTATATATGAAAAATTATATTTTCATTCATATACTTTAGTATAATTGATTATTATGTACTTATATTTTATCTTTTGTATTATTTTATTCTTATAGTTTGGATCCGTTAAATTGAACTATTCTTTCGTCCGTTATTTAAAGTTTAAATTGTTAAGTGTTAGTGAAATTACAGGATTAACCCTATGTACATATGAACTAAAGGAGAAAAAAATTATATTTTTGTCTCTATATTTTAATATAATTAACTATTTTGTCCTTATATTTTAGAAATTACACTATTTTGTTTACGTAGTTTAGATCCATTAACGACTTAAATATCAAATAATGGACGGAAGGATAATTTTATTTAACAGAGAAAAAATACAAGAATAAAATAATATAATTTTTAAAATATAAAGACAAAATAATTAATTATGTCAAAACATGGGAATAAAATCACATTTTTCGCATTATATATATATATATATATATATATATTCGCATTAATATATATATATAATATATATATATATTTAACTTCTTTTCTTTCTTTCTCTCAAAAAAAAAAAAAGTTGTTTTCTTTCTAACTTGTAAGTAAATACAAATGAATTGAAATTTTAATTACTAAATTGAAAGCACTTTACCTTTCTAAAATACTTTTAGAATGAAAATATCATGCTTTAATTGCCCATTTATCTATCCATATATGTGTAAATATATAGAAATACATAATCAATGTCACTATATATATATATAAAGCAAGCATTTTTTTCTTTAGAAAGTTGACATGTAGCACATACATTTGTCATTTTAATTTGATATGTGGCATATTCCTCTAATAGGCTTCCACTTGGCATGATTTGATTTCATTTGATTATTTAATGTATTAATATATTGATTTGATTTTATTGGTTTGATTTGATTTGATTTTTTGATATATTAATGTATTGGTTTGGTTTGGGTTTATTTTGAGTTTGTGTTTTTTATTTGGTTTGATTTGATGTATTATTTTGATTTGGATTTATTTTGAATTAGTGTTTTAGGTTTGGTTATTTAATGTATTAATGGCTTTAACTAATTATTATTAATTATTAATTTTTTAAAAAATGATTAAGTTTAATAACAATGAATTATTCAATTAATATCTTAATGTATTGCTTTTGTAACACCCCTTCCCGGTCCACCCGTTAACCCGAATGAACCGAGCCGAGACGCTACAATCTGGTTGAACTTTTGTCTTGTCATGCTGATAAAATTATGCTTACAAAACACTCCAATTAAACTTCAGGATTCCAACATCTCCAAGAAGCATCATTAACACAATAACCCTTTTAGAATATCTTTACATAATTATATAAAACCCTCAAAAGCATTTTAATCTCTATAATTATTTCAGTCAGAATCCTATATCAAGTTTTCACTGACCTATCATACCAACTATAGTTAAAACTATTCATTCTTCAAGGCATTGTCATAATATTATTCTTTCTCCAACTACTTACACCAAAATAATTACATGTTTTCACTTATAATTTTACAAATCACATAAGCCTTCTAACAATAAAAGAATATACATGCCATAAAATCTTAATACATGCCATAATCTTAATTCTACATCTCTCAATCTACTATGACCAAATTTAAGCCATTCTGCTTTGATAGTTATCCTCATCTTTCAAGTAGCCAAACACGATCTTCAAAACTCGCGTGTGAAGATCGACGCGCTGAGTATAAAACTACAGGTGTGCTCATAATTCACATGCTGTAACAAGGTTGATGACAACTAACTGAAAACCCAATTTGCATAAAGCATTGAAAATCATCAGCTTTAGTAAAATTTTCAACAACAAATGTATTTTTATAGCAAAGATAAAACCTTCAATTTCACACCATAAATCACATAACGCCCTTCATTTGTTCTAATTATCTTCATAATTCCTTTACATGAACCTTTAATCACGTATTATGTTACATCATGATCTTAACCTGCTGTTTCATTGTGTTGTATGAATGAAATCAATAAACAAGGAAAATACATAACATATATGTTCCATTCTTACTTGCTATTCATGTATGCCGTGATGACTTTAGTGCAGCTTTTAGTCACATCATATAAGGTTATGTATAATAAACCAACTCATACTGTATGGCTCCTTAAGAATTAAATAATAACTTGTGAGCATATTAACATTATACTTTCATGATTCCTTACCTGATGTTCTTTATCTGTATGAGCGTCTGCCACTTTGAGTTAAAACTCAGTGAATTAATGAAAAGAAATAATAAGGCACCATACATATGTGCGAAATAAAACATCATTTACTCACATATATGGAATGTAAGCACACATATCTGATTACTTTCATGTTTAACTGATTGATCTTTCTTGATGTTTATATACTAGTATGATTATGCAATTTGTAGTCAATATAACTGTATAGCCTCCATAAAAGGTTATAGTTGAAAACCGAAGTGATAAGATAAACTTACTGAAACTGGATGAAACTGTATGCCATAGCCCCGAACCGGATTCGCCTATGTCAATATTGTCGTTTGGTGCCCCTAACCGGATTTGCCCACCGACGTTTAATCATATCCACTCAACGGCCTAGTAGCTGGAGTTCCAAACTGTATGGGCGCAGCATCTGTATCTATGTCGCGACATAGCCTTATCTACATTTGTTTTCTAACCTACCTTCCAATGAGCTTTCTTATTACATGCAATTATAACACATAACACATAAAATGGTTGCATAACTTCATGTTCATCATGTTATTTTGATTTCACATTTTCATTATGATGCTTGTTATGTTGTTTTAAATCCATGTTCTTATGTTTTATTTTTTGTTTTTACATGATTGGATGCATGCATGTTGAGCCAAGGAATGTTAAATTACATAGCAAATGAAGGCAAAGAGTGTCACAGCATAAGTCGCGACCGCGCATGTTGAAAGATCGCTGAGCGCGACTGTGCATCCTGAGAGTCAGTGTTTTCTGGCTGAAGTCGGCGACCGACGCAGCGACAAGTCGCCGAGCCTCGAGATGAAGTCGCGAGCGCGCTTTGTGTGATTCTCGAGCGCGAGATGCGCACCACTTGAGAGTTCAGAGAGCTTCTTGGCCAAAGTCGCGGACCTGCCGCAGTGCTGCTCCTCGCGACCAGCGCGCAGGTTGTGCAATTTGAGAGTCAGGAGAGCTACTTGAACTCAAGTCGCGAGCGCGAAATGGGAAGTCGCGAGCGCGAGTGCTTTCCAGCATGGCCGAGCCGCGCGACGTGATTACTCTGTTTGCAGTCTTGTATTTCTTTGGCCATAACTCTCAATATTACAACTTCAAATTGATGATTCAAAAGCCCACGTAAAGATAACACATAGAGAACAAAATAACTCTTCTATGACACTTCCTAAATCCATCGTTTACTGGGTCAAAATCAAGACTGAAGTTGCTGTGGTAAAATTTCCAGCAAAACTCTTGGTTCATTAAACTCATTTCATCCCCTGTTTTCACATCATTTTCAATCCTCTCACTCCACAATAAGCCAAAACATTATGATCTCATGAGCAACACTCCCACACAATTTCTCATGCAAAAGAAAAATGGTAAATATAAAGAATATCACACCTTGTTTTCAAAAAGCTAGGACTCTGTTTTAGCTGCTCTTTCTGCTTTACTTTTGAACTTTCTTCTTCCTAAGACAAGAATTTCTCATTAATTCATCTCCAATATACAGAATTAAAGAGTGAATAAACATAAAACTTCAAGGAATTCTACTTTACTTGGAGTGACTTAATGCTTAACTACGTTTGAAAGTGAAAGGAAAAGGGCGGAAACAGTAAAGAAGAGAATGATAAACATGAAAATAGGAAAGTGAACTGATAGAACGGGTAGTCTCTAGAAGAAGTGAGTTGGCTTGTGTAACATATCTAATGGTACCTCAAGTATACAAAGGCTAACAACCTTCATTACCAAGCTGTATTTTTTGATGCAAACAAGTCCAAACTTTACATTCAACATTAAGTCCACTTATACTTCCATTCTACCCAACAAGTTTGATTCAACCCAACTCAACTTACTTTATGAAATGACTCAACTCAACTCACTAGGATTTTACAGCTCGTGTAACAAAATTATTTACTCTCAAAGAGCAACCATTTCTTATCTTTAACGTATAGGTTAATTTAATGATTTAATGTATTATGTATTGATTTAATTTAGTTTGGTTTTGATATTTATTGAATTAGTATTGGTTGATTTATTTGATTATCCATTATTAATGTATTGTCATTCTTATGATTTATTTGAGTTAGTAATTTTTTAATTTGTTTTTTTGATTTGATTATTTATTATATTAATGTTTGATTTGGTTGAATTTATTTGAAATTAGTGTTTTATTTGATTATTTAATTATATTATATGGTTTTTAGATAAACAATATAATATTATATATTATATATATAGTACTATATATATAAAGTAGCGCCAATTGTCCACATCTTACCCTACTGTAAGACCATGGCATGTCCACCCGAATAATAATTAATAAGCACTAATTCTTATTAAATGACTTACTAAGTATACTACAAGACCTTAAACGCTTTTTATTTCCTTCATTTTTTTTTTTATATATCTTGTAGCAAATTAATTTAGTTATGAAATGTATAACTTGTATTTTGTTTGTTCACCTGTTAAGAAAGAAATGTCTTATTAATTTGACTAACTAGTTATCTCATATTAAGTTCTTAAACTATTATTAAAAACATAAAAATGGTCCATAACCCAATAAGGTTCCATGGATAATTTAATACCATATGGAGATCCTGTTCAAATCTTAGATTACATAATAGGAAATAATTACTTTAATAACTAACCTTTTCTTAAGAAGAATACTTGAAGAATTTTTTGATTTCACCTTCTTTTGTGCTTCGCCGTTTTTTGCACTCAAAATCCTCCTCCTCTCTTCTTGAACGGTGGCCTCTGCCAACAATGAGTGAAGTGGTCGTGGTTCTTTCCTTCTTCTTAATAAAAATTTATATAGATAAAAACTTATTAAAAATTCCTTCCATGTCCTTTAATGAAAATTGCCACTATAATACTCTTTTTTGCTCCATGGAGATTTAATTACATATTGGAGTCCTGTTCAAAATCTTAGATACATATAGAAATTAATTACTTTAATAACTAACCTTTTTCTTAAGAAATACTTTGGAAAATTCTTTGATTTTCACCTTTCTTGTTGCTTGTTTGACTTCAAAATTCCTCCTCCTCTCTTCTTTGACGGTTTTGGCCTGCAACAATGCAGTGATAGTGTCGTGGTTTCTTTCTCTCGTCTTCAATAAAATTAATTACAATTAAAACTTTATTAAAAATTCCTTCATGTCCTTTAATGCAAATTGCACTATAATCCTCCTTTGTTGTCCATGGATGATTTAATTACATATTGGAGTCCTGTTCAAGCTTAGATTACATTAACTAGAAATTAATTACTTTTAATAACTAACAGTTTTCTTAAGAAATACTTGAAAATTCTTGTGATGTTTCACCTTCTTTTGCTTGGGGTTTGACTCAAAAATTCCTCCTCCTCTCTTCTGAACGGTTTGGCCTGTGCAACAATGAGTGATAGTGTCTGTGGTTCTTTCCTCTTCTTTCAATAAAATTATATAATAAACTTTGATTAAAATTCCTTCCATGTCCTTTAAAATGCAAATTGCCACTATAATGCCTCCTTTTGTTTTCCCTTCATCCTTTGCACTTAATCCTTTTTAATCATGTTCACTTTAGTCGCCTATTAAGTATTAAACCAAGTGTATTTTATTATTAAACTCCAGCGGGTAAAAATCGTACGGAAATTTACCGTTTTCAGGCTTTTCGGGTAAAATCGCTGCTTTTTACGAGAAGTCATTCATCTTTACTCATTTTTGATTTCCTTTAAGCTTTCACATGCATTGCAAAGATCAATTAATGTTTCATTTAAATAATTTATTAATCATCCTCAAATATATAGTGTTTTCCCATTATTCTAAGTTTTCCTTTTTTTTTTTTTTTTTTTTTTTTTCGGATAACCGAATTCATCGAAAAAGCTATAATAGAAAGAACTACAAAATTGAGGATATTCCACAGATTTTCTCCAGGTGTTGTCACTTAGGATTCCAATTTAATAACATGTGTAATCTCTTAATTGCTTATTTTTATATTTACTTGAAAACAAATTAATTTATAATTGTTTATTGATTGAATTAAAACATTTTAAATGTAATTGATTAATATAACACTAGAAAATTAATAACATATTAAGTAATAATTTATATAAATTTTAATGATATATGATTGATGAATTTAATGATATGGGCAATTATTTTTTTATATTAAAAATTAAAAATTATTTTTTATTAAATTAAATTATAAATTAAATTAAATTATGTTAAATATCAATTGATTAAATTATAGGTTTAGAGAATTAATATCATGATGAATTGATGATTTATACAATTATTTAGTAATTATACAAATAATTATTTATTTATGGATTTTATAGAAAGTTAATTATTTTTTACCATTAATTCTAAAATATATCAAATTAATGGTTTTACCACCTTTTCATTTTACTTTTTTTATTTATCTCTATAAATTTTCAATATTTTTTAGTCTACTACTCCCGAACATTGTTTTATCCATCTACCTTTTTACTCTAGTAAATTAAAAATCAATGGCTTAATATTTTATCTTTTGGTTTTATTGATATATCTAATAATCATTTGTTAATAGCACTAATAAAGAATTTCATCAAAATATTATATATATATATATATATATATATATATATTTCTTTCAATTTTTTACTTTATTTTTTCACCGTGCACAGTACGGATATATTGCTAGTATATATATAAAGCAAGCATCTTTTTTCCAATAAGTTCACAAGTGATACTTCTTAAATGAATGCTTTCCATTGCTCTTACCGCATAAGATTCTTGGCGATGACACATGAAATTATAATGCCACATAGAACTCTTAAATTTTGATAGTGTCACATAGAATTTAATTATTAGAATTTAATTATTAGTTATATTGTTATAATAATGATATTAATTATCATTCCATTATCATAATTAATACATATTAGTAAATAATTATAATTATTATAATGTTGTAACCTATCTTTCTCAATTAAAATTATATAATATTGGTCTTCATTCAATAATTCAATTACTTATAGAATTTTGGTAAGATCAATTTTTCTTTTTTTTTTTGTAATTGCAATAATTCTTATACAATTGCTTTTCGACATTGATATATATTTTTTCCCTCTAATATCTTTTACTTTATTAAATTAAGAAAAATTTAATAAATCATAAAAGAAAGTGGTTTACATAAAATTATTAATAAGAATGATATATATACGTCTATAATTGAATTTCTATTGTCTATTTTATTTTATTTATTTTATTTTATTATTTTTAATATCATTTATTTATTTAATTTTTTAATATCATCCTAAGAAAGTTATTAATTCAAAATAAATTAAAATAAATGATTTTTTTAATATATTTTCTTTTCCTTTCCCATTTTATTAATAGCACATTAATTTTTTATATAATTATCTAATGTTTGAATTTGAAATGATTGTTGTTTAATAAATAAATTTCAACAAAATTAATAAATATAAATTCATAAATAATTTAAAATTAATAATTTTTTGCTTATTAAATTTTATATTTTAAAATATTATCAATTTTATATTTTAAAATATTATCACAATATATTAAAGATTATAGATAAAGATATTTACTATGCATAGCACATGCACATAATGTATATTTTAAAATCATTCTTTTAATAATAATAATTTATTCACAATTTTTTTAAAAAAAATTTTAATTAATATTTTTCTTCCCTATTAATATAGATTATTTAATTTAATTAACATAATTTTTAGTTCTTCTTATTTATTTTCGCTTCATCTTTTTAAACCAGAAATAACATTTGTATGGTAAATATCATAGAAATACAAAAGTAAATACATTCGAAAAAAGAACTTAGGTAACCACGTTTAACTTTTTGTTTCCAATTATTGCTTTAATATATGCTCTTTCTATTATCATCAGATTTGCAAATTTTATTTTATTTGTTTTTTCTATTCACAAATACCTTAAACACATCCTGAAACAAACTAATTTGTATTTTATATTTACTTGATATCAATTTTTATAAGTTGATGAAATTTAATAAAAATATACTTTTGAAATTTATCAAGTACTAAATCCATTTAATTCATTTTAACACTTTTAATTTTCACAAAAATCAAGAAACCCTTTAATTATTTTAATTCTAAAAAAAATTATGGATAAATAATTAAAGTTTTTCTCAAAATGGATAAATAATTAAATTACCCTCTTATTAATTTTTGTAAAATTAAGAAAGATAAATTTTAATAATATCTAGATAAATATAAAGTTAGAATAAAAAAATGTGGTACAAATCATTGTTCTGAAAATTAGATCGGCTCGGCCGGCTTGACTGAGAACCGGACTGTGGTTCGGTCTGGGTTGCACAAGAAAATTGGATGTCTAAAAAACTGGTATGAACCGGTAAAAACTGGATAAAAATCGACTTAAAATCGATGAACTAGACCGGTAAGAATATGTTCGATTCAATTTCTGGGTTTTTGTAAAATGTGGGTCTCTTTTAAAATTTGAGCCTCTTAAAAATTAGGCCACTGATTTTTTAATTTTTGGATCTTTTTATTTCCAAACCTAAAGTCTTATTATGTTAATTAAAATAATTAAATTGCCTAACTTTAACCATGAAAAATAATTTTCTCAAAAAAAAAAAAAAAAAAGAAATATAATAACATATTTTATGGTAATTAATTCTATTAAATATATTCAATATTTTATTTTTTTTTTTCTTTAAAAATTTATTTACTAATGTTTTTTTATTCTTTTTCGTAATGCAAATTTTTGAAACAGTTTTCTTTATTTTATCTATATTTTCAATTTTATTTAATAAATATATTTAAAAATATTATATATAAAAATCCGGTGTTAAAAAATATTATATATAAAAATCCGGTTGAATCATATTGAATCTGATCGAATTTTCCGATTCAATGATCTCTTATCTTCACCGATTTATTGATCGATCATGTTCTCAAAATATTAATATAAATAAAATAAAAAATAAAAAGTCCAAATTAATGGATATTAAAATAAAATTATTTCCAATTTTATATAAATAATAATGTTTTAATTTATTAAAATATATCGATTTGTTTGAATAAAAATATTGGTGTTAAATTAACAAATAATAATTTAATTTATATGTTTGTCGTCACACTATGAGAACTTTGTTCCTAATAGTAACAAACAAAAGTGGACACGTACACGCGGTGCGACATGTTAGTGTTACCACAACAACACATACGCGCAAATGTGAAAGAGGCTATAATATCAGGCGGGTACCATTATTTGTCGTACGTGTGACTTCTTTTAAGCGTTTAACAAACAAAGTTGCAACGCAAACGCAATATAAAAAGCGTGATTGCGTCGCGTCATGATCAACCACGTCCGAAAATAAAATTAAAAAAAAAGTTCTCAACTATCCCCACGCGGGGCCCACCTTCAATCGTGCGAGTGGCGGCCTTGACCTGAGTTTTGCCTTAGTCAACTACCCGTGTCTTTTTCCTTTTTATTTATTTTTTATTTTTTATTACTTTGATTCACATAATATAAGTGAAGCCAAATGCATAAATTTTTTCTTGAATTTTTTTTTAAATTTTATAGCACCTCAAATTTTGAAATGAACCTATTATGGCTGTGTTCAGCGATAATTTTTTAAATATATTTTAAAACATAATGTTTGAATTAAATTTTAACGGTTAAGGTGACATTTTATAAAAAATTAACACATATAACGTTTAGTTTTTAACGTTTTATTAAAAATTATCTAAACAGCTAACATCTACACGCTACTAAAATAATTAACATCTACTAAAATGCCGAGCAGACCTTATATATCTAAAGTTACGAATTTTGGTAACATGCCCCTATCCATATTAGCAAAACATTTTTTTTGGTGTTTTTGACATTTATATATAAAATATTCACTTGAAGTGTATTTAGTATAATATTTAAAATAATAATTTTCACATTTTTCAATTGTCTAAATAAGTGTTTAATCTATTTAATTTTATAAGTTCGAGTATTCAATAGAATAATTTTTACAAATTAAAGTATTTAATAAATAAAATTTATAAATTCAAATATTTCATATATCTAAATAAAAATTAAAAGTGATACAAAATTTTATTACGGTGATGAATTTGAATTTATGCATTCAACTAGTTGTTTAATTATCTAACTGGTTTTGAAACAATGGCCAATCTCCATTACGAGTGATTTGAAATTGAGAAGAATTTGACAAAAGGGTTTAATTTTAAATCGCAGACTTATGTAGTCTTTTAATTATTGCTGTCCACATATATATGTGATAAATAAGATAAATGAAAGATATTCATCGGGTGTTTATTTCCAGTATTTTGGCATTTGGTTGAGTTCGGCAACTGTTTGTTGGGTTTCATATTTCAAAATTTTCAACTATCAATTCAAAAGTCTTTGATAAAGAAATCAAATGATTTTAGATTTTGGAATTTGGATTCAATTCTTTTGCTTTTATAAATATTTTCATAAAAAATTTCAAATAGTTAAAGAAGGTTCTAATAACATAACATAAAAAAAATATTTATATACATATAATAACTACATTTTTTTAGATCTTAGGTTTCAATACTATTTACATTATAAATCATCTATAGCAAACAAAATAAATAAACAAAACAATAGGTGAACAAATTAATTAAATTCAATTAAGAATTTTATTTAATAATTTAAACTTATAATGAATTGGATTTATCTTTAATTAATATAAAACAATTTAGTTCAAAAATTTTTTTGTCCTTCCAGTAAAAATGCATTATTCAGAAATCAAATTTGAATTCTATGTATAGGATTAAATGTTATTAAATGTTAAACATTAGGAAGTAATGTTTTGAACCTAGTTAAAACGTTAAACACTATCTTATGTATAGGATTAAATGTAGTCAAATCGAATAACAATAGAGTTAGGCTAATTAAGTGAAGATAAATTAAAACTAATGAAAAATAACTAAAAGATAATAACGGGAAATATAAAATTTTCTATATCTTTGTCAATTTCAGTTCACAGTTTTAGGTTGACAATAAAAAAAAAAAAAAAAAAAAAATTTCAGGTTCACAGTTTTAGGTTGAACAATAAAAAAAAAAAAAAAAAAATTGAAGTAAAAAAAAAAAAAAAAAAAAAAATTGAAGTATGAAACTTTTCAACAACTATTTTCTCTTTGTTTTTTTCGTCAGTTAAAAAAGGGTTAATGCATAATTTTATCTTTGAAATTAATATTTTTAATTTTGTGGCAATCTTAAATTTAGGGCGGACGTACCTTGTCCTAAAAATATTACTTTTCAACACTAACATTGCACCTAGCTGGTTGGCAAAGCATGTGTGAGCCTCAAACGCCCAAGGACAGTGACACTTTGAAATACTGCCAGCATGTCTTCATCTTCATCTCTGCATCAAATGAAACAAAATATCTCTCTTTAGTATTTCATCAAACATAAGATGAGCATAGGCAAAAACCAGAACTAAAAAAAATTCAAAAAATAAACACGATAAAAATAAAATACAATTTTTCTTAAGCATTCTATCCAATATCCAGTTCTTCTTTTGGATATCTCATACCTATTTGCCCCAAGTGCGTATTTGGACTCCTCTATACGTTGGATGTTCGTTACTGTACTAGCTTCTTTGGGTTTCCCATGATCTCATCCGGGTCGAATTTCCGATAATAATTTTATAGCTGATGTGAACTCTAATTTCTTTACTTCTATGGTGGAAGCAGGAGGATGTGAAGTTTGTTTCTGCAGGACATGATAATTTGAATGATTTTTGTGGTCAACTAACTGTTATAAACCTTTGTTATGTTGGTGGGTTTGGATAATATGCCTATGGGAAGGCTGGATGGTCAAGAAGGGCAAGGTTGGTTGTAGCATCCTTGGAGAAGTCAGAGAAAGGAGATTGGAGAGCTAAACGCCTTGATGATAATAGCTTCACTGCTATTGATGCCCAAGCCCACTAGAGCAAAGATTCCGCAGATAAATCTTTTGGACCATAAAAATCTGATTGCGTGTTCGTGCTTAAAAATTTTGCTAGTTTAAACATTTCGCAGGTCTCTTGCTAGTTTAAAGATCGTTCATTTTTATACGCATTACTTTCAATTTGTATTTTCCTGACGTGAGATTTGCCTAAAGTAAGTTGACGTTTCAAACTAATACCTCATCTAGTGTGGACGAGGCAAAAAATATAATTTCAACAATCAAATTTATGCATTAGGCCACGGGTGGTCATTTTATGGTTTTTAGAATCGGAGGGAACTGGAATCGTGAAGAACTGGAATCAATTTGAATCAAAACCAGAGGTCTATAGTCTGGTTCTGGTTTCAACTTTTAAGCAACCGTGAACTGACTGGAAACAATGGTTTTTTCAACCGGCTAGAATCGGCTGTTCTACCCGGTTCTAGCAATTTTTTTTGTTATTTTTTCAAATATTTTTATGAAAAATTAACTCACCTAACAACTATATAACGACTACTTTTAAGAGTTTTGTGGAAAATTGATTTTTTATATTTACTATAAATACCCCTTTTTCATTTTTTTTAAAAAAAATATGTTCTACCCCTTTTTTTAAAAAAAAAATAAATTCAAGCCTTTTTTTAAACAAATAAATTAAATTCAAGCCTTTCTATTTTTTCTTAAATTTTTTTTTCTATGAAAATTATTTCATAAATATTTAAATTTTCAATTTTCAATAAAAAAAATGTTTTCTAATTTTCGATTTGCCAGAAAATCAGTCCGAAAACCAATTTGAACCATTGATTTTGAAACCATTAAGAAATCGAAATAAAAAATATAACCGTTCGATTCCAAATTTTAACTAAAAAACTGCCAATTTCGATGTCAAATTTTTTTTAACCGGAACCACGGAAATTCCACATTAGCCTACTAAAAAACAGATATAAACATCGTTTTTATATAACACGTTACATGAAACAATAATGCATGCTACATTTTTTATTGATAATTTTCCAATTCAACGACAAAAATTACCAACCTATGGTGCAATCACTTTCACTCACCAAACATTTAGCCATTCACAATTGATAACTAATAATTAAATGCAGTTCATAGAAAAAAAAGTCCTAACTTTTCCTCTCTCCTCAATTCTCTAAAACTTAGAAATTTCATGAATAAACTTCCAAATCGTGATGCTAAGTTTACCTTTTCTTATATATATATATATATAGAAAGAGAAAGAGAAACTTCTTTTGAAATTTATAAAAAATTAATTTATACTTTGAATTGAACCCTAATCCCATTCATTAAGCTTTTTTTTTTTTTTTTTAAATAATCTCATTCATTAAACTATTTCTTGGATTCCATGAATTCTTTTCAACTCTTATGGGTATTTTTTTTTTTTTTGAAAAAAATCTTGGATTCCATGAATTCTTTTCAATCCTTATGGGGTAAATTTTTTTTTTTTTTTTTTTTTTTGAAAAAAAATACCTTATGAGTATTACCCGCTAGAGTGTCATATTCCGAAATTTGATAGGTACTTTTTTTCATAAAAATTAAAATTTTAAATGTATGGGCTCCCTCTCTATTTTCCTATATACAGAGAAGTATTTTTTTCATTTCAAAAGATGAAGAAACTAGATTTTTATAGAAAATAAGATTTTTAAATTAAATAATAATATTTATCGTCATAATTATGTTACTTGCTCGTAAAACTTTTGTTATCATTTGAACCTAATAATTTTATTAGAAGGAAAGAATAATATTAACCAAAGACAATAATAATATCACATTTCAAAACAATCCTACTCAAAAAAAAAAAAAAAAAAAAAAAAAAAACTCAATAATTAAAACCAAAAATAAAAAATAAAAATAAGGCTGTATACGAGTTAAGTCGAGCTTAAAACTGTCAGACTCGAAATTTGGCTTGATAAAATTTCTCGATATTCGACAAACTTGAAAATTTAGACTCAAATTCGGCTCAAGGCTCGAAATATGAATAAACTTAAAATAAAATATTATACTTTCTCTGTCCCATTTTGTTTACGCAGTTTGACAAAACATGCATATTAAAAATTTAGTCAATAAAAGTTATTTTGTTTTTTTTTACTCTTAATTTATTAAAATATTAATAAAAATAAAAGTTATTATGAAATAATTATAAAATTTTTTCAAGCTGAGTTTGACAAAGAAAATTATAAAATCATTCTACTCATTTATAATTCTACTTAAAAAATTAAAAAATAAATAAATAATTAAATTTAATAATTAAAAAACATAAAACTATATTTGACTTTGGAATATGCCAATTTACAAGTCAATAAAATTTACCTCTTATGAATAATAATTCGCAACTTACCTACTGTACTCTTATCCATGGACAAATAATCAATCATATAAATAATAAAGTTTAGTCTTGTACGTAAACTTTGAACTAAAAAGAAGAGTCTTATCACAGTAGAAAAAACAGAAAAAAAAAAACTTTTGTTAGTCAATTTATACTCGTAAGATAAGCAAATCTACTAAATTAATTTAAATTATTATGAAAAGTTTTTTATTTATTACGAACTAATAATATTATAATTTTAAAAGATTAAGATATATTATAATATTATTTGTTTAATTGATTAAAATCAGTCTAATTAGATTCAATTCTTGTGATATAAAACTTAAATTTGTATTTTTTAATACTTTTAAATTATTTATTTTCTATAAATTAATTTTCATGTAAAAGAATTGATAAAATAATTTATTTTTAATTAATCCTTAAAATTTAGCTATTTTTATTAAACAATTTGATTCAATTTCTGCCAATCATGTGTGTTACAGATTTCTGATTGATTTTTTCTTATGTTTTATAAAAGATGCAGGGAGTAAAATATTTCGAATTAGAATTTTCTACACCACAAAACTTATAGTTAATTGATGCTTCGATCCATAATAAATGAATTTTAGTAGAATTCATTTGTGAATGAATTTTTATATTTGGTATAGTTAATTTAAAATATGTCATTGAATTGAATTCTATATAATCATGTATGGAATAAATTTATATTTAAAAATTCATTTACTTTTATTTTTTAAAATATCATTCAAATAGTAATTTTAAAAATAAATAATAAATATCAATTAAATTTATGTCATGCTACATAATTTTTTATATTTTATTAAAATAAATACATACAACAAAAATAATCTTAATAAATTTATTGAACTTAATTTAGTGATAAATGTATATTTAACTTGAATCTCTCTCCGTAATAGTAAAAAATATTAAAAAAATCTAAATACAATAATATAATAATTTTCTGAAAAAATAAAATTTTCAAATAGTTTTGGTCAAATTGATAAATAAATAATTTAAATATATACAAAAAATTGAGAAATTAACTTTATAAAAGGAGAATAATAGTTTCGTCGTAAAAAATTGGACTGCTTAGTTTAATGAAATTCATTTGAAAATTTTATCTATTTTTATGAAGTGTAATTACATTTAATTTCATATGAATTTCTAGAATTGAAATTTATATTTTTTTTATTTTAAATACAAAATTATAAATTTATAAATAAATTTCATAAAATTTTGTAAAATTCATTTCTACAGTTAGTGAATATTGTTTACACCGAAGATTACACTCATTTTACAGTGCATAATATTATTGAAGTCTATTAGGCAGCCCATCTAAAAAAAATTCAATTTACTGTTCTAACATTATTTATGGGTCCCACAATTTCGAAAACTAACTAATAAATAATAAATCAATCAAAAAAAAAAAAAAAAAAAAAAAAAAAAAGATAAACATGGACCCATTGGTAACTACAGTGTCGCACTCACTGGTACCACTTCTGTTCTGACGCGGTGAAACTTATGATAATAATAGACAAATTCATTAACCCAAAATCAATTTTAATAGTAGTCATTAATTCCTTGCTTGCAAGCCTTCCATTACCTCTCTACTACCCTCAAGTTCTTTGTAGCCACTGGCCAGTACCTATCAACCTCCAACCTCTGTTTGTTTCTTCTTCTGGTTTTTGAAGGCAGAGTCGTCTCCAATTCTCTAATCTTTTCTTCTTCATGTTCATTATTTTTTCTTTCTCTCTTTGTTTTTCTTTTAACTTTCCTCTCTACTCGCCATCTGTTTCTCTCTTTCCTCTTTTCTCTTGTAAGGTAAGAATATATAAATTTTTAAGATCCATGGCTTTTTTTTTTTTTTTTTTTTTTTTTTTTTTTTTTTTTTTCTTTTTTTTTTTTTTTCTTTTTTCTTAAATTTTTTACAATTGTTCGTAGTAATGGACAGAGGAGCGAAGCAGAGAAAGTAGAAATATTGGTAATTAGTTATAGGTGTTTTTTTTTTTTTTTTTTTTTTTTTTTTTTTTTTAAATTTTTACAATTGTTCGTAGTAATGACAGAGGAGGAAGAAGAAGAAAGTAGAATATGTAATTAGTTATAGGTGTTTTTTTTGTTTTTTTATATTTATTATAATTATAGAGAAAGAAACAAGTGGGTCTGTAATTTAATACCAAAATTTTGTTGCAGAATATTTGAAGAAGAGGCATATGAATACATCTCGATTCTCAAGGAACCCACCTCCTAAGTTCCTCACGTGCACACTGCTCTTATCCATACCATATACTGCCATGATATGATTCTTGATCTTTGTCTATCATCGAATCTTGAAAATCTTGATTAGCCCTACCACGAACGGGAACAAGAACAAGAAGACGAAGAGCACAGTTCTTTTTTGAATATCTTTTTTTATTTTCTTGTTTTAATGGAGGGTCCGGTGAGACAGAAAAGTTTCTGGCAGACGAAGATGACGAAACAGTTGACAAAGAAAAGAGACGATTCGTTGTTGCATGCGGCGGCGAGGGAAGGAAATTTGGAAATGGTTAGGGAGATGATGTCTGAAACTGCAGAGGCAGAGTTGAAAGAGATGTTATCAAAACAGAACCAATCAGGAGAAACTGCGCTTTATGTGGCTGCAGAGTGTGGCCATGCTGATTTAGTTAAGGAGATGATGAAATACTATGATACAGGTTCTGCTAGTATTAAAGCAAGAAATGGCTGTGATGCCTTTCACATTGCTGCTAAGCAAGGTGAATTGGGTGAGTTCAATTATACCATTGATTTTGTATTTAATTAGCACGATAGAACCCAAATCTAAATGATTTATTTTAAACACTAATTATATTGTGCAGAAACATTGGTTGTTCTGATGGAGGCTAATCCTGATCTTGCAATGACTTATGATTCATCAAATACTACTGCTTTACATTCTGCTGCCTCACAAGGCCATGTTGAAGTGGTGAATTTCCTTTTAGAAAAGGGTAGTAGCAATTTGGTCTCCATAGCTAAAAGCAATTACAAAACTGCTTTGCATTCAGCTGCAAGAAATGGGCATTTGGAGATTCTAAAGGCTCTTGTGAATAAAGAACCAGGGATAGCAACAAGAATTGATAAGAAAGGTCAAACAGCTCTCCATATGGCTGTTAAAGGACAGAAAGTTGAGCTAGTTGATGAGTTGATCATGTCAGATCCTGCTTTGATAAACATGGTTGATTCTAAGGGCAACACTGCCTTACATATTGCAGCCCGCAAGGGCAGAGCTCAGGTATATAATCCTTTATCCATGTTACCATTTACCCCAAATTTTTCGTTGCTTATTTGAAGAATTTGTGCTAATTATTTCCTCAACAAATGAGAAATCAAATTGGCTTGTATTTCAATGCATATTTTATAAAGCAAGGGTTTTAAGGGTTCAAACTTTAATCTTCCTCCCTAGAAGAATTTTGATGTATCAAAAGAATAGTAAACAATTAAGAATTAGCATGAATCATACATCTTTGACCTCAATAATCATCTCTCAGGACCCGGGCCCGTGTAGACCATTGGCCTGACAAGTTAGGTGGGACTAGCGTAAACACATGGCCTTCGAAGCAAACCCGAACGAGTTAATAGTAGTTAGTTCAGATTCTTATAAAAAATTCTAATTGGAATTCCTTTTAGGTTATTACAATTAGCCTCTATCTACATTTGAAATGAGCCTTTTGTTGGATTCATACTTCTAGTGAATCAAACCAACTATGGTATTAAATCAATAGATAGATCATAGAGGTAAAGTTGCCAATAAATGCCCTTATTGCTATTAAGTGATTGAATTGTAAGTGTAACCAATTGTTGCAGATTGTCTCGAAGCTGCTTGACCACAAGGGACTTGACAAAATAGCTATTAACAAATCAGGAGAAACAGCCTTTGACAGTGCTGAGAAAACTGGGCATTCTGAAATTTTATCCATCTTAGAACAGCACAGCGTACAATCTGCGAAATCCATGAAACCAAACACCGCCCGTGAACTCAAACAAACTGTAAGTGACATTAAACATGAGGTTCACAACCAGCTTCAAACCACACGCATTACGCGTAAACGAGTTCAAGGTATAGCCAAGAGGGTAAACAAAATGCATACAGAAGGACTAAACAATGCAATAAACTCAACAACTGTTGTTGCTGTACTTATTGCAACTGTTGCCTTTGCTGCTATTTACCAAGTCCCTGGCCAATTCGCGGATGACCCAAAGCATCTTGCTCCAGGACAATCTGCAGGACAAGCAAATGCTGCTTCACGACCTGAGTTCATGATATTCATAATCTTTGACTCTATTGCTCTCTTCATTTCGCTTGCTGTCGTGGTTGTTCAAACATCTGTAGTAGTTATAGAGCGAAAAGCAAAAAAACAACTCATGTCAGTTATTAACAAGCTAATGTGGTTAGCTTGTGTACTTATATCTATTGCATTTCTTGCACTGGCATTTGTTGTTGTGGGAAATAAGGAAAGATGGTTGGCTGTTTGGATAACTGGTATAGGGACAGTGATTATGGTAACGACTATTGGAACAATGTGCTATTGGGTTATTGTTCAAAGAATTGAGTCTTCCAAATTGCGAAGTATTAGGAGATCATCCATGAGCAGATCATTATCAGGATCAATGTCTATTATGGCAGAATCAGAGATTTTGGAGAATGAGTATAAGAAACTCTATGCAATCTGAGATGACTCTTTTAGATATACTTACATATATGTATAGGTTAGGTATATATTTCTTCACTTGCTATCTTGTGTATATATTTTTTTCACTTTGACCATTTTGGCTTAAGCTTCTCAATGAAGTGAAAGGTTGACACTTTTTGGAGAAAATGGAAGAAGATGATGCAGGGAATATGAAGTTTTATTTCATTAGGAATTAGTTTAGTCAAAGTGATGTGTATTTGGTCTTCTGATTTGACCATCAGGATCCCTTTTAGGATATTGACTTTCTTGAACATCTTTTCATATGAAAACAAACTTTACTGCCAGGTAGATTGTAATTTAACCTGCTGGACTTATTTCTTCTACTTGACTTGGCTTTCCTTGTTATAAAGCAGCAGCTTTTATTTGTCAGGAAAATAGTATTCATGGGTTTGAAGAAACCACTCCTGCTTTTGCTAATAGTTTCTAATGTTTTAAATACTTTATAAATTAAGTATAGTTTTATCATTAAAATATTAAAAAATATTAACTAATAAAAAAGTTAATGTTTGTACAAATTGTATAAGACAAACTGAGCATCATTTTTCTAAAATTTTAAAGTAGTAAATATTTGATTGTGATTCTTTTCAAAAAAAAAAAAAAAAAAAAAAGTTAATGTTGTACAATATTGTATAAGACAAACTGAGCCATCATTTTTTTCTAAAATTTTAAAAGTAGTAAATATTTGATTGTGGAATTCCTTTTTAAAAAAAAAAAAAAAAAAAACGGATTGCGATTGTTTCTAGGCAATTAAAAAAAAAAAAAAAAAAAAACGATTGCGATTGTTTCTAGGCATTGGATCAGCTGCTGACAAGCAGATGGTAGATGGGCCTGCAAATGCAATCAGAAATATTCTTATTACTGATCTTTAAACTTTTACTCTTATAGACTATAAGGGACCTATACAGTTTAGTTTTGTGGGCTTTTCACATATTTTGCAAATGTAATCGAACCTTCTTTTTGATATTTTTTAGATTATAAAAAACTAATTATGTGTGAAAATCCGACAAAATCAGATTGAAATATTACAGTTTGGTTTTGTTATTTCTTACTCTGAACTGGATTTATTTTTTCTTAAATAAATAAAAAACTGCATATATCAAATCATATTTTAATTTTTAAATAAACTTAAAAAAAAGACTACTCCATCCGTCCAAAAAGATAGTCCATCTTTCCTTTTTAGTTTGTTCCAAAATATAGTCTATTTTCCTTTTTTTGCATTGTAGCTAATTCTTGAATTGTCTACTATACCCTTATTAAATTATCTTATTTTCAATAACCCTCATTAATTATTAATTATTATTTTAATACTCATGTGTTATTTAAGATGGACATAATAGAAAAGTTATATGAATAAAATTATCCTTTAACTATATTTCTTAATCTATGTGAAAATAGAAAGTTCGAGATGGAGGTAGTACAATTTTTTTGAACTTACACAAAGAAATCACCATTTGAAATATATAGTTACAAAAAATCTCCACAAAGTCATACTTATAATAAATACTATACTGCAAATATATAATCAAAACAATTTATTGACTTCAAATAAGCTCCCAAAAAGTTAGGAAGGTAATTGTAAATAAACAATATATGAAAATCCAAACTTAATGTATTCTATAGTTGTTGATGTCGACCCAAATAGAGGCCCGAATTGATAAGAACTTAATTGCACGGATAAGTGCCAAGAGGGCCTATTGGGCCTAAGACTCATAAATCTAAATATTGTACATGTATAGAATATTTTGGGGTATTATATACAAGTTTTTTAAAAGGTGCATCTTTCTTGGAGAGCACTCTTAGGACCCTTGTAAACAGATATAGCTATTGTTGTATTAGCCATGCCAATCTATATAAATAAACCTGTTTCCCTTGTGCATTCAAGTTACTTTGTACCCGCTTTTCTTTTCTAACCTTCTAATTTCTTATATTTCTCTTCCATCTCTCTTATAGTTGCTTTTCACCATTTTGAATTCTTCTTATTCTCATCCCTTCTTTCAGAGAAAACAGGCTTGGCCCATTTGTCTACTTATTCGAAGGCGCTCCTGATAGATGCATGCCTAGCATGCTCACAATTATTTTTGGATCGAATAACTTTTTTGACACGCTATATGGATCTGTTAAGATTTTATTAAGATATCAGGATGCTAATAAAAGCGACTGATGATTTGGTTTATCCAGGATTCCAAGGAAGGCTTAACCTTTAGAAAGGACAAATTGACCTATGGGTTATTATTGAAATATTCAAGAGTATTTCCGCTAGTTGTAGAAGAATCATGGGCAGCCCGTGTGGACATACAAGATAATATGATGAACTTATTTAGATATTTATCAAATCTTATTTAGATATTTTATAAGGGAAAAAATGTTTATGATACTGTAAATAATTTGTTCTTTTGTGATAAGAGATTATGGATTCAAAAAATAAAGTCCTAACTGTGAATAGTCATCTGGTGACTAATAGGGAGGCAGATAATCATTTTTGAAATATATATATAACTCATATGAAAAACATTTTTATCTCCCCCTTATTATTGCCTTCCTAATCATATTTTTGATAATTGCTTTTTGTACATTAATTGAAATATTAAAAAAAGATTTATAAACATGTAACTTTTAATTATTTTGAGACGCCTATATTCATATCATATGATTGTTATTATGAAATCAGAAATACTATTTTTTTAATTATTAAATTAGTTTTATATAAATTTTGTTTCATAAATTATCTGACAAATTTAATAAACATTATTAATTTGTGAAATCTATTAAAATTGTTAAACAAGAGATACTATGTTGCATTATTCAAATTATTGAAGGCTTTTCCTTTTTACTAATGAAGTGTTGATGTAGATGGTAAGTGACTTCAACCACTGTAAGCGTGAAAATATAAATTTGATTTTCGAAAACCGCACCTTACTGGGAGGATTTACCTTTACGCTCTACGGCTCGAGGGAGATTACACCTCCTGGTTATACCAAAGAAAAAAAAAGGTTTGATATATTAAAATATTTTGAACTTTTAGAGTTTTATAATTTTACCCTATTTAGATATTTATGTCAAATTTACCACAATTTTAACCTTTTTTAGCAACAACACATTGAATTGCAATTAAGGATAAAATTTTTCGACATCATGTGACATTGAAAAAAGTTTAAAAAATTAAAGTTTTTTAAAAAAATATTAGTCAACTCAAATTGATGTTGCATATATTAAAATTTTAAAATAAAAAATTGCTAATTAATAATTTAATAAATAAAACTCAAATATGATGTTGGGGCATATATTAAAAATTTTAAATAAAAAATTCTAATTAATGAATTTAATAAATAAAATTTTTAAACTTACTAAATATCTCGGGCAACGAAACATAATATATATATATATATATATATATATATATATATATATATAATATATTATATATAGTATATATATATATATTCTACCAGACAACCACAAGACTTTGTAGGGAAAAGAGCATGTTAGTTTGCTTGTTCCAAGTTTGGATAATTAACATATAAATCCACTATATTTTGGTAAACTTCAATCCTGCCAAATATCAAAATAGACATGTTTGTTTATTTTAATGCTTAGTCAAAATCATAAGAAAAGGATCATCTGGAAGAGAAAAACAAAAAAAAACAAAAAGAAAAAAAAAATCATAATAGTTTTTTTATAGATTATTATATTAATTTTTTTTAATAAAGCCTACTTCCCAAACTATATATAAAAGTACATTCATGAACCCTTAGATTTTATCATTTTCAAAAAAAAAAAAAAAAAAAAAAAAAAAAAAAAAAAAAAAAAATCCTTAGATTTTATGTACATTGGTTGTTAACATCATATATCTTAGTATAAGATATTTAATTATATGCATAGATCAGTTGAAGATGGAGAGGCAGACAATGTAAACCTTGTGATAACAATCATTATTATCACTATATTGCTTTGGTAACTGCAAATTATACAATCTGATAATGTTGCTGTTTAAATAAATTATTAACAGGATTGAAAATTGTTAATTTTCTTTCTATAATTATTTTTAGTTTTTTTTTTCAGATATAATAAAAATAAAGAAATTTATTTTTCTTTATTTAGAAAAAGCAAATTAAAAAAAATAAAATATTATTATTGAAAAAATTGACAATTATACCTCCATTTATTTTTAAACAATAAAATGTGATTATAATTATTTGGGATATTTGGATAATTTAATAAAAATAAGTGAAATTTCTTATTTTTTTTATTATTTTCTTTTCAAATTGGAGAGGTCCAGAACATGTAAATTTAGACAGAAAATGAGTGAAGTATTATTTTTTTTCAATATTTTATTGTCTCATTTTCAAAATAAGGAAAATAGTAGACTTGACATATACCAATACATAGTCTAATAATAAATAAATATATATAACATAGTCCTATATAAATAAATATATATTATATATATAATTTACAATATATTCCCAGATTCGAATCCCTCTCCCAATATTTAAAAAAAAAAAAAAAGAATATATAATATTACAATATATTCAGATTCGAATCCCTCCCCAATATTTAAAAAAAAAAAAAAGAAAAAGAAATAGTAGAGTTGGCTAACATGGCATACATTAATCATTCAAAGCACACAATAATAGTTTGCATTTTGTCCGCTTAGCTTATTTTTAGTCAAAACGAACTTCTTTGCAATCACCTTCTATTTAAAAATCTAAACAAAATAAACCCAACTTTTACGATTCTCAATATGCGATCAAAATTAAAATTAAAATCACATCCAGTAAATATTATTTGCAAAAGAACCTTAAAATCCCAATAAATGTAGAAATAATAAAATCAAATTACTAATTATAAATCTAAAATTTTCACTAAAAAAAACCAAGACAAGACAATAATATTCGGGTTTCTCAATTACACACCTAAAAAGCCTCTCTCTCTATACTTGCTTAGATCCTCAACATTTATTTTTTCAATTGAAATTCTTATTTGGTTACTGTGAAGGAGATGAGAGAAAATAAAAATAAAAAAAGAGAAAAATCCACAGAGAAAACTATACAGAAACAATTTCTTTTTCATTGAATAAAATGCTCCATCTTCAAATTGAAATTTCAAACAACAACTTTATAACATTGGCAAAATCGTATTTTTTTGTACATCTAACTTAAGTAAACCCAAATCTTCTCTCACCAAAAAGAAGTCTTTTACGGGAAAAGCGATGCATGGATGGCTATTAATTAAGGCTTGTGGAGAGTGAAAATGACTTCTTGTTGATTTGTTATTTGTTATTTGTTATTTTTATCCATTTAGTCTTCTTTTCCTCTATTGCAATTAGTCTATTCGTTAACATATGAAAAATAAGTTATACTTTTGAAAATAAAAAATTATTTTTCTTCGAATTGACTTACATATCTCTTTTAACTAGAAAGATTTTTTTTTGTTGAGCATTTTATATAGGTGCTTCAAATGTTTTCCTTTTAAATTTTCACGAAATCAAACCTAATTTAGCAAATTAAGTCATTTTTTTTAAGTCTAGTGCTATATTATTAGTATGAGCAGATACATTAAATCCATGTACAAATCATAATTTCAGAAAAAAAAAAATCAATTTTATAAATTTAAAAGTAATAAAGTTTAATGAAAATGACGCAAAGGGTTACCAAAAACGAAAAAGTGCAAACTTCATATGTATTAGATCATTATGCCAAAAACCAAAAAAGAAAGTTATAATTGGATTAATAGGTCCCATGTTATTTCTTTTCTTTCTCTTTTTCTATTTAATAATTTATTAGGATTTTGGACTTGTATGATATAATTGATGATTTAAGACATTTTGGATGAGTTATATTACTGTGTGCCATTTGGAATTGTGCATAGAAATTTGACGAAAGGGCCAAAAAAACCGACTTCATAGATTTATGATTTCGACGGTCATATGCTCCCCGTTCAAGCAGACTAAGCATATTATGTAACTATCACTGCCGCTGAAAGTGCTAAACAAAAGGTACACCTTTTCTTGAAATCTAGGTCCTTTTCATCGACAAACGTAAGATGTCCATTTTTGCACCCTCAGACCAGATTCTCTATCACCTTTCTTTAACAAACAACTACGGAATGATATTGGCAGGTGAAACTTAAATTCAGGAAATCACTTTATAAAAGGGGGGAAAAAAAAAAAAAACAAGTTCATATTCCATCAACTAATGTTCTAAAGAAACTATATGCTACCTTAATTTAATTAAGAAGTAATTAGTTGGCTTGCTAAGTGGTCTCACTTCATGTAGATATTAGAATATAAGTTCGATTTTGTGAGGAGTAAGAAATTAGAAATCAGTAGAGCGTAAAGTTTTTTTTGTTCGTTCAGCAAAATGTATTTTCCGGAATAAAATTTCTATTTTTACTTCTAAGGAGATTGACGACGCTTACCATTCCAATCAACACCTTATCAGTAGAAATCATAAATTTTTTTTTGGAATAGGAGTTGAGTTCTTAAAACAGAAATCCAAATTAAGGTATAATTCCAACTTTTACTAATATGTAAAGGTAATTCACCATAAGAAAAAGTATGCATGCATGTACATAATGCAACCCTTGAAGTATGCATGCATCCACAAAATTATCACTAAATATCTAGAAAAGATTGATATTTTGAATCCTCATAAACGTTCCATCACTGGATTAAAACTGTGTTTAGCAATGGTATTAATTTTTCTTTTCTTTTTTTTGCAATCATATTAATATGAACTGTTTTTGCAATCATGTTGAATTTCATATGTAATATTATTTATAATAGTTTCAAAATAACCAAACACGCTTTTATTTTAAAAAAAAAAAAACACACTTTGAAATTGCTTTTTCCTATCAGCATCTGAAAAGATATTTTCTCAGAAAAATAATATCAACCATAACAGAAACAAGCTCCAATAAAGTGTACCGGTGTCAAGTGGCAACCTAGCTACATAATGTTTCAAATGCTACATTAAAATCCAAAGGCAAAATGGGTATTTTCTTTTTTTCAGAAACTATTAATTATTAATAACATAATGTTTAAATGCTACATTAAAATCCAAAGGCAAAGAATGGGGTATTTTTCTTTTTTTTCAGAAACTATTAATTATTAATATAATAATATATATATATATATATATATATATATATAGTATTATATATATATATATATTTTTTTTTTTTTTTTGCTGAATTTTTGTTTTACTGAAATGATTAGAGTTACTTTTTTGCTGATTTTTGTTTTACTGAAATGATAAGAGTTACTTGGGTGTCTGGCGCTCGACTTTCAAAGTAGCAAATAAGCAATACCTAATATGTATGTGCCACTTTTTTGTTTGTTCATTCAGATCCCAAATGGCTGAAATAAAATGTTGTTTATACAACAAGACTAGCTCTCTTTTAACTCACAAAATTAGTAAATATTATGTGGTCGAAACGATTTGAACTCAAAGCCTCTTATTCTTCATATTGTATATGTCGCTTTAAATTGATTTAATTATTCTAGGTGTACAGGCTATCCATATATTAAATCAATTAAAACTAATTTTTTTATTTAAATGAAGATATTTTTTTATCATTTACTGTGGAACAAAATGGTAATAGCTTTTTTTAAAAAATTTCATGGATTGATTTCGTCTATGGATTCTCCTATATATTAAGGGTCTGTTTGGTAAAATTAGCTTTTTGGTAGCTGTTAGCCGTTTTAATAACATTTAACTATTAGTTGTTTGAGTAATTTTTCATAAAATGCTAGCTAAAAGCTAAACATTATATGAGTTAACTTTTTATAAAATGCTACCTTAACCTCTAAAAGCTATTTCAAATGCTATGTTACCGAATGCTATAAAGTAGCATTGTCAAAATGTTAAAAACTACTTAAAAAGTTGTTGTGAAACAAGTTTTATCCCGTCATTCTAAGGGGTCAACTACTTTTCTTTATTTAAAAATTTTAAACTTTAAATTTGACAATTGTTAATTTTTTTAAAAAAATAATAAATTATTTTGTCCCTTTTTATAATTAAACCACTCAACTTATTAAAATAAAACCTTTAAAATAATTAATCAAGTATGGTATAATTGGTCTTTCTACCTCTTGTAGAAGATGTAGGGAGTAAGAGGTCTCGAGTTCGAGTCCTAATTTCTACCACAAAAGTTATTACAAATTTAGTGAATGTCCTTTAAAGGGGAAGTCTACCCCTTACTTTGTAGACCAACAATGTTATCCCATGTATGAAAAAAAAATAAAAATAAAACCTATAAAAAATTAGATAATATTTTAATCTTTTTGTATAAAGACAACAAATGAAATAACAATGTTAAAGAAAAATATAGAACTACAGAAAATATCAATGTACCAATAATTATAATATTACAAATTATCAAAATATAATTTTAAAATAAAATTTTGATTTAAAAATATTTTTTAAAATACAGATCCGATGAAATTAACTCATTAGAAATAATTAAATTTTATAAGCAATAGAAGTTTTCAAGATTAAACAAAACAAATGAAAATTTTTCCCCTAATTGTAATATAATTAAATAAAATTTTCAAAATTTAATATTTTGACAGTTAAAATAATTATAAGTTTGAAGTTAAAATAATTATAAGTTTGAAGTTTATTTTTATATTAAAATTAAAAAAGGTTATCCACTATTTTTTAAAAGGTTGTTCGCTATTTTTTTTAATTTTATTTTTCAAAAATTAAATAAATTTAATTTCTTTTTAAAAAAGTTATCCACTATTTCAAATCGGACCTGGTTAATTTCACCGAAAGTAACTGAACTATTCAATCACTTAATAAGATACAAACTTCAATTTATATTTTAAAAATACCTAAACTCTCACATTTGTAACAAGAAAAAGTCTTTTATCGCAATTGACAATTTTTAGTCGCCGAATTGCCACACATTTAACACATAGCTTTTATTTTAAATGAAATTTCGTTTATAAATTTTTCCTCTACTCCATGTCATAGTGGACCTTGACCCTCTTTTCTCTTTCTCTTACGTGTTGGTTTCCTTTTGCTTTCTAACATCTCTCTCTGTCACTCTCTCTCTTCCTTCTAGTTTTTAACGTAGATCTCTTTATTTCTCTTCATTTTTAACACACCCGGCATCTCTCAATCCATTTTCTTTTCTTATTTAAATGTAATTTTTAATAAAAAGTCATGTGTTAAATATGTGGCAATTTGACGACCCAAAATTATCAATTGCATCAAAAGACATTTTACTGTTATAAATATGGGAGTTTAGGTATTTTTAAGATACAAATTAAAGTTGGTACCTTATTAAGTGACTGAGTATGTAGTTTAAGGTACTTTTACTGTTACGACCGTCTTTTTAGTAGTTTTTTCTTAATCCTAGCTTGTTTACTTTAGTTCTCACAATATGGAACGAAATTTAGAAGTGTTGTCTCTTGCGAAGAAGGAAGAAGATGGCTGTCAAGTCGACAACATTCTTGCCAAGTACTACCAATGTAGGAGTTTTATCTCGTCGGAATGTTTCTTACGTTGACTTCGATAAATTTTTAATCTAGGAGAAATATTTTTGTTGATTTGTGGGATATTGTTGGGTGGTGTGAATATATTTGATCTGGGTGCTAAACGATTTTTTTTTTCTCAAATTTTATGATGAAGTGGCTGTAGAGAGAGTTATGTGGGATCAAGATGTTAAAGATAATACTTCTTACTTTTATTTTGATTTATGTAATTGCTTTATTTATTATTGATTTTGTTCATAATATTTTTATATGCTCATGCATTATTTATATGTTCATGCATCATATTAATTGTCATAAAAACCATTTTCATTGAATCTCGCTTTAATTTAAAATCAAATAAGTTCTTGCTTTATACTAAAAATCTATTCCTCAAATTAGCTTTCCAATGCTAGTAAATTTTTTCAGTAGACAAATATTATTTTTAGAGTCAAATTGAAATTTTTCCTTAAAAATTAAACCTAAGGTGACAATTTTTTTTCTTAAAAGCAAAACAAATTAAACAAGCTTTTTTTTTTTTTTTTTTTTTTTTTTTTTTTTTTTTTTTTTGTGTGGTTTTCTAATCTAAAGGAGCGTTGCATTTTTTTTTTTTTTTTTTTTTTTTTTTTTGTGTGGTTCTAATCTAAAGAGCGTTGCATTGCTTTAATTGGAGTGGTGCTTAGGAGAGGCAACTTGTTTAATTAAATGGATCACATGCGTGTCAGAAAGCCAACACATGTGACATGTATAACTTGCTTAATATATATATATATATATATATACATATATATTGAAACAATTTTTTATTCTTAATTAAATGATTAGATAGGTTAGATGAATTTCACAAGTTAAACAATGACACAACTCATTTAAATCCATGTCATATATGGTTTATCGATTTATGACACCTATCCATTTAGACTTAAATTTAACTGACTCAATTCTATATTAGACTAATGGTGTTTCCATATTATAATCCATTTTGGCACCCATAAATCTTATACATTTTAAATTTTAGTACCCATATACATGACCTATGATCTATTCTGCTCGTGTATTGTTTGTGGGATGGACACAATGTTCCTTACTTAATTGCCAAATGAAAAATAAAGTACATTACGGAAAAATATCTGCAAAATGCATACTTTGCCTCCTGTACTTTGCGGATAACCTAATGTGCCCTTAAATTATTTTTTATGTATTTAAAATATCCTTTTCTACGCTGGATATTAGGATTGAGAATGCACGCGCTAAGAAGAGAGTGAAGCCTTCAGAAAGTGTCATACATGGATATGACAGAGTTTTTCACCTGTCTCCATAGGCTCTCTTTCTCCCTAGCGTGAATTTCTGGTTTTTCTCTCTTCTTCTTCTTCCAATTTCTAGTTTAGGGTTCACAGATTAGGGATTTTTGTTTGGGTGGCATAATGGACATTCTGTTGGAATATATAATCCCTAATTGCTATTGTGGGTTGACGGCTGTGCTTAAAGTGTCGTTCACGGAGGCAAATCCTGGAAGGAGATTCTTTGGTTGCAGATGTTATGGGGTTTGTTCATTTTACTTTTTATTTAAAATATTTGTTTTTTGTTACTTCATTTCTTGTACCGAGAATGAAATATTTTTTGATTTGGATTTAGGAAAGCGAAGCTTGCAATATTTTCTAGTTGTGGGTCCCGTATATGTATGGCAGAATCTAAGAGGGGGTGAATTGAGTTTTGTAAAAATATAAATTTTAGATTTTAAAACAAAATATAGAATTCTAAGTGCAGCGGAAAATAAAAAACTTGTGAGAATAGATTATGGATTAGAACTTCCTCATAATGTTCTATTCATAAAAAAAAATTGAAAGATTATGCAAAGTGTAGCTATTAATTAGAACTGCTTCACAATGTCTTATTTAAAATCAGAACTGCTTTATGACGGAAAGCTATTGTAATTAGAACTTCCTCATAAAGTTTAGAAAATCATGTAAGACTATGAGAGAGGCAGTTATTGAAATTAGAACTGTTTCACAAAACTTTACTCAAGTTTAGAAAACTGATTAGAAACCCAAGTAGTGAAATATATTGTAAATAGAAGAACAGTTTAGAACTTGGTATATTCACTTATATGATCCGCGAAAACTGATTAGAAACCAAGTAGTGGAATAATATATTGTAAAATAAGTAAGAACAGTTTAGAACCTGGTATATTCACTTTATCAGAATTCCAGAGTTCTAATATTCAAGAAGATAAGACCTCATATTTCAATTTTTTAAAATATCAGAATCATTAACAAAATCTTTAGCATTTCTAAAATATAAACACGAAGTGTGTAAAGTAAAGGCAGTATCAAGCAAAACTTCAGAAAATTAAAAAAGATCAAAAACCACACGTGAATTTAATAGTGGTTCGGCACTAACTCGCCTACCCACTCCGAAGACTCATCTTGAGATCCCTCAACTATGTTATCTTCTTTTCAAGGGTAGAGACAACCAACAGTACAGGCAATAGTCAAACACCTAGATTTCTACCTTTTATCCCACTAGATTTTTCAAAGTGTTCCTAGTTAACCTTCCTCAACCCTTTCTGTTTTTGGCAGAGTATAGAAACTCAATTCAAGACATTAGAATCTCTCTCACGGAGAAGGTTGCTTGATAACCTCTTTCACAAAACACCTAAGCTATTTCACAAAACACCTAAGCTATTTCACAAATGTTTATCAAATAAAAGCCTGTCTACTAAAGATTACAGAATCTAAATAGACAGAAAGAAATGCAAATATAAGCACTGGAAAAACAATTTATCATATTAGAAAATCGTTTAGAACACAGAACCATTTTTCAAAAGTAGTTATAAAAGTTCTTTTCTCTTTAAAAATAAAAACGTGAAGTGTAAAGGTGAAAAGAAAAACGGGGGTAGAGAGTAAGTTTTGAGAGATAAAAGATATGATCAATGAGTGAATACTCTTAAAACGAAAACTCTTTCTTCCACTTAAAATCTTTTCTCTCCACTTAGTTCAAGCGTGAAGCTCCCTTTTTATAGATTTTTATAGAGAGATTTGTGACTCTCGTTTTTGGAAAGTGGATATTTCATTTTGAAATCAGAATATTTGCTTTCCTTATTTAGAAGATACGAAAATCTTAGTTACCAAAATTTTGTTTCATCCTTTTGGTAAGAAAATAAAAGACGATCTTCCTTTCCTTTAAACATAAAGATTTTCGAAAGCATCTTATTTGGAAAATATTTTCCGAAAAGATATTACTTACTAAAAATGAAAAGATACAATCTTCCTTCATTTTAGGTAAGAGAATAAATTAAAGTCCTTTAGATCTTCAAACAGAATTTCCGAAAAAGAAAGCATACGATTTATTACCAAAATCGTTAGAGACATAATCTCTTTAATTTTAGGTAATTGAATCATTTGATTTATTTTAAAGGAATTTCGAAAACAAAAATAATTTATTTTTGAAGAATCTAATTTCCGAAAAATATTTTTGATGAGAGAAAAATGAGTTTTTGTGCTTATAGATGAATTTTCTCTCTATCCTACAATGTATCCTAAATACCTAACCACTAGGGTCTTCGGATATCTTCACACACTATGGATTTACACTTAGGTCTTCGGCATATTCTTCACACACTATGGATTTTCTGTAGGACTTGCCTGATACCGTTGTTCGTTGGTTTCTTTTCCATACTACGAATTCTGCCTCACTAAAAATAATGCCATTTAGCCATTAAATAACCTATTCAATTTAAATTTTATTTGTTTTGTTTTTAATCATCAAAACTTTTCGAAATTCGAAATATAGAATTTGACCATTGAGCCAACACTATAGTGGCTTGAAAATCCTCTACATGCGCGCGAAGGGCATGCTGCATAATGTAAGTCTAGGCACTATATGGAGGAGAATTAACGATTAAGAATTCTGCATAAAATAATATTAGCATAAATAATATAATTTAAATTTATTTGTTTTGTTTTAATCATCAAAATTTCGAAATTAGAATTTGACCATTGAGCCAACACTAGTGGCTTGATCCTCTAATGCGCGAGCATGTGCATAATGTAAGTCTAGGACTAATGAGGAGAATTAACGATTTTGACCAGGTAAACAAGAAGTACAAGTCCAAAATGATGAAGCTTGTAGTTGTTGTATTTGTGTTGTTTAAATTTGCTTTCAGTGGTTATCATTGAGATAGGGGGTCAGCAGTTGTGTTTTGCAGAAGGGGTGAAAAGACTATTTTAGTAGTGTAATGTTAGGGATTCCAGAGTATGTATTAAGTAGAAGCTTTGCTTGTAACTGCCTTTTATGAAATTCAATCAAAATGCTTTCTACTTTTTGCCATGACTGTCTATATTTTCTGTACTATTGTATTTAAAATCAATAGGAAATGAAGCAATACAGGGTAAGACTAAAATTGACAAAAGGCATTTATATTTTCATTCCAATTTTGCACTGTGGTACATTCTTGTAATAGAAAGAAGAGTTCTGACAGTGTATATAATTTCACTGTTCCTGACAAACCAACCCCAAAGCAAAACGTATCCAGATTACATATCATTCAACCTAATCAAAATGACAAAAACTTCATGATTTGAAGCTTCTGAATCTATGATTTAGGCATTTCCACTCTGTTGTGTAGGGTTGTTACTACCTTGTGATTGCTGACTGCTTTGATTTGTAGAAAAGAGTTGAGCTTCTCTTATTTGTTACCTGTGGAATTGTCTAGTTGCCCTTTGCTTGTTTAACTGCCTTGTTGTTGTTGCATTCTTCCCCTTCCATTTCAAGCCTGGAGCTTTGAAACCAAGGTCCCCTGTGACCACAACTGAACTCCTCAAGTTGGTTGGTTGTGTTATCACTCTTGCAGTGGCATTTAGTGATGACTGAAACCAAAGTTGTGTTATCAATCAATTATACCCCATTCATGAAAAAAGTGCAATACATCAGTTGAAGCAAACCAATCAATTTACCTGAAATGTTGTAAGTCCAGTGGTTTCATTGATGAAAACCCCCATTCCAGCAGGTGTCCCTTGCCTTTTTGCAGTTGAAGCAAATGTTTGCTCTACATACCTCTTTCTCCCAAGTGAAGGTGGTTGAAAATTTGAAGGTGCTCTACCCCTTCCCCTTGTACCACCACTAGCATTGCATATTCCACTGGTAATACCACTTCCCATGTCAAGACCAACAATGACAATACCACCCCCCTGCCTATAGCAGCACTATCATTACCACCTCCCCTTCCTACACAAGCACTATTACCACCAACTCCCCTGCCAACAACACCACATGCAATACCATTACGCCTACTCAAACCACCAGTAGCATTACCAATTCCCCAACCACTAATTCCCCTAAAAGCACCACCACTACCATCATGCCCAAAACCCCTATCTGCAACATTTGAAGTAGCCAAATTGGGATTGTTGGCAGTGCCACTAACATTACCTATGTTACTTGTAGCAGCAATATTGGTTGCACAGCTGCTTCTCACATTTCTCAAATTAAAACCCCTGCCTCTTCCAACATTGCTAGTTTGTGCTGTGTTGGCTGCACTGCTGCCATTTGCATTTCCAATATTGGCACTTTGTGCACTTATACCTTATACAAAATTGTCAATAAAGAAAAAAACATTTAATGAGCAAACCAATACCATAAGTTAATAACCAAAACATGTGCACAGTAGTTATGGGACTCATGCTTAGCAAACTTATAATTTTTTTTCCATTTCATACCTGGATTTGGGGTTGCAGGTGTCCTGAATTCTGCATCTGCAGAAGCTGATAAACCTGAGGCCTCAGTCATATTGCTTGCATTAGCACTGAAGTTGGTAGTCTCACCCTTATTAAAATAGACACTTGAGGTTAGAATTAGCATTACATAAAATCCATTAATTAAAAATAAGCAAAATTTGTAAGTATATGTTTTAGTACCTGAGCAGCAGCAGACCTGTTTTGAGGACATCCTCTTTTATTATGACCAGTACCCTTGCATAGTTTAAATGTCATTGATCTTCCTTTCTAAAAATGTTTCCCTATCTTGGTTTTCTTTGGTTCATCTTTATCTTTCCTTCTTGCTTTCTTCTTCCAGTCTGGTTTGCTATTTTTTACTTCTGGAGGCTTTATAATTGGATTGTCACTCTTAGGCCACAATTTCATCCCTATCACTGGTTGGATGTGATGTGCATATGACTTTAAATATGTTTCCTTAGTATAGTAATGGTGCACAAAATCTTTAGGGACCAATTTCTTATGGTGCATTACTTATATAGTATGCTGATAAGGGGATCCCTTTCAATTCCCATTATCTACAAGTACACATGAGCAACTTCAAATCAACAATATGTTGGTTCTCTCCTTCAATGATCTTATAACCCATATCTCCATTCCATCTAGGTGTACACTTCATTGCAAGCAGTTTATGTAACTCTAGCTTTTCGATAGCTGTTGAAGATATGTCACATATCCAGGTTTGTGTAAATTTCCTCATTACTCTAATCCATGCCATTACTTTGCATCTTATTTCTTCAAGCATACTAATGATAGACTTCAACCTAGCATTTAATATCCACCCATTAAATGTCTCACACATGTTATTCTCAACTACATCACATCTTGAAGTTGGACTAAAGTATGACCTACACCATGTTTGTACATTATAGTATAGAAGATCTTCAACTATTACACCCAAATCATTCATTTTCTTTAGTTTGTCGTTAAGCATCGCCTCAAAAGGTGAGCTAGCAACTTCCCAAAATTTTTTTCTCCTTTCCTCCCACTTCCACCTCTTATTCCAGTTTGTCCAAATGTGTATAGCACACATTCTATATCCCTAAAACCCTAAACTCTAAATCTCAGGCAACTCTTGCAAGAGTTATAAACACCCAATCTATGTAAATAAAAAGTATTACATTATTGTTAATGAGTAATTTAAATGATTTAAATAAACAGAAAAAGAAACAAAGCTATAAAAAGCATACCTTTTGCATGTCGGTGACAACAGTCCAACCTGCTCCAGTTGTGATGCCAAAGTCTTGCTTCAGAGTAGAAATAAACCAAGTCCAATTTTTTGTGTTTTCAATGTCAACTACAGCCCAAGCAATAGGAAACATCTAGTTGTTTCCATCTTTAGACACACACACTAAGAGATGACCTCCAATAGGACCTTTTAGAAAAAGCCATCTAAGCCAAAAATTGGCTACAACCCTCTAAAAAAGCCTTTTTGCATGCATCCAAGCACATATAGAATGACAGTGGTTTTCGCAAGTATATGAAATCGTAGCAAGTAATATAGAGTAAGTAGAGTATCGTCTCCATAAGGATTGTATATCAAGTACCAAAATTATGTTAACTTATTATTATTTAAACGGTAATAAGGGAGAATTATTGTAAGAAAAATAAATTTTTAAAAGAGAACAAAAATAACTCAAGCAACAGTATTTGAAGGAAAGAAATCAAGGATTTTAAAGCTACTAGGGATTTTGACTTCACTTAACTCTATCCATATCAAGTACCAAAATTATGTATCTTTCATTATTATTTAAACTGGTAATAAAGGGAGAATTATTATTGTAAGAAAATAAATTTTTAAAAGAGAACAAAAAATTTAACCTCAAGCAACAGTTTATTTGAAGGAAAAGAGAAATCAAGATTTTAAAGCTTAACTAGGATTGACTTCACCTTAAACTCGTATCCAATTTATTTTATAGTATTGCTAATCAATTTAATTGTTCAGCGCTCGTGGAAACAATTCCTTAGACATCATTAACAACTTCTCCCGATGTTTGTGTTAGCTATTTTTCTAATTCAATTTTAAATTTAACTTATCTACTCCAATAGCGTAATCAAACATTGGATTAAAATTATTTAAGTTTTGGTGGTTTGTTTTTCTGAATTCATTAACCTAAAGATCATTAACTTATTGAAAACCCTCCATGAGTCAAACCATATAGCTTCCACATTTCAAGTTATTATTCTATTTGTAATTTTATACATTTCTCCATATCAAAAATCCCTTCTTCCGATAGTGATTTATGAAAATAAATCAATCAGGGGAAAAAAAAACTCTCCTGGTAATCATTAAGTTCAATAATAAAATTTATTACTTGAACAAAGAAAAACAAAAATCTAAATATTATTAAATTGGAAAAAAGGAATTTAAGCTACATCAAATTCCCAGTATTGAAGATTATAGTTCGACATATAATTAAAAATAAAAACTCAATAATTAAATAAAACTCAATAATACTTGAATAAAATTTCATAATCAATGTGAATAATAAAAAGTAAAACAAGATTACGAGTTTAGAAATAAAAACTAGGCAATAGATAACGTGGACGACTTCCTTGAATCTTGGCACGAATCTTGAATGCTTGAAGTCTTTGGGAGAGAAAAGAAACAATGGGCACAAATTATTAAAGACCGGAGATGTCCCTTACAATGAATGACCCCTCTCTTTATATAGACTTCTTGGGAGAAAATATGACTTCGTTTAGGAAATAGAATCCTTATTTAGTAAGAAATCTTTTTGGAGATATGAAACTAATTAGGCTTTAAATTTCTTCTCAATTAGGACTTTTCATCTTCCTAAATAGGATTAGATCTTGATTTGATAGACTGTCTGGCGTTCTTAATTCAAGATAGCATCAAATTCGTAGCACGGGCATTCTATTTTGCACGGTCTGGACGTGCCAGGGCCTGAGTTTTATGGATGGCTTGGCACCGGCCGTGCTGCGCAACTCGTCCAGAGAAGAATCTGTGGCACGGGCGTGCCCCATAGCATGGCCAGGGCGTGCTAGGCTCTGTCTCTCTAGGATGAAATGCATCACGGGCGTGCTTAAGCAAGCATGCCCTGAGGTTCTTTCAGGCACGGGCGTGCCAAATAGCACGGTCTGGCCGTGCTAGAGTTTGAGTCTCCACTTGATTTTCCTTAAGTTCAGCACGTGCGTGCTGATTTGCACGGGCAGGGCGTGCTAGGGCCTGAGTGTTTTGCTTTATTTGCTCTTTTCTGTGCCAAAACCCTGCAAATTTCTTTAAGATCAAGTGGATTATGATTCAAGGAAGCTTTGAACAAAAATATAAATAAAACAAAGTAAAAATTAGTTAAAGTGATTAAAATTACGAAAATTCCTACTAAGAACTATATGAAAAATACTATAAAAATAACACCTATCATAGAACTTCTTGAATAATATTTGCATTCCATCATCAAGTCTTTTACACCTTGCAAAACACATACTATCAGGGTTTGTCCTATTGATCTCATTAGCATAGTCATGTAGCTTTGCAAACTTAACCTTATAATCACCCATTATCTTACTTAGCACCTTAATCTTTGCTCTCCTACAAACTGTTTGACCAACATAAACACCCAACTCTCCTTGCAAAGATCCTGAATTTCCCTAATCTTAATTCCAGGTTGGGAAATGATCCTATCCTCAAAAGTCCTTGCTATAAAATTTGAATTACACAACTCATTTCTATTGGTACTGTAACATTGATGCTTTGGATTGTAAGTCTTAATTATGAAATTCTTACTCTCACCATCCAAACTAACAAACAAGACCCATGGACATCTGTTTCTACACTTAGCCTTTACCCTATCTTTATCATTTGGCCTAATAATTAAGTCAACCCCCCTAGTAACAACATACTTACTAATAGCCCTCCTAAACTCTTAAACTTTCTCAAATATCATATCTAATTCCTAATAAGGGATTCTTGTATTAGGATCATAATGCAAGTTCCTCCCCTTTTTCCTCTTTGAGATAATTTCAAAACCATCTAGTGATTCATCATCATTAACTTCCCTGCTATCTGGATCTGAGTTGTTAATCTAAGGCTCATCCCCCTTGTGACACCTTTGTACTTATCATTCAGGTCATCCTCACCGGTGAAACCAAAATCAGTCCCTGCCTCACCTAAGGATACATCTTCAACCTCCTCAACACCTGGTGCCCTTGTTCTCCTCTTAAAACTTCTAACCCTCTGTCTTTCACGAATCAGCTCCTCATTAACATCACTGCCCTCATTAGACCCCTCTCCCTCTACTTCATAATCCTCACTTGAAGATGAGGAGCTTTCTTCGACTTTAGTAGAGATATATTCAGCCTCATTCTCTCCTTCACTGCTACTGTTACTAAAACCCCTATTGTTATTATGTGAACCAGCTCCTATCCCTTGCCTAAATGTCCCTGCCACATTTGCATCTTGCACATTTGACCCCTCAAGAATTGAGTATTGGACATTTACACCTATTCCACTTCTCTGTTGCACATTAGCCCATGTTCCACTCTCTTCTTGAACATTAGCCCCTATCCCACTCTCTCCTTGCACATTAGCCCCTGTCCCACTCTCTTCTTGCGCATTATTCTCCTCATTAACTCCCTCAATTAAACCAACAACTTCAGCTATGTCAACACCATGCTCCACATAAACCTCTATGGTTCCAGCATCAGCTATGAGGGTCAGGGCAAACATGACATCTTCATCACTGTATAAACTAGAAAACACCACTGTCTCACTAGCAATCAACCACCTGTAGTACAATTTGTCTATATTTTTGTACCTAAGATCCTCTGCTTGAGGAATTAGATCAATCAATGAGCACCTATCTATGTGCACTCCCTCCTCTAGTACTTCAATGCCACCAATATATCTTGCATGTGGTTCATAAACCATTGTGCCTCCATGGACCCATCTAACGTTTACTCTCTTCTCAACCATTCTAAATTAAGAATAAAAAAATGGGGAAAAGGGGGGATATTAACACATGGAGGATTCAGCAAATAAAGTTCATGTTTAAGCAAATCAAAACAAAAAATGTCAGCAAAAGGGAATCAATTCCTCAGCTACTGACTTTTTTCTCCAAAAAACCCTAACTCATTCCTCTTATTTTCAAAAAAACCTAACTTTACACTATTTCTTTCCGTTACTTAACACCCCGCTAATTTCATTGTCACTGTTCAAACCTAGAAACCAACGCCATTAATGAAACAAAAAACTGAGGTGGTGAAGAAGTACATAGCTTTGCCAATGCGAGAAACCCTTCAGCCTTGACGCGATTCTTCCTTCTTCTTCCCCAGATCTCACTTTGTACTCTCTCTCTCCCTCTCTCTCAAACGGTAATTGAGCAAAATGGAAAGTCTCTCCACAATATTTCAAAAAATAACAATGAAAAAATAAAAATTATTACATTGGAGGGAAACAATAACCAACCTTTGCATGGCATCCCACATGGCAAATTATTTTGCCATCTGTTCTCTGTTTTGCCATGTAGGCACAAGTGCAATTCACGAGCTTCTCAATCCTACTATCCAACGTGGCAAAAGACATTTTAAATATATAAAAAATAATTTTAAGGGCACGTTGAGTTATTCGCAAAATCCAAGAGGTCCTCAGATTTTTTTTGCAAAGTGCATGAGAAAGTATGCATTTGGCCAAAAATATCTTTCAGCATGTTTAATATCTATTGTTGTCGCTCTTTATTGTTGTTTTATCTTATTATTATTATTATTATTATTATTCAAAAGACATTCGTATCTTTATTTGCTTCGACTATCCGATGTCAATTTGCTGGATTTTTATCCATAGACGAATTCAGACTCTAGAGTTAAGAAGCCATAAAGCACTTTCAAAAATTAAAAACTCGTCATTTTATAATAAAAAAATATAAAAATTTTCAACTTAAAGCAGCGGACTGTCCCCACCTGTTTCTCTTGTCCCTCGGTACTTGTCCTTTTGCATAAACACTCATTTTCTTATTGTGTTTCAATTTTTTTTGTATGTATAATCAATATAGCTAGATTTTCCTGTATCATTAGGCATTAGCCCAAGAGCTATTGATCAAAAAATTTTTAGTCTTCTCAATCTCAACCTTCATTTTTCCTTCCCCTTTGAATAAAAATAAAAAAGGAGGGGAAACTCTCTGTAGTTAATAGAAATACAATCTGGTTTTAAAAAAATAGTACAGTTTGGATCCATCTTACTGGAAATAAGTAATAACTACATAATCATTGCTCTCAAGTTGTTAATTTGTGCAAGTAATAAATAATAGAAGAAAGATGAAAACCTCCAGTAATTAAAGAACCAGAAGAATTATCTTGACATTGATAATATACAATGAAATTAACCAATAAACTTTCTAAAAATCACACAGCTTGCTTTAGAATGTTCAATAACAAATTATGAGATGCCCATCTCAATAACCTTCTCTTACTAAACAGCCAATGACATAAACCGTAACTTCATTTGCACTAATCTTTCTTTAACAAAACAACTGCTTCCTGAGATTTTTTACAGTAAGCAATTGCTCCTTCAATTGAACTCTCTGTCACTGAATTAACACTGCCAGTTCTTTTAAGCAACTGTAAATCACAAAACCCACTTGAAGAACTAAATGAAAAAGAAGATGACGATGAAGACGACACAGATGAATTAGAAGACAATGACTTATTCGTCGAATGTCGTTGAATCACACCAGAGAAAGACCTTCTTTGACTATGAAAAATATCTGCACTCATTTCTTTCTCAATTCTTTTCATTAGTGTTTCGCCAAATGAATAGTTTTTCTTGGCTACTTTTATGTGCTTACTTAAGCAATCTGTAGTCTCAAAGATATCAGAATTTCTTGATGCTTTAATGCAAGAAGACTCATCTGCACAACCGGACCTTGTAAATAACAGAGACTTCAAATAAGCACTTGAAGCCTTAAGCTTTTGACCAAGTAAAGATTTTTTTAACTTCCTGGACCAAGATTTCTTTATTGGACTCTTATTGAAGCTATTACGTTCAGTTGATAATTCAAAAAAATACTCATCTGGGTTTAGTTCACCACTAAATCTACTAGATTCTGAAGGTGAAATATTGAAAGATTCCAATGGGGTGGCGGTGGTGTTGGTGGAGGTAGGAATAGTAATAAAAGGAGTAATAGAATAGTTTTCTTTAAAAGAATATCCATTTTCTTGATGAAAAGAATCACATTTATTGTTATTGGCGGTGGCGGCGGCGGCGGTGGTGGAGGGATGGAGGAGTTTTTGAACCGTTTGTAAGCGAGGAGGGAGGTAGAGAGGGAGGAGTTTGCCTTTGTAGAATAGTTCATCAGCTGGGGAAGAAATGACTTCTTTATCATTATTAATGGAAGACATTTGAAACTCAAACTCTTTGCTTTGTGGTGAGAAGCAAAACAAATTTTTAGAGGAGCTCAATTCCATGTCAATGTATTCATTATCTACATAGTAACATGAAAATGAAGAAGAAGAAGAAGAAGAAGAAGGGGAAGGTTGGCTTTGGTCTATGCCCATCTCATTTATATGTAAAAACTATACTTTCTCTCTCTCCCTCTCTCTCTCTCTCCCTCTCTCTCTCTCTCTCGATCTTTCTTTGTGAAGAAATGATTATGAAGGATGAAGAGTGAAGCAGAGCATCTTTTAAAGTGATGGAACCAAATGAGAAAAGTAAAATTTTATCACAAAAAAATGTCAGTTTTTTTTTTTCCCTAACGTTTTTTCACTTTGGAGTTTAATATATATATATATATTTTTTATATATATATATAAATATATATTAATTATATACTATATATATGTTGATGGTTCCAAATAATAAAAATGTCAGGAAATATGTTGAATGGTTCCAAATAAATAAAATGTCAGGAAAAGTTATGGATTTTCCCTTCTGGCATCAAAAGCTCATATGCTTGCCTTTTTTTCTTTTTCTTTTATCTTTATTGTAAAAAAGATTTTGGATTGTGGCGAGGGATTGGTTTGCATGTGGGGTTAAGCCGTTAAGATGGTACCTTTTTTTTAAAAAAAAATTCCTTATTTTTAATTATTTATTACATTTCTGATTCTTTTTACTTCCTGAGAAAGTGACCTAACTTAAAAAATCTCATTTGACGTGTTTATATTGATATGGAATATTCCTAATTAGGGACAGGAAAATATAAATGGTGATATGTAATTTTGAATCATCCCATTAGAATTTTCCTGTTGGATATATATAGTTAGATTTTACGGTTTAGAAATTGACCAGCCAAAAATAATTGAACGGTTCTTATGCATACAAGGAGAGATTTATTATGTCTTAATTATTGATTTCTTATCTCATTACAACACTACTAAATCCGTTTAATGGTAAATTGATTTTAAATTTATACTTAAAAGATTTTTATATTCAACTTCAATTTGAACCTTTCTGACCATTTGAATTTGAAAATTTTCCAAAGTCCACTTTAAGGTAATGAATATTAAAAATGTTGAATATTTTATAATTGGGTTTGACTCGCTCATGTGTAATAATTTCTGAACTTTGGTTCAATCGAGACTGTAACAATAAAAAAATTTGGATTAAGAGTCTAATTGGATTAAATGGAGAACAATATTTTTGGCCCAACCTCATCCAAATTTTTTAAGAGTGAATTATTGTTTAAAACATGTATTTTTATTTAAATTTAAATTTAATTATAATTATTGATTTCGTTTTCATTATACTATTTAGTAATTTCATTTATTTTTTTAATTAATAAAATGTCACTATCATTCTCATTCTCATTCTCTAATCGACAAAATGGCGTGAGGGGGCATAGCTGAAATTTAAATATTGAAGCGGCCAAAAATAAAAATAAACAGTGGATTATCGATATATATTTTAAAAAATAAAAATCATAGGGGACAAAATTTATTTGAGAAAACCTAACAGGCTCTGCCTCTCGTGGCATGTAAAACTATATAAAAAAGTAAATTTTAGTGAAGTTAATATAATGATTAAATAATATAAAAAGAATAAAATTAAGAGATAATATAATTAAATTTTGAAAATAGAAATTTTGACTAATGTATTTTTAAGTATAACGATAGTAACTTATTTAGATGATGTTTGTAGAAGTTTTTTAAGCAATTAAAAATTTTTATACTTTAGATTGTATTAATTAATTAATTAATAGAGAAAATCAATCAAATTAGCGCTTAATATGTCCTACTGTACATAAATTCGTATCCGTGGAACTATGAATCAATTTCAATTTGATATTTAATTAGAATGGAATTAGATTCAGTTTGAACATTGAGAAATACAAAATGCAAACGAGTAAGAAGTCTGTTTTGATAGACTTAAAATTGATCAATTGAAAGACTTGCCGATACGGGCTATATTGAGAGAAAAAAAAAAATGATAAAATGGTTTTTTTAAAACATTTTTTTTATTGGTTTGGTAATAGGATCACCCATACATCGAGAGCGGAGACAAGTCTTATCCTTAATACAAGTGGTGAGGAACTGAACATAACCTGAGCTTCGAGAAATCCATATCAAATGGTGCTATGCACGGACACACACATACATATATCTTAGCTGGAAGATGGAGCAAGGCATACATGGATTTATGCTCTTTTTCTTCATCCATTCATGCTTTGATTGGCTGCTATAAGTTATTAATACCTTACATTCAACATTCATGCATATAAGATTAGAACACAAGATGTTGACACTGCCTACCTATATATACGTGTATATATATAAACTAGCTCTTCCTTTTTCTTGAAAGGTTCAATGCATATATAGATATTTATTTTTATATTTTTATTTTTACACATAACATAATTCAAGCATTCAACAGTCTTCACGAAAATGATATATAGATGGATGCTATTAGAACCAAAATATCTTTATATATATTCAGAGAGAGAGAGCGCTTTGTTAAATGACATAAGTTGTGTACGACACAATCTGTATCCTTAGTGTAACATCAATAATACATAACTGCTAAAAAATTTTTAAGGACATTCAGTTTTTTTTTTTTTTTTACTTATATTGGACCTGATACAAATTGTGCTAAAAATATTTTCGGATTCATATACACATATAAAGATGGATCAAATCTTCAGATTATCATATCCTATTTGCTGCAGGGTGCTGTATCTACTTTGGAGTCCTCAATGGATCACTGTCACTACATTACATGTTTTTTACATATATTGTTTAGTTACAGATGAACCACTTTCATCTATTTAAGATTCTTTTTTCTGTATGTCAAAAATTTTTAAGTGGAAACATGGTATATTTACACATTTGTGATGTAATGGAAAAAATATATATATTAGACAATGGATTTGTTAACAAAAGTAAATAGTTTGTTTTTAATATAGGACTAAACTTGTAGTCTTGTAAAAAATGGAATTATTTTGTTCATATCTCCAACATTTCACAGATTCCTCTGCAACAAAACTTTAAATTTTCAAAAGGCAGCCCATATCTCTAAGGTATATTTTATTTAATATTAATTTTCCAAGGACTGCACTTATGGGCTATGTACTAGTAATTTTATATTACCTATATGGCTTTGAATATTATTTATATATGCCCTAGTTTGACTCGGTCAAAATGAGGTGAGGTCTTTGCTTAACTTATTAGTTATATTGTAATCTTTGGAATTGTAAGTCAGGGATGTTAGTGTTGACTTCACCAACAACAAGCATAAGCTCCAAATATTTCACACTTGAGGAGGTAGAAAGCTCCAAATATTTCATAAGCTCCAAATAATGGAGTGAGGAGTTAAGCAGACGTATGTACGTAATCAACCATTCAAATTTAATTAATTATAAAGTTTAAAGGTAAATTTACGAACCGAAATTCGACATATGAATCAACTTATGATTTAAAAAAAATAAAAAAGAAAAAGAAAGAGCTCTATATATCAATTAATCATCGTAACAAGAGTACCATGCAAGTTATACTACTTACTGTGACACACAGCGTTGTGTTGCAGGCTATAGGTTTTGTCTGGTTATATGTATATATTTGAGAAATGAGCATCACGTGATCAGCCACTTGCTGTGGCTCAGTGCAACAGAGCTTTGTGCTGGCTTATGGCTACTAATTCTTTGGCTTCCCGCAATTATCAGCTTTTATTTTCTTTTTACGTAGCTTTTGGATGAGGTGTAAAAAAGGTCACGCAATTGCATGATTGGTTAGTGAGCAGACGTGAAAGCTGAAAAATGCGACTGCAAAAAGATGGAAAAAGCTTTCAATGCTATTGCTAAGCATCACTGGCATCACTTTTGGAAACTGAGCAGATGTAAGGTACCTAACCATTTTTTTTCTTTTTTATCTTTTGGGTAACACTTCAGACTTTCCTACTGTCCATTCTGTCCTCCCAAGTCCAATGATTGTACCTTTCGAATTAAAAAAAAAAAAAAAAAAAAAAAAAATCAAGTTCTCTTTATATTTTCTATCAAAAACGCATTTTAAATCAACTGCACTAGCTAAAGTAAACGCAATTCTCAAATGAATAATGTAACATTTAAGCAATTTGAAGTGGCAAAATTGGGAAGTCATATTAGTTTGGAGGGGAAAAATGTCATTTAATACATTATGCTATAACTAATAATTCACATTCACTTTGTCATCCACTTATGTATGTTGTGAATCATAATGAATATTAATGTGACTGCAAGTGGTAGAGATAAATATGGCTATTGCAAGGGATCAATTGAATTTAATTTTTTTGAATAAAATATGACTCGAACTCTAAATTATGTTCAAATTAATATTTAAAATCATTTACTTTTGAAAAATTAATAGTTACGATATCTTTAACTTTTACTCATTATTGACCCTTCTACCAAATGATTAGCATTTTCCATTCAAAAAGTGAGTATATTATGTTCAAAAGTATATCTATTTAGAGAGAAAATATTAACTTTTTAGACGAAATGACCCAATAATGAAAAAAAGTCAAAATTAGGAATATTATAATTATTTCTCAAAAGTGAAGCATTATAGTATTAATTTAGATATATTTTAAAGAGTTAATTATATTTTTTTCCTTTTTTTAATATTCATTTGCACATACAAATCTAAAATATCACTTTATATTTAGATTTCTTAGATTTCTTATTTTCAATCATTTGTATTAAATTAAAAATCTAATTCTTTGACTTAATGATAAAGTGTTTGCAACACAACATTTCTTCCTTCCTCACATGCTAACTCATTAGTAATTATTTCCAAAAAAATAATAATATTAGTTGAATTTCCAATGACAAGATCTTAACCATATTTTTAAAATCTAAATCTTATAAAATTTATTTAAAATTAATTATGTAACAATGAGTATAGGACTCTCAATATTATATGCATATTGCATCTGACCAATTTTCTATATGACTTTCGATTTTTACCATTAATTCCATAGTTAGCATTATAAATTATTCTCCACGCCTAATTTTGAAACATGAGATCATGATTATAGATCTCCTCAAGTTTCGGGATGGAATTGAGATGTGTATTTTAAGGTATCTGCTTTGGTCCATTTAATAAAGGTACGGATAGTTATAAATGGATTTAGACAGATATAGACGGTAAAATTACAACTCGCAATAGATACAAGTAGGATATGGATATTAGACTCTGAGTACCCGCCACCTATTACCCACTATAATAAACAGTTTTGGCTATTGGTACTCGTGGGTATCTTACTCATTGATTAGTAAAAAATATAATTTAAATAAGTTTGGATTTAGATAGTTTAAAATGTATAAATACTCTATCCATTTAAGAGTATTTTAAATAAATTTGGCATGGATAAAAGTAATAAAATTTTAAACGGATACGACGGATAGCTTAATCGCGGATACCCGCCCCGCTTCCATCCCTACTTAAGATTATATAATTTTTTAGAACGAAGTATGCAATTGTTGATTATTAGTTACACAAAAAATTACAATTAAAGTAACATGAGTGGACAATTGTTTGGCTAAAAAAAAAAAAAAAAAAAATCATCTAAGTAATAATTGTCATTAGCCAATCACCCATAACTTCTCTATCCACTCTTTATCATCTTATTTATTTATTTACTATTATTATAAGTGTTGTTGGATAATACTATATATGTTGGGATGATTTATAATTGATTTGGGGTGATTGTTGTTGTTATTGTTAACAGGAGATGCGTCATCAATTTAGATTCTCCAAGTGGCTAGATTAATACTCCCTAGTTATTTTGTAATTGATGCTTATTTTATTATTATTTTATCATTGCTATTGGGAGATATGTAATTATTCCAAAAATTCCAATCAAGAGGCTAGAAATAATACTTTATATTTTTATATTAGAGAAACAAAAAATTGGTGTAAGAAAATTATAATGTTGGGACTTTGAAAACCAAAATTCTTACATATATTTTACATAATAATTACCCTTTAACTTTTTACTATAAAATCTGTGAAATTTTCTAAATTTTAAAATTGAAATATTAATTTCTAAATTATGAGATTTCAGAAATTGTATTTGTTATATAAAAAAATACGATCATCACTATTTTTATCTAGAGGAAAAATTATCTCTTGAATTTATATCAATTTGGAAAATTTAAGGACAGGTATTAGAGGAATCCAAACCCCTCGAAGGGAGAGTAAACTCCACATCAGCAACTTGTTTTTTTTCTCGTCCCATATAAGTAACTCCTAAAGCAAAGCAATTAGATTTCATATCCTTATCCAAACGGGAAAGGACGTAAAAGAATTAAAAGGAAATAAGTTAGAAAATTAAAAGAAAATAAGTTAAAAAAAAAAAAAAAAAAAAAAAAAAAAAAAAAAAAAAAAAAAAAAAAAAAAAAAAAAAAAAAAGGCCTACTGCCTTGGTAAATGGAAACGGATCAGATCAAATATAATACATGGAAAAACAAAAGCAAAAGAATCATACTTTGACATTGGAAACGATACATTTGTACAGAGGTATCTACATTACATTGTCAAAGATGCGAATTTATACATTTGTATATAATAACACTTGTTTCCTACTCAAAAAGGAAAGCCCTTGTTCATCTAGGCTTGTCAAAGCACAACATTGTTAGAAAGTGAAAATATAGATAACCAACATACTCTATTTCTTATATATAAGATGTTTAAGTAGTTTACCTTTAACCGTTAACCGTTCGAATCATAATCACCATGATCGATACAATATCATTTTTCTTTACATTTTCCTGTCATAACCATCAGTTGATGGTCAGTTGATTACTTTGACCTCCTTTTCAAGTTGATCAAATTCCCATTCTCCAAGCTCATCTAAATAGCCTGTGTCATCTTCTTCAAATTCAGATTCTAGGTGTTCCAATTCCACTAATGCAGGTGCCTGATTTCCATTAACTAAGGATGATTTTGTTTTCTTGGTGTGTTTTTTTGCTAGACTCATCTGTTTGTACCTAGGAGATTGACCGTGAGGGGAACTTAATGGCGACTTTGATATGTGTATTGGATGTTCAACTTGCAGAAATGGTCTTTCAATGGACTCAAATTCTTCTCTCACCTTTTCAAGTGCATCAACTAGATCTTTGATCCTTTCATCGTCTTTCCTAAAGTGTATTTTAAGCCATCAAATTTCAAAAATGTGGGATTAATTTGTTTATGTGAAGTGAAATCAATAGAATAAGACCGAATAACAAAAAGAAAAAAGATACAAACAGTTGTAACTGACCCATTTGATCAAAATAGCACCATTTTTTGGCAGTTAAGAAGAAATTGATCAAAAATCAATCATTTTAATTTTGGAACAAGTGATGGCTATAAAAAGTTATGCTCCATTTTAATTTTGATCTAGTGGGTAGAAATACAGCTTTTTCCCCCCCTTATATCTAGAGTAGAATAATGTATTTTAGGAGGTTTTGGTGTCATAATTTTTTGAAAAGACAAATTTTTTAAGTTATAATTAAGGTCAAAGAATAAAAACTGATATATACCTGCTAATGCCTTTAGTTCCATAGTAATAATGCCTTTTCACTCCTTCAACCATGCTTAAGATAGTTAGAAACTGAAATAACAGAAACCAAAAGTTTGATAAATCCTTAATCAAATAAAACAACAATATGCTCCATTAGAGGTTGAACTCATGACATCACTAGCTTAACACAAGCCCAGTAAATAAGCTAAAATTAGTGGACAGTCAATCAAATTATTTCAATGGTTATTAAATTTTGTATTATTTTTATAGCAATCACAAATTGAAAATCAATGTAAAAATCAGTGAGCATAAAAATGGATTTCCATAAAAAGGTCTTGTTCACCCATTAGCCATCGGAATTAAGGCAGCCTTAGTTAATTACAGCACGAATAAACTTCAACAATACAATTGTAATAAATTCTAAAGTAACTTGTTTTTAATAAATCGACATTTTATGCTCACAATAGAGTTTAGCCACCAAAAAAATGAGATAGGCATATGTGCATTCCATGTGAAACTAAACAGAAAAGTAGACCAGAACTATCCAAGAAAATTATGAAAATCACATTCATACCTTGGCTTCCCAATCCAAGAACTCATTCTCAAGATTTCTCCTTTCATTTATTGCTTTTGTCTCATCATCCTTTATAATCGGTACTATCTCTGACCTGATGTAGAAACAATATTTTTAGCTTTCATTTGACTTAGTAATGAACATAAAAAAGAAATACAACACATACCCTTGAAATGACCGCAATACCCCCACAAGTCCTCTAAGACGGATGAGGAAAGGCTCCAACTGTTCCTAAATTCATGGATAAATTGCAGAAATATAATAACAAATTTCTGTTTGAGAATACACATCATAGAGACCAATCAACAAGGGTGAGTATATCAATACCTTGCAAAATGTAAAAAGCTGAACAACCAAATTTGTTAAATATTCTCCATATTTCTCCAACTCAGCACTTGAACATGCATGTTTAAGAAAGAAAAGAAGATATATATCAAATGATAGAATTTGAATAAACAAAATTGATGTATCAACATTCTACTCAACTCAATTAGGTCTTATGCCTAATCGATATAAATAAATTTCATAAAATTGTCCAATTCATTTAAAAATTACATTTTGTATATCTGAAAAATGATAATTTCATTCCTAAGGCCTAAATTTTATGGAATTCGATAAAACTAAACTAATAGAAATAATTTGTCCATGAATTTATATATTAAACTTATTTTACTAAATAAAGCATCGGTTCATCTCAATTTAATTGAGGTCATCTTTAAAGATCTTTTCTTCCCATTTCATATGGCCTTTACTACTCTTCTCTCCATGTCATTTTTAACCACATACCCTTCCCTTTTTTAACTCTTGTAACATTTTATGTGTTCAACTTTCTACAGTAGAACATCTATGTATACATCAATGTACGTATCCAAACCATCATAATCTCACTTCGTGAAGAAATCATTCGAAACAGCTCACTTTTACATTAGAAAGAGATTCAAAATGGAAAAACCAATCTCATTTTTATTTTTACAAAGAGATCTATCCACCAAAGGAAGCAGTTGGACATACTTGACCTGCTTCTCCTTTTGCTCAATACTTGTAGTGTGTATTGCCCAAGTTTCTTCCAAAAAATTTATCCATGTACTAACAACATCTGCTTCTCTTCTACATAAAGAAATCGACTTCGAGAGCTCTTCTTCCTGAAAACCAAGGAAATCTTCAATAGGAAAATGTATAAATAAAATATCGATGGTCTAATGATAAAATAGGCATGAATTTGAAAAATAGATTGCGATGTTTATAATACATAATAGGACCCAAGAACGAATAAAGGAAACAATACCCTGGCTTTAAGATGTACTAAAATTTGATCACTGGCTTCATCAAATTGTTCTCGTTCTTCCCTAGCATTGCGAAGCCTTGCTCGACATGTAGTCAATGAATCATTGACCTGCAATATGCAACAACTTAATGACTTTGTTTGGGAGAATCAAAAGTGGGACAAATAAAAATGTGTGGATAATATATCTATATTAAATATTGACTGTTAATTTATTAAGAGAAATAAATGTATATAATCAACATTACATTTTTTACCCATTTCCTTTCCTCCCATTTTCCATCCTCCCAAAGAAGGCATAAAGGACAGGTAATTAAGATAGATTTAGTTAGACAATACCAGGCATTTCAATAATTCACAGAAAATGTATTTTTACTTTGAAGATAAAATATAAAATATTCAGACTATAAAGAAACCTTTTTTAATGCAGCTTCAAGTTCATCTCTTTCATTCTCAAGTTGTTCAATTTCCACTTCCAAATCCTACAAAAGCCAGGAAACATTTTTCAGTATCTTGCAACAAATTAATCAGATGATGGCATACCTTCCCAATCATTTCCTAGCTATAAAATTAACAAGAATCTACCTTGGTATTTAATTATTTATTCCTTTATTTAAATTTAATTAGTTTCTTTGTTTTCTTTATCAGGTAAATTCCCTTTTTTTTAATATATTCAGATTCTATTAATATGGGGCTACATTGACACTACTGAATTTAGTTAATAAACTCATATTACTGAATTCCAAGTATATGGATTTTTATAAATAAATTACATATAATAGTAGTTTCTATCATCGCATAAATTTTGGATTTTACAAATTAATATTTTAGCATATATTCATATATATGATAATCAATCAAACACAATAATTGACAATCATATTGTAACATTTTAAACTAATTTTTCATATTATTTTTTACATTACATAATATTTTTTTATTATTTTGACTCTCACTTGAGTTCAATCTCAAGATTTTTGGCACCAAGACTCTCCCTTGTCCCCTTACCTCCATCTGCCCTTGTCGGGGAAGCTTACATAGATAAATGGTTTTGGAAATACATGGAATAAATTATTGAAATGTACTTTAAAGATTTGTATGTTGGTATTTATATAAACTCATTAGATCATCACTTGAAATGATTTTTGTGAATAGTTTGCTAAACTATTAATTATAGTGGTATGTGTGCAACAATTAATTTTTAAAAATATTCATATGTTCAAAATTTATATAAAAACCATGCATTCAAATTTTGTCAGTTACATGCAATGCATGTATGAAATTAACTAGTATTTTAATAGGAAGAGAACATTAATATAATTTTAAAAAAAATTGGAAGAGACATCAATACTAAAAGAAAGATCACCTTCTCGAGCTGGCTAACTTCGCTGGATTTAACTGCATGATAGTTCAGTGTTTCTTCTTTCTGAGACCTATTTCAAAATGGATTCAAAACAAAAATATTCCTTGCAATAATTAAGGAGTAATAACAATAGATGTATGTATATATTAGCATGTTTTGCATTTCCAAACCTTTAATTATCAGTAATATGACATTATAGGCCAATTTCATGCGCCACATTAACTATTAAGTTCACCTCTTTGGTCCAATCAAGGGTAAACCACATAGGCACATATGTTGGAGTTAGAGAATTCATAAATGGGTCTACTTTCAAGAATCACACCCTAATCAATAAGGTAGGAAGATATTCTACTTACTAATTAAGCCAATACTCTGGATTTCCAGACCTTTTAGTTTTGCAATCGTGTTACAATTTTCAGACTTTGTTTTAATCATGTGACAGTGGTATGGATATAGCAGAACTTAATGGAAAGGATGATCTTGAAAATCTATATGATTTGATGGGACTACGAGAACGAAATCTAGCCACGTATCATAAGGTATCCAATGAGCTAAATCATGTTTCAACTTATGAAAGGTAAGCTAAAAAGAGAATAGGTTTATGAAGTCACTGATGGTGCATTAAAATTATCTACCATATCTTGCTACCATGGCCAAATGAACAATGTTCTGGAGCCGTTGTACTTAGGGTAGTTTTACTGCTGTATTTAGGATGTTTTTGTTTAGTTATTCAGTTTTTATCTTTCTTTGTTAGTGGGTATTAGTGGGGTGGTTAAGCAAGCTACTATTTTAATAGTTAGTTATTAGTGGATAGCTTTAGTTTTGCATTTAGTTGTTTAAAAGGTTGTAGTATCAGGAAAAATTGTAAGCAGAATTTAAGAAAAGGTTTTGAGTTCCTAAAACTCAGAGATTGTAGAGTTCTCCCTTAATGAGCTCTAGGAGATTGCAGATTCTCTCTGAGTGTGTCACCATAGGTAGAAGGAAGAAAACTCATTCTAAGACACCCTATCTCAAATCTGTTCCCCTAATTCAAAGACTCATAACTAGATCCACATTTGTGAACATAACACACCTCAACACGTTCTTTCTTTGCTAATGGACATTGAAATCTATTGAACTCAGTATAATTTGTTAGAAGTTAGTATCAATAATTAAGACTAACTAAAATAGCCCTCAATTTAGTATACTCTACCAACAATGAGAAAATATTGTTTCTTCTCAATGAACTCAAATATTATACCAACAATTTTAAAAAAAAAATGGTAATAGACTAGTAATAAGTTCAAAAGTTGAAAAGCAAATAAGTTTGTTGAACACAAAGAAAGAGGTATCAGCATGAGCTTGGCACATGGGCATTAACCTGATTGATATGATCGTGTTGGCAATTACATGGCAAATATTACTATTTCTTTATTTGATTTAATCCACAACAATAATTTGAGCACCATAATTCTCCAAATACAATTAATTACAAAGGAAGTCAAAGTTCAGACACTTAATTGAGAAAAATTGAAGTTGGGCCACTCAAATGGAAATTCTAAAAAAATTTAATACACCGTTTACATGTATTACTATGCCAAGAAGGATTCTATGAAGAAGGCATTTCAACCAATTGCTACAAGGTAGTCAAAAGTGGAATACACATTCAGGGTTATAGGTTCTCTTATTACTCAAGTCAGAAAAGGCAAATAACTTTTTTTTAAAAAAGAAAAAGCACCTTTGAGCAGTGGAGCTGCTAAGTTCTAATATTCTAAATTTTGATAATGCAGCAAGATATATGAAGTTTATATGAAACACTTGCTTATGATCTAATTCAAAGATAAAAGAACCTAAGAAAAGTCTTGTTAAAGTTTTATTTAATTTTTTTAAATGAAGTGTGTTAGAAAATTGTCCACTTTCCTCTTAATAAGCATAAGACAGGATGTAATCCAGTTGAAATTCCACTGAAAACAAGAATTATGTAAAATAATAGCACATTTATAATGCAAAGATTTGTTAAAACCCTACAATACAAAGGCAAACATATCGGCCAATTTCTGAATAAAACCCACAATATAAGATACTAGAAATATAAAGTGGACGTCCCCTAATACAAGCAAGATGCATAATTATACATTCAAGAATGAAATATAAACTCAACGATGGAAAGATCTCACCAAAGTTGGAGACTCACTAGCTTAAAGCTAATTCCCTATTATTTTTATCAATCACACAGCCCTTCCAAACCCTCATGTTTTATAACTCTTAACAATGATCTCTTATCATTCATTTCTAATTTTCTATGCAAAATGTGCTCACCAAGAGCTTAATTTATGGACTTACACACATACAGACACACACACATACGCATATATATGTATGCATATATATAATTATATATAACTAGCTGAAAAATACTGGTGCATGAAAAGCCACTCCTCTAGCCTTCTTTTCTTCCTTTTGTTTTATTTTGTTTACTTTTGCTTATTTATTTAGTTAGAAACCAATCCGTCAAATTTCCATTTTCTAGTTACACATGAATTTATGTAATCAGAAAGGGGAGATTTGAAGGGTTTGTTTTCCTCTAGAATGGATGTTTTGACCAATAATCTTAAAATGGTAAAATAAATAAAGGAAAGTAAACAAAACAAAACAAAGAGAAGGAAACTAGAAAAAGAGAGAGATTTTGAAGCACTATTACTTTTTTAGTTAGCTAATTTTAAAGATAAGTAAGAGCAGCTTGCTTTTTGAAATCTTAAATATATGAATGAAGAAAACCTATATGTTTAATAGCTAAAAAAAATGTGTTAAAAGAGGATTTATATCAGAGGTAAATAAACAGTGAGAATTAACTTCAAATTAGTGGGTATTTTTAGAAAATATACAAGTCATCTAGTGAGATATATTCATCTTTGAGTTCCAAGAGTATTTTATTATTGAGTGTATTATTTTATTTACTTCCTACTATTAGGATTGAATTATTTTATCGTGAAGACTTTATTCAAGGTTTGGCCTATGATTTTTCCTTTATATTGAACATTCTTCTCCTTTCATAAGTACTAATACTGTCACATGAACCATAAATGCATGAATGTGATGTACCAAAAAGCTGCGGTTCCTAATGGAATCGGCTAGAAAGCAACCTAGCCATTGCTGGTGCTTGCAGTTGCACCAGGAGCCATTGTACAAGGTGCTAAAGCATGGATGTTTGGTATCCATTGAGCAAAGATGGGTTGTAATTATATAGCAGTATCGAAATAAATATATTGAGGGCGCCTCTAAAGCGCTCATGGTATTATTATGAATATATAAACCAAAACTATGAAAGCCTAAATATATACATACCCAGTTGAGATGTGAAATGATTGCATCGTGATGCCTAAGAACACAATCTAATAGATCGTATGTATGGAGTAGTTGGATCATAGTCTCTTCATAAAAATGATTGCATGTGCAGCAGCACCAAATAGAAGAAATCCACCAATCCACAAACGATGTGTTAATGATAACAGTTGTCAAAGAACCTAATATAACTAGGTTTATAGATAACTGAGCATGCCATGACGTTGTAAGGATCTCATATAGGACCTTATGGCCTTGACTTGTAAATGGACCTTTATGAGCCTCTGAGGTATCTTTTATACCATGACTAATGCTCCAGTTAGTCTCCTATAAATATGACCTGCTATGAGGAAAAAAGTTGCAATAGCTAAATGATAGTGTACAAATATAGGTCAGCCACCCTCAATCACTGATCTAATACTCTAGAAAAGTAAGAAATTTCAAAATGTAAATTTTTTCTGTTTTAAGAATGTTTGTTATTTTCCTGATTATTATTTCCATTACATTTTCTATCATATAATATTTTGTTTTACATACAAAAGAACAAAGTGGTGTATTCCTCCTAAACAAAGACTAGTAATAGTACTCAAATTGTTATAAAAAAATGAAAAACAAATCAATATTTTGCATCCCAAAAGGAAAGAAGTGAGCAAAGGAGAGAGAAGTAGGAAAGATGACAAAGTGAAGAGTTATAAAGAATAAGAAAAAAAGATAGGAATAAGAAACAAAAATAAAAGACAAGAAAGATGACGGAACTGAAAGCTGAGATTAGAGAAAGAAGAAAAGAGAGATAGAGGGATTACTCGGGAAGAAGAAGGAAAAAAAAAATGCAAAGTGGACCTAGATGATTTGAAACAGTAGAAGTGTAGTAAGCCATTGATATGACTATAAGGACTTATGAAAGCATGGAGCAAGGACATCTGATTTCTACTATATTCCTTATTTATTTCTTAGGTTTTCTTAAGCCTAAACATCATTCCAGGTCGAACACTTCAAAGAGGATACATGAGACAATGTATATCTCCCCCATAGGCAAGACTCAAGCTATCATTGTGGCCCAAACTTATGCGGGAGAGGATGACCAATTTCCAACTACTATTCTTCCTTTAGTCATTCCGCCAGCAGAAAATTTTTGTGATTGAATAGTGTCACACTTCCATTTTCAACTCTATTCCTCTACATAAGCAACATCTACAAGTGTTCTTAGGTTTTAGTAGAACTATAATATTTTTGGTAGACAGCTCTACATCAACTTCTCATTCACAAAAAAGAAAGAAAAATGGTGCAACACAATAAATACAATAGACATCTAGATGGGTGGATTAGAACATGTAACTATGATTTGTGGGAGAACATATACTAAGAGTTTTTTTTCTTTAAAATAATAAATGAACGTATTAGAAAATGTGACTATCGGTGATTCTTGGTAGGAGATATGATATAAAAGATATTCATTATTTTTCCATTTAAATGCCAAAAATAAAGTTTTTTAAAACCACAACTAACACTCATAGATTAATAGAAAAGTCTAAATGGATTTATTTAGAAGACATGGTACTCTTAGCCGATGATATCTCCACAGATCATTCCTCGGTTGTCGGTGACATGACGTTCTGCCCCTGTCTCCATGATCAGATTTGGATCTGTGTAGTTGAGTTGCATCGTGTTATAAGCTTGGCTGAGATCGAAAGGACTTAAAGCATCATATCCAGTATGCGGTGGAGGGGGATATTAAAGCATCATATCCAGTATGCGGTGGAGGGGGATATGGTGGTGCTGGGCCGTATGGCTGCTGTTCTGAATAAGCGGCATAATGAGCAGTGGGTGTGTTTTGAATTTGATTTGGTGGCCATGGAGTTTGTGTTGGGTAGGGACAAGGTGGAGTGTTCCACCAAGCCCATTTTGGGTAGGTTTGATTGGCGGATTGATGTGTTATAGCCCAAGGAGTCCCCGTAGAGTTTCCCCTGTAGCCGCGTCCTCTGCCTCTGCCACGTCTGCCTCGACCACGGCCTCTATAATTGTGGAGTGGTAAGAACTGTTGTGAGGCTGATTGTTTTCAGGTTGTTGAGTTGTGGCCGGCGGGTTTTGTTTGTCTGGTGGTTGGAGTCGACAAGGACAGAGGTGGTTTGGTTGTCGTGCAGCCTGGGCGAATGACCCTCATCATTCAACAATGGTTCTGCAGGTCCCAGTCTGCGTTTTGTGAGTTAATAAGACGAAGCTAGGCGTCGAAATTCTTGAGGAAGGCCACGAAACCAGTTGTAAGAACGCAATCGGGAATCTTCTGTAAACTGGTTTGTCAACATCCGTCAAGTTGGGTCGGCGAATTGTCTTTCAATTTCTTGCAGTAATCTCAACGGAACTGCAAGGCTGGCAAGGGTGAGAAGGGTGAGATTAACGAATTTTGTTTCAAGAGCTGCCGCTTTTGCTTTCTTGTTGCTAAGGAAGATTTTCTCAAGTTTCAGCCATGTTTTTCTAGCCGTAGCTTCAGTGTCAAGGATGCGGGTGAGCAGTTCATCAGACACGGTACTGTAAATCCATTGAGACACCAAGGCATCTATTTCTTTCTAGGCACTGTACGATGGATCTGTAGAGGCTGGGGGTGGCGTGTCATCAATGTGATCAAGAACACGGTATGCAATAGAATGAAACTTGAATAATTTCACCCATGATGTGTATGTAACTGTGCTACCATCTAGGGTTCTTATTTTTGATTGGATGTTAGTCAGTTAGTCACAGAGTAGGCAGGGTGAATGGGGGTGGGTGTTTTAGGGTTGGAGGTCGAAGATGGGACTTCTGTTTGTGTCATGGCTATCGGCGGCAGCAGCTAAAAAAAAATATGGGAGAGAAAGGAGAGGGAGGGAATTCAGAACTGAAGCTCTGATACCATGAAAGTGTTTGAGGATTTTGAATTCTTGATGATTTTGTATTGATGTCCAAGACCTTTTAAATAGGGAGAATACAAACAGAATATGGAAAGGAATTACAGAGATTAATTACAGGAAATTAATTGTAATCTGTTCCTAAATCAGAGGAATGAGTTACATATGGAAAGGAATTACAGAGATTAATTACAGGAAATTAATTGTAATCTGTTCCTAAATCAGAGGAATGATCTGTGGAGATATCATCGGCTAAGAGGTACTTGTATGGTAATAGTGTTAATATTTCAAAGTCATACAATGAACACACCATATAAGGAGAACAGAAGCAACTAGTTGTGACAAGGGAAGACATGATCATCTGAGATAGTTGCAATTTGATGTTGTTCAGATTCTTATAACATATCAAAATTGACAATGTCCAACTATCATGTTCTAATCTATAATCTATGATAATTTAGTAAGCAGCAATAGAGCAACTAAAATTTTCAAGTATTACTAGAACAAAAAGAAAAACATGCAAATGCATGTGAAAGAGCTTTTGAGAGAGAGAAATTAGTGGTCATAAGCATGCATATAAACATGTTTCCTGCACATAAAAACATTCAATTTTTCTGAACCTGTGATCTAGAATACGTCTTTCAGCTTTTGCCGTAGAATTGAGAAGAGACTCTGATAAAATTTTCAATTTATGTATCTGTAGAAAAATAAGGTATAGATCATGTAGTTGTGGCATATTATGATAAAATAAGCCAAAACAGGACCCAAAAGAAAAAAGAAAATTGCAGAGTTACGAAAAAACTCTCTCTCTATTGGTGAGCTTGCAATAGTTAAAAAGCACTTCTACAGAAATACCCATTTACTATTTACTTAAATGTTAAAAGATATTCCAAAAAGTAAAAAAAAATAAAAAAAAAAAATTCAAAAATATTTATGATTTTGCAATGAACATAATCTATAGTTTCTTTTGTTTCTACGATACAATGAACAATATTATGAGTTTCAGACATTTTTGCAACAGAGTTGAGTTAATTTATGAACTAGTTCGAGGAAGAATATAAAACAAGAAAATGCCACTTGTGCTTGATTTATAATAAGCATACTTCAACCATTTAAATTAGCAGGCTTAAAGAGTCGTATCCCATAAAATAAAGGTTGACATGGTACTAAAATTCAAGCACTATGTGTGCAGTTTAGCAGTTGACTGAATTAGGAAGGTTTTCAGGCAAACTAGACATTTGGTAATAAACACAACTTGAGAATTACAAAAAATCATCATCAAAGTGATTAGAAAATGGAAGATTGCTTAGTCCAGAGATACTAGTTCGTCAGCATTTTCAACTCACAAATGCAAAATATCATTTCAAAGAGCAAAACTTAAAATAATGTCAGAAATTGATGAGATATAATTGTGGGATGCTCCTTGGGAACAATACTGAGGTGATGCTTAGTTTAGTGCATATCAAAAAAGGTTTAATATGACACTTTGATCATTGAGATACCTGAATCCCTTCTGCCACAAGATAAATAGGAATCTAACAACCAGTTAGTCCAAACCTTGATTGATGATTATAAAGAATTAAGTAAGTTATGGAAGAAAAATGAATGTATCAATTGATTTAATGATATTGCTAAGAATTCACTGTACCTTTTCAGCATGCAAATCCGGAGAATCTCCATTTCTCAAAGATTTCTTCTTCAGTAAAAGTGACTCCAAAGCTGAACACAGTTCAATTTGTCCAAGTGCCTCTTCAAGAGCCTACTTGAAAACTAAAGAAATCAACTCCCAATTTGATCAAAGAAATATATCATTCCATTTGATTTAGAAATCGCCCCATGTATTCTAGAAACTCTTAAATTGACAAACCATTATGAAACCTAGGGATGTGAAGAGAAAATATTTATTGCATTTGACAAGGTAAAGCTACCTCATTTTTGTGATTTTATTTTTCCCAATATATGAATCTTGCAACAATTGACATGGGACTTCAACAAACAACAAACATCCAACCATAGCTTTTGGTAGACAAGAATAATAGTTGAGGAAAATAAGCTAGTATACCCCAATATCCTAGACTCAAATAAGTAATGCATGTGAATGAAAGAAATGCAAAACTATTGAGCACAGAAATGGCAATGTGGAATTGTGGAAACACAAAATTGGATACAGGAGACAACATTTGAAATACAATTTTACACAGGGAAACAGCATTTTACATGGGATGATGGACACGCGGAAACGTCCATAGCTAGAAGTTCCCATGCACCATAGGTGGAAAATACAAAGGACATTACAAAAAGATTTTGCAAACAAGGAGAAAGGTAACATGGATTAAAAAATATATATATCTTAAAAATTAACCTACCAACAAATTTACCAAATGTATAATCTTAATTTAACCTACCTACTTATTAATCACATGCATTCACATTCGGAAGTTACAATAATAAGTAGCAGTATAAGCCAAAAGAGACTAAACAAAGACAAATTTAAAAGCTTAGAAAAACATTTCCATACAGAAGGGATTCTAAACTCTTACTTCACAATCTTAACCTATTCATAAAATATGACCATTGAAGTGATATCGAGAAGCAGTATAGATCTTGGAAGAGAAATAAAAAAACATCAAAGACAATTTAAATGCTAAATGTTACGGCTGTATGTACCAGTCAAACTCAACATTGTTACAACTATCTTGAATATTTCTTCGTGCCATCACTGAAATATCTAACTAAAGAGTTACACATTGCATTTATATGGCAATGGCACGAATGAATGTTTGGAGAAGCCTCACCTTTTTTGTTACAGCAGTTGTTTCTTCTGGTGATTTTTCTCTAGCTACATTCGGAGACTGATGGACTGGCTTCATTTTATCTAGTTTTTCCATCAGATTGCAAGCTTCAGCATCTATTCTGAGGGCAGAGAATAGAACATAAAAAACAAACATTGAACAAGAATTATGTTGTTTTCAATTAAAAAAAACAAAGCAGGTCTATGTATAATAAACTAGAAACGTCAAAAGATGATTCGTGATTTAGATTATATGCCATATAGCTTGATAGTGATTCAGATAGAATTGATAGCCAAGAGATAAATAAATGAAATTTCTTAAAAGTCTAATTTCCCCAACCAACACTGAGGTTCTTAAAGAACTAATTCAAAGACCAATGAAATATTGCAAAAATGGATAATATCAAAACTGTTTTAAAAGTTGAGGTAGCATTAATTTGATCCAAATTATTTTGTAACGACAAAATTTGTTACTTGTGTTCCATCACTATCTGTGTGAGCAAGCATGCTCATTATGTGGAATGGGCTAGCCAATTCTGTTCATAATGCCAGCTATAATAATAGAAATAAACCAAAACCAAAAGGTTTAGGCTCCTCAAAGCCGACATATGAAACTGTGAAATATATACATTGTTAACCACCTTGCATTTTCAGCATTTATTTTCAATCCTGAAATTGCAGCTTGAGCATACTGGAGCAATTCTTCTCGCTTTACCTAAAGAGAGGGAAAAGTTCAAAGGGAACCATAAGTTAAATAAACACAACCTTCTTCTATAATTAAATTGTAAAATATTAAATTTTTATGGTTTAGATTGAGATACAAGATCATGGTATTGACACCTTTTTCAATAAGAAAGCTAACGGTTCAAGTTTTAAACCATGCAAAAAATAAAAAATCTACTGATGAATATCTGCTATGAAATGACAAGCAAATGGTCATCATAAATAATACAATAATATAAAGAAATAGAAATATCGGTACGAATAAAAGGATCATTCCAAAGAAAACAATATTCCCCAACCATATGATAGATACTACATAATGAAAATCGTTCCTTATCAACAAAAAGTATTTTCTTCTTGCTTTATTGAAGAAAGCTAAAGCCCATAAACATTTCAAAGATTAAAAAAAAAAAAAATTTCTCAAATCTGAACCTTGCCCAATCTAGTAACCTAATGTATCATATCTCATCCTTTATGTATTTGGAAATCCTACACTTTATCTGGGAAAAGAAAGGAGGGAGGCAAGAAAATAAGGAAAATTTTGAAAACACAGTTATTTTCCTTCCTTATGTTTGGATACAGGAGGAAAATAAAATAATTTCCCCTCCACTAGCACAATGGTATAAATTTTTCTATCTATCCTCTAATTTGAAGAGAAAATTTTGGAAGAAAAATATTATCTCCTTCCTCTTTGCAAACTAGGGAAAATTAAACTCCTGTCTTATTTCCTCCATTTTTTTCTCTTTCCTCCCCTTATTTTCCCTCATCCAAAGGGTAAAACTTCTGAACATAAATTCCAGAAAGTTGGAAATTAGAAATTACTCTGAGAATAAAATTGTACAATATTATTGCAACATCTAATTTATTTGAAATATACATATAATATTCTTTAAGCATTTAGAGTTATATTATTATACCATAGATAAACCTATATGACTATATCATAAATGGACCATAGTTTTAAGATTCTTAATTTCTTGACCTTTTTTTCTTTACTTTATTTATTTATGTTAGCTTCCCGATGTTCGCATCACCTCTCCAAGCAAGAAGAAAAAGAAAAAAGTTAAATAGGGTGCAAGGCATTGCCAATGAAAAATAATGAGAATTTTTTATTCAAATGTAACTGTAACCATGAGTAAAAACATGCAAATGACTGCCAAAATAATTAAGTAGGAGCTTCTTATACACTACCCATATTGAGTGAGATTTAACAAATGGTAAGGACATACCAATACTTCATCCTCATAACTAGAGAAAGTTGATGCCAAATCGAGTATTTTGCTCATAACTGCTTTATGAACTTCCTTTTCTCCTGTAAGGCAGAGCCTGTATATAACCAAACCAATAAGAAGTTTATATGAAATTCAACAATATGAGGCTTTTAAAGTTACATTTTCTTTTTATCATACTGACAAAAATGAAATTATAGTGATAAATAGAACCATAATAAGAATGCTAAGAAAATCACCCAAATATCTCCAGAAGTATTGTAACTTCTTCTTCATTTGGCGCTTCAAGAATCTGAGTAATACAAAAGAGATAACCTGCGGTTAAACTCAATGGATCAGCAAATAAAAAGCCTTGCTAAATATTTGATTAATGATAATAAAATTAGCTGCTCCTAGTTATTGCCAATTTGCATTGCATATTGTCAAGCAAGCCTAATCATATTTTGTGTCAATAATAAGATATCAGGCTAATAATATGAACAACTAACAAACAACTGTACTTTTAGAAATTTAATAAAAAATTCCAGTTCTTTTAAATATCATAATCAAACAAACAATAAGATTCCTGGGAATAAAGATGTCGATAAAATGACAGAGGCAAGGGAATCCAAGGATTATCAGATCATCAACTCTATGGAAACTATAGGGATCAAATCAGTCTTCACAAAATTCTCATCAGAAGTAATCCCAACTACAGTAGCCATAATTCGCATACTAATTGCAATTAAGTGTATAAAAAAAATCAGTATCCTTTATTTGCATAATACAAAAGAGATACTTAATTGAATTGACCTTCAATTATTAATTTTTTTTTTTTTTTTTTACATATAATAAAAGGAACTTCATTGATAAAGAAAGAAATCAGTTCACACTGTGAAGGACAAAGAATGCACCTAAAATACAACAAACAATGACACAAAGTAAATAATTTACAATCAAATTGTATAGAATTCACTTCTAAAAGCTATAATTCTTTCTCATCTTCTATAGGTTGTGTTGTCCTGTGTAGTAGTGTAATTATGAAATTATTCTTTATTAAAGGGTAGTTTAGTTTTTTACTTATAGTTTTAGTCCTATGTATAAATAAGCTTGTAACTTGGAGAAGAAGCAATGACGGTATCTTGGGAATAACCATCAGCTAACTCTTTTACATATGTATGAGAGTTCCTCTCTTCACACAAAACTAAACATGGTACCGGAGCATTTTTCTGACCTTTTTTCAGCCCACACACATTACAGAGAGAAAAGCAGTAGAGAGAGAAGCTAGGTTAGGTTAAGCTCCTAGGCAACCGGAGAGAGGGAGGTGATTGTCACCACCCATTGGAGTAGGAAGAACGTCTGTCAATCGGCTAGTGCCCAGAGTTTCATTGTCATACGGTGAAGCATGTGAGTCCACGCGCCACCACAAGTTCCTACCGCTTCTCCTACGCGCCAGTGCGTGACGCCGTTTCTGGCCAGACCTCCGACTTTTCCCTACTCCTGCGGCTTTGCCCCTCTGTTGCACCTCTACCTAGCCTATTATCTCGATCTGATTCCTTCAAATCCAAGGTTGTTCCCCTTGTTTTTACCTTTTTTAGGTTTATTTTTTGATTTCATACTTGATTTTCTATTTTTCTGGGCAAAAAACAATGGTTGATGACACACAAACCATCGACACTAAAGTTGTCTCCTCAGATGACAACCCTTCCTTACAAATCAGCCCAATTAAACTTGATGATATAAATTACCTTGTTTGGTCAAGGTCATGCTTATTATTCATCAAAGCTAGGAGCCTGGGATGATAGAAAAGCCCACCGGCACCTCTAAATGCCACTTATGATCAATGGAACTCCGAAAATTCTTTGATTATGTCTTGGCTTATCAACTCTATGGAGCCTAGGATTGCAAATGGGTATTTACTGTTGGATACTATAGCAAAAATCTGGAAAACTGGTACTAGAACATTCTCCTAACATGGGAATGTTGCATGGGTGTATGAGCTTCGCAACAAAAGTTTATTGCTCAAAGCAAGGGGAATTGACAGTTAATTAATACTATGCTGCATCGAATGACTTGTGGTGACAACTAGATTACTATGAGACCTATCATCCCAAGTGTGAGCGGAGGATGTGATAGGATACCAAAAGAAGGTTTAGACAGGGCGGATATATGAGTTCCTTGCTGATTTGGATGCGGAATATGACCTAATCGTCATCCTTGCAATTAGTTCCTGAAAATCAATGTGGTGAGCTTCCTATAAGTTGTACTGTCTTTACTTTTGATGTATCCCCTATAGTAAATAATGGTGATTCTGAACCCATTGGTAATCATGTTATTGGTGACACTGATATTCACATTGCTCTCAGGAAGGGTGTGAGATCTTATACCAAACATCCTCTATCTCAATTTGTATCATATGATTTTTTATCTCCTTCCTATAGAGCCTTTATCTTGTATGTTTCTTTTGTTTCTATTCCACAGAATTAGCAAGAAGCATATCAGGATCCAAAATGGATGGAAGTAATGGTGGAGGAGATGAAAGTTTTGGCAAAGAATGAGACTTGAAACCTTGTTACTTCTTCAGTAGCAAAGAAACTAGTAGGATGCAAGCTAGGTTGGTAGTAAAAGGATACACACAAACTTATGGTGCTGATTACCAAGAGTTTGAGATTAAGGATTCAAGGGGTTTGAGACACTTTATTGGCATAGAGGTTGTTAGATCTGATAAAGGGATCTTCATTGCTCAAAGGAAATAAGTTCTAGATCTTTTGGAAGAAACATGTATGTTGGGATGTAAGCCAACTGACTCTTCAATTGAGGTCAATCACAAATTACAAGCAGGAGTTAGAAAACTAGTTGATCTAGGCCAATATCAAAGGTTGGTTGGCAGATTGATTTATCTCTCACATACTAAACCAGACATTACATATGCTATGAGTCTAGTTAGCCAGTATATGCATGATCTTGGTGACTCTCATCTTGAACCTAGTTTTTGTATTTTGAGATATTTAAAGCTAGCTCCTGGAAGAGGCATACTCTTTCAAAGCATGGCTATCTCAAAACTGAGGCCTATACTGATACAGATTGAGCTGGATCTCCAAATAACCAAAGAACAACTTCAGGCTATTGTACTTTTGTTGGAGGAAATTTGGCTACTTGGAGAAGTAAAAAACAGAATGTAGTAGCTCATTCAAGTGCAAAAGCTAAGTATAGAACCATGGCTCAAGGAGTCTGTGAATTGTTATGGCTTAGGAATATAATGGAAGAATTGAAGCTTTCACAGTCTAAAAGCTCCACCTTGTTCTGTGATAACAAAACTACTATTAGCATTGCTTAGAATCCGGTTCAGCATATGATAGAACAAAGCACATAGAGATTGATAGACACTTTATAAAAGAGAATCATCCAAGGTGTTTTGAAGCTGACTCATGTGACTTCTGATAATCAACAGGCAAATATCTTCAAATAAGGGCTAAGTAGCAAGATTTTTCACAACTTAGTATGCAAATTGGACATGTGTAATATCTATGCAACAACTTGAGGGAAAATGTTGTCTTGTATAGTACTGTAATTAGGAAATTATTCTTTATTGTAAAGGGTAGTTGAGTTCTTTACTTATAGTCTTAGTCCTATGTATAAATAGGCTTGTAAATTTTTTTACATATGAATGAGAATTCCTCTCTTCACACAAAATGCAACAAGTTGTTTTCCGATCATGATGCTATATATTATCTATATTACGCTACTAATGCATTATTTAACAATTTCAATTGGACCAACATAGTTACCTAGGACGTTAGTCATGGTATGGGTACAGGTGCACAGTATGCAACTTAGCTAGATTATGGTACACTGTGGGTATGCTATTTTGGTACTTAGTACGTGAATTATACATATCTGAGTCGCTAGGCTTCTCATTAAAAATAAATATTAATATTAACTGTAAAAATAATATTTTGTTTAGTACTGAGAAGAATATTATTATGTTATACGAATGGGATTTTTGTCTTTTTTTATTTAAATAGTTAAAAACAAGGCTATGGTATTGCTTTAAGAGATCCAAACGTAGAATGAAAATTCTCGTGAGGTGTGGCTCTCAATAGTAAGCAATTGGGACACCTGAGTTTGGGACCACTCACATGGGATAGGAGGCCTTTAACCCTACCAATCCTGGCATGATGGTAGAGGGACTTATCAACAATTAAACTGATATAAATTTGTGCCCACTAGGATACCACATAGTTCATAAAAAAAAAGGCTTTAAGAAGTTCCAGTTGTAAAATAAACAAACGCAAAAACTACCTAGTTTTTTACTTGTTGCGCTGTTAGAGGAAGACAAAGCAATAAAAGAGACAACAAAAGAGAGGGAAAAAAAAAAGCTTGTGATCTCCTCCTCCATCTTCTTCTTTTTCTTTTCATCTTTTTCTTCCCTATTATTTTTGTGGGGAACTCTAGTTTTGGAGATCCAATTCTTGCACCAAAGTGATCAGGAGCATAAAAGTACAACGAATAGGAATGCACAATTGGGATTGCTGTATCATGGGGCCTTATGAATCAGGTAACTATGGGGAACATGGCATAAGCAAGCTCCCATAGTAACAATTATAAAAGTTTCTCAAGTTGATGAACTTCATTCCAAGATCTAGTTCAAAACTTATATAAAATTGGGGTGAAGAGTAAGTATACTAATACGGCTTTGTAATGTAACTATCAAAACTCTTCTTGCAAATAAATTGGAATGTGTCTCATCAATTGGGCTCCATTATGAGTAATAAAAGCAAAGCAAAACTTTGATCATATTAAAAGGTGGTAATTCTGAATTTACAAACCTCTCCACTGTAGTGAATGAATGTTAATAAAAAGAATGCATGCCAGTTAATCTGATCAGAAATTATCGGTACCCATATCTACGGTTCATTAACCTACTAAGAAGTGACAAAGTAAGTAAACAATAAAAGTTTCCAAAAGCCATTCATTCACATACAATTTAACTTACCACAGATAATGTTATGCCTTCAAGAGCTTGACTGTGAAGGAAGGTATCATGAAAAGTCATTGTCCCAAGCTCAGAGTCAACATAATAAACCTGACCAAATTTAAATGAGAATTAAAATGAGAATTTTTTTAAAAAAAATCCACATATAATTTTTTTCATATGTATTCATAGCTTACATGCATTTAACTTTGAAAGCCGACTTAGTGCGCATTGTCATATTAACCTTTTTGCTGTTGTGAATAGTAAAGTAAGAGGACAGATAGAACGAAAAGAAATTATTTGCTCTTTATGTCAAACTCACACTTGTCTTGGATGAGTGAGACAAAAAAAAAAGTTTCATATTTAAACATATATTTTCTTGATAAATTTCACCTAACCATACAAAAACATTTTGTTACTCATATGAATGATTAAATTCACAATGGTTAAACTACTTCCAAAACTCCTGAGCAATCCAATTGAAAGCCTTAGCTCCAATTCCAAATAGAGAAATACTTTGCCTTGAAATTGAATTATCACTTGCACAATGCCTCCCAAGGAAATATTTCAGCCCACAAGGGCTTAGGCTCTATATTGAAAGTCTCAAGTCGAGAAAGCTACATTGTGTATTGCTCATTCAATGAACTAAAAAAAACAACCAAAGAACACGAAACATAGAGTGACTCACCACAGTGGCCTTTCTGGGAGAATCCTTGGAGTCTTCAGGGATAATTTGTTCGTCGGGAAGCTTGTCATTGTTCTCAGGATAAGCTGCAGATATTCTCTCAATCTCTTTAAGTTCAACCAACCACCTTCTCAATAATTGAACTCTTTCATCCCCTCTACAAGACACAGAAACTTCATCCAATCTTTTGACAGTAAGCCTAAAATTCTTCGAGTTCCCAGACCCCTATTTCATCAGTCCAAAAACACAAAATCTCGATTCCATTAGAGCAACCATAACAAATAAAAACCAAAATGTGATTTCAACCGGCCTAACCCGAATGATCTCGGGTTCGCGTTTTGGTTGCCCATTACCCATTTGGCTTTTACGATTGAAAAATAAAAAGACAAAATTTGAATAAAACAAAATCAAAAGATGCATAGTGTGATTACAATACGGTGCTGGATGATCTTGGCGCCCTCCGCCACGGCATTGCCGGCTTGAACGACGGTGTCGGCATAGTTGCGGACTTTGCGTGTTAAGTTTGATTTTCCTCCCGCTCCCGCTTCTACTGCTTTATACACCACCGACCTAAACCAGGACATTTTTTTTTTTTTTTTTTTTACTTGGGATTAAGTTTATTTTCCTCCCGCTCCCGCTTCTACTGCTTTATACACGCACGACCTAAAACCAGACAATTTTTTTTTTTTTTTCATTTTTTTTTTTTTTTTCTTTACTTGGGAAAACAAATATTGAATTTGATCAATCGAAAGATTACGTTTCTAGTTTTGTTTTCGTAGTGTTAGTTGTTAAAACAAACACGTAAAATTTTTGCAGGGGTAATTTTGAGTCATTTTTCCAGGAAATTGAAGATTGGAGAATTGGTAGAAAGAAAATGGAAAAGAAAAAGTCAAATGGTTCGAGTTTTCCGCCTGTCATTGCGATTCTTCGTTAGCCTTCCATTTTCTTTCAGTAGCCGTAGGTGTATAAATTGGTCTGAAGGGTAAAACTGCAATTTCATGGTTTCCAAATCGTCACAGAGGCGCGAATAATGAGGGTGGAGTGAATTGTAATTTCATGTTTTATTTTTATATTGTGGGAGATGCTTACAACTTGAATTTATTGTAAGATTATAAAATCATATTGTATATATTTTTATGGTTTTCTAATTAGCACAGAGTTGTTAAAAAGAAAAGAAAAATGATTTTTCAAAAATAAAAAAAACATAATCATAATATAGAAAAATATACATGAGAGGACTCAATAAAATTCAATGTTATAGCTTAAGTGTTCATAATGATATACTTCCCTATGTTATGTCTGATTTTTCACAATTTCTCACAACTTCAGATGATGTGCTAACCCTGGGCAGGCCACTACCATTGTTTAGAGGTATTCATCTCTTAGGAAGAAGAGTTCTAAGAATGGAAATCGCTGTGGAGAAGGGAAACTCTTTTATCTAATTTCAAAGAAGATAATTAGTATGATACTATTTTCCAGTGTTAAAACTATCCAAAGCTTCTTTTACTGCAACAGGAAAAGAACAAGGCTAAGGTATTATCTATCAGAGATTTGATTGAACTTCTATAACAACATTTCTTTATATAAAGAACAAATTCATTTGCAGAAACCTGGTCTTTTATTGATCGATTTACTTGCAAACGTAAAAGTATCCTCCTCTTGAGGAAAACTGTGGAGACTTCAATCTTGAATGTCCTCTGCATTAAAATTATGCACATAGAGCTCAATACTGGTAAAGCAGGCACGATAAGGAAACCTGAGAAATGCTACCATCTTTATTAAGCCATTATAAGATTTTTCAAGTATAACTCACATTTGTTTTGCAAGATTGCTAGAAAATTCACCTTTAGTGTTCCAGAAAAGAGCAAACTATGTAGTCTGTTGAATGAAAGAGTTCATCGTGATCGGATATTTTTCTTGAGAGCCAGAAATTGAAGAAGAAGAAGAAGATGATGATGATGATGATGAAGTCTTGTTATCCATGATAGTTAAACCTGCTTTTCTTTAACTGCTCAACTAATCAAGGACCAATTCACCTTCTATAATATATATTCAAGAAAAATATAATAAAAATGAATAAAAGATATTACTACAAAAGAAATAAACTCATAATCGACAAGAAGTAGATCATGAATGAACCTGGTCTTGATTTCTTGTTACTAAGCAACTAAAATCCCAATCCAAAACCCATTTCCAGTTTGAAGTAAAGTCGTTATTCCATATAAATTACCATGTATTAACACTACATAAGAGGAAAAGAGTCTTTCTTTTTTCTTAATTTTATTATTATTGACTATGACAAAAGATGATAGTGAAATTTCAATGCTTTTCTTTTGGAATGAAAGTTCAACTCCTCATCTGCTTTCAAAATATTTACCGTTTTTATTGCCCTTTATTTCTTTTTCTTTAACTATAAAGCTTTACAGTTACGCCTAAGGAGAGCGGTTTAGCTCTCTCATATGCAAGAAGTAAAAAACAACCCGTACATCTCAACCAAGTTTAACACTGCTTACTTATTAGTGAAGAATACAGGTACAAGCCTCATTCAAATTAAGAATTTTATGATGCACCTGTTAGTTACATGCTCTATAGCCAATTTGATTGGTTATATTTTGGATATAATTATTTATTTTATTATTTATAAAAATACATTTATTTATTTTTTATTTTTTATTGTTTGAATCTTGGTAAAAGATAAAGTCCATGAGAAAATACTACTTTGCAAAATAAATTATAATGTAGTTATAATTATGAGTTTTGTTTTTGCATTAAAGCAATATCTCTAAATAATCCTGGTCAATGTTCTCCCCATTATTGGACAATGATTAGAGCTGTTGAGACTTGTACATATTATGTTCTTTCCTTAAGGAAGTAGTTGTTTTCATAAGCTAAGATATATGTGATATATAGAACTAATATATAGAGACTTGTTATATTTAAACAAGTCTACTGAAATGACCTGCACGAGAATTCTTTATGGAGAGTTACCTGTGTATATGGAATACTCAAGTGATGATTGTATAAGTGATCATTTGACTTGAAATTACTAAGTTATCTTATATGGGGATGATTATGTTTTGATTGTTCATACACATTATTCATTATATGAATAATAAGCAATATTTAATTGGACATAGTAGGAATTGTATGGAGATACTTGTATAATTAACAAAAAAATTCATCATCCTAGGTAAATTAAGAAAAATGTTTTGATTGTTCTCTACTAATATTGATTAAGAAATCCTCGTACAAGGTATAAGGAAATTAGCAAATTAGATTTGGAATTTCATTCAACTGATCAATGACTAAAATTAAGAAAACCATGTCTAATTACTAAATCAGAACATTAATGATGAAGGGATATTAATTACACTGATAAATCACGTACTGAAAGGTTAAGTCAAACCACCTTGACTTTCCAAATATTTGGGTAGTCTTAACATGTTTTCAGACAATGTAATTAATCTTCAAATATTAACTAATCAAATTAATTTATATTTTGTTACCAATATATTTGGAACCTAGAATGTCACACATATAAGAATGGATATGAGAAAATGAAAACGAGAAATCAAATCAAGTATGATTTGATTACAAATTAGTTTTGGGATGTTGAGGGCAAATTGTAATTTATATTTAATTACAATTTTACCTAAATTATTAAGTATTGAATTAATTGATTTATGTCTAAATTTTAGATTAAATAAACCTAATATTCTAATATTTTAATTACGATTTATTTATTAAAATAGTTGAAATTAAATAAAAATAAAATTGGATTAAATTGAAAAATGCTTATTACTATATAATTATGGATTTATTTATTTCAGTTTAAATAAAATAAATAGGCTCATATATATTTTAGTTATAAGTTAAAATAAATAAATAGGCTCATATATATTTTAGTTATAATTTATTTTTGTAAAAATTTTAAATAAATAATTATAATTTATTTATTTATGACCTAGGGTTTTTATATATAAGGTTTAAGAGACAGTAAAAAGATTGTAGTTGAGTAGCTACAAAACAAAACATAGAGCCTACGATAGCTAGCATCATCATACGGTCTAACCTCTTAACCCTCTATTCGTGTGGATACTACTAGAAACCAGACATTTAGACGGGCTTGTGATTTGCGACAATCTAGCCGCGTAGATCGAAGTTTAAAGAATCTACAATAGAAATATTCTTCTGAATAATTTTATTGCTTTAATTGTTTAAACGGATTCATATTGGTATAATTAATTTATTTTAATTATATTATTTCACTGCTTCTAATTGTTATTCAAACCCAACAGCACCAAATGAAAAGATGGTCAAATATCATCCCAGCTTTCCCCCTTTTTTATTTTTTCTTCTGTAGGAACATGAGCGCCCAATTGACTGGTCATATGTTTAGTGTAGGAGGTGCCTGATTCACATGGGCGTTAGTCAAGAATTGAATCTAATAGTACGTTTAGCTCCCCAAAGCATGCCAAAACAAGAGAAGACAAGTGATGGCTACACATTATACATTCCAATTCTCCAATCAACAAGTCATCATATTGGTAAATTCGACTTTCTCCCAGCAGGAAAGAATGCAATCCATGTTTTGTTCTGATTTTAAACGTATAGATATTAGAGTATCAAGTATTAACCAAGCAAGAGGAGGGGAGGGGGAAGGAAAGCTCCTAAATGATCAAATTTGTGTTGCCAAAGTAAACAAATTAAGTTACAAAAAAGTTAACAAGTCTAACTTTATCATAGAGGAACAATTTTAACTAGAGAAGTTTTGCAACTGCAGACAATTGCAGGCAACCCTCTACACAATTCGCTCCAACTCTCTTGCATAACTCAGAGTCTGGTTGATGAGTTGTAGAGATGGTATTTCTTTACATGGAGCAGTTTCTTTTGCCTTCTGGAAAATTACTAGACCATCCTTAATCTCCCACTCAGGATGCTCCTGCATTAGACAATAGAATATGTCACATTTATGTTCCTAGAGAAAGTAAAAACCAGATAAAGAAAAAAGGAAGCCAAAAATTGCCCATGATCAAATTGATCGTGAGGCAAAGTGTGCCTTAAAACTTGTTTCCCCAGAATACTTTTAAGCATTGGGTTAAGGCTTCCCCAGCAAAACTACTGGAAACCTTGCAAAATCAGAAAGGCTAACCTAGGACTTGGTGCAAAAACTGAATAAAGATCCAAAGGCACTTCAAAATACTTAGTTCATGTAACTTTGGACAACTCAAAAAGGAAACATATCATATAAATTTCAATAACTTGATATAGAAAAGAAATGAATGCACAAAAAATATTAGCTTCTGGTACCTCTTTGATGTATTGCAAAAGTTCACCATCAGAAGAGAAGAGTAACATTTGGCGGGCATCATCTAATGAAAGATAGTCGTATGCCTTTTCACTGCATCCAGATATTTCATCCCTGAAAGCAATTTAACAGAATCAACTAGTGAGAATTCCAAGATATAACAAGTACACGCATGCTATTATAATCCTACAGAAGGAATTGAGGCTTTCAACAATTTGCACTACAAAGAAGTTAAAAGGAAATGTTTCCACATTCTACAACAATGTTGTTCACAATGACTATAACCCTTCATCTTCCAACTTGATACAGTTCTCCAGCTAGAAAAGGATGATGTTCCGGCGTAAAAGCTCAAGCAGGGACAAGGGAAAAATTTAATGAACTAAAAAGGACCATATCATTTTGCAAATAGATACATTTCCTGGATTAAGTATCTCAACCTTATAATACAAAATTTCAGATATTCATTTCTCAATGGGAAAACTGTACACAGTCAACTGAACTTCACATATAAGTTTTAACACATTTTAGCAAGAAGAATGCAGTATTCATGCAACACAGATGGACGACACAGTGGCAAACAAATATCTACCTCAAAGGCACGGCATGAGATAGATAGTCATAGTAGAATCCAATACCACATGCTGCACTGAAAGGATATTAACTGAGTATGGTATGACCCACTTGGTTAAAACCAACAATAGATATGGAATGACCGATCTATCTTTCCAATGGTTCTTTGTATTATTAACTAAGATAGTATGAAGTTGGGAGATAAGTTGCTTTTTGACACTCGAAATATGTTTACGTATAAATAAGATCACATCACGTCTTTATAATTGTATCCTCCCATAAACATATTACTAACAGACCAATTGCTCAAACTTCAACATCCATGGTTAGTTAAGCTAATAAACAATGAAACTAAGCAAATTACCTTACTGTCTTTGCCAAAAGATCCATGAAATAATCATAGGTCTTATACGGCACAGTTTGCTTTGCACTTAACACACGGTTGTAAGCCCCCTCCATGAAGGATTGCTCCAACTCCACAGCATGCTTGATACAAGGATTTTCCAAAGCAGTAGGTGAAAGCAGTTCGAGTTCTGTATGGAATTCAGCAATTCTGTTCTGCACTAGGAGTCTCAAGAGGTTGAGACCTAAAATCATGTACTCTTGGGGAGATGGAGGAAGACGGCTACTGCTCCATTAAAGGAAAGGAGGAGAAGTCATGAAAATCAATACCTTACCGATAATAAATTAACAACATATAGTGTACACATCAACTATGGGATTCTAACCAAGGAAAGCAATAACTAGCAGGTTCATTAATTTTTTTTACTTGGCACCTGGAATTGTTAAGTATATAGGAGCAGGCTAGTAGAGGATGAAAGTTGAGATCTAAATAATAAAGTATAACACTTTGATTTTCTCCTGAGAAGGAAAACCAAACAACAGATGGTTAAAAGATTTTCTGGTTTAGGTATATAACTTGATGTGGACCCTAAATAAGATGCATATTAATCTATTTGAATTATTTGTAGTGCAGGGTCAATTATGTCTACCAGAAAATTGGAGAATGACAATTGGCTGAATCATCACCATGTTAGTCATCCTTCTCAGCTTCTTGGACAAGGCTTTGGTTTCTCCATTAATGTAAGTTTTAGTTAATTAACATTTGAAATGTACTTGCCACAGCTGTTGGTCCAAAACCACCTAAAATTCCACAACTTGACATTTCATTAAAGGAGGTTTTAAGTTTAGCTCATCTACAAATAAACAATGATATCTTGGCTTGTAAAATTCAAAGGGCATAAGCAATGTACATCTCATGCTTTCTTTTTAGCATTCTCCATGTATTAGATTAAGTTCATCTATTAGCTAAGTAACATGCTAACAAAAAAAAAAAACACGCCTAGTACATAGTTTCATTTCCAGGTGAACTTAAATAGCATAAGGTCAGCTTCTTTGACTCATTGAAGCAGCCCAAAGCTACAGATATTACAGCAGATATTAGGAAAGGAAATTCCTCTATTCTTTCAGGAATTACAAATACAGATGCAGACTTCTTTCAAAAACCAGCAAAATCAGGCATCCATTTATATAGAAGCTATACCACGAAATTATGGCTCACCCCAAATTAGAAGACAATAAATTCTTTACCAATAATGTTTTACGATACTGTTCATAACTAATATATTAATTCCCACTTCTGGCTTCTGTTTCTCAAACCATCATTTAGAGTTCAAAAAACTTTCTTGCACTATATTTTTCAATCTATTTTTTAGCCTATATGTTCTGTACTAAATATATGGCTTGTGCTACACGTGTTTTTAGCACATGCGATTAGATAATATTTCTAAGCCTTGTTGTAAGACTAAGTGAATAACTTAATCTAACAGAAGTCATGGAAATGTTACCTGGCATCTGTATAGTATGGCTTCAACTGAAAGAAATCCCTTTCAAAGGCATCCTGATCCTCTATCTTCACACTTAGAAGAACAGCATGCTCATATATGTCCCCTGAAAGTTTTCAACATGCAAAAATAAGACAGGTGACAAAGAAACAAAGACAAAAAACAGTTAAAAAAAGAGTACACACATTGGCAAACTACAAACCAAATATTTTCTAGCACAAACTTTAGAAACTATTGAACATTAAATCTGCATAAACTCAATATCTTTCAGTGGTCTTCCTCTTCCTAAGAACTATTCATTTAAAATTAGCTTCAATTCGATCTGTGCATCTCCAGATTTCATAAACTGTAATTTAGCAAACAGCAACAATACAAGCCTCCTGAAATATGATCTCCATTCCTTGATCAGATGCAAGGTGATATTTTTCAGGGCCTCAATTTTAGTCACGAGGCTAAAGCCTAGCCAGGTAATTAAGTTAACTCAATTAAATTAATTGCGTGTAATATCATTAATTGGTAATATGCATTTATTTTCTTCCTTTATTGAGATTTAACTTTTGATATTAGATTTTACTTATAGACAATTGCTCGCAATCTCCTAGCTAGTAATTACTTCCAAAGATTAAACTAAACTTAGTGCTCTGCAATAAGGAGAAGTTAAGTTTCTTATCCGTAATTAGGGGAAGATTCATGTTAATTATGAGGGAGCAAAAACTTAATTTAGGCCCTGAGTTTTACAAAAAAACTCAATTGGATCCTTATGCTTCAATTTGGGCTGAGTAAACTACCTAAACTCAAAATTATATACTAATTGAGTCCTCCTAAGATGGAGGTGGACCGAACCTTTAACTCAATAAGTAAAGTTGTTTTTGTGGGATCTACTTTACCTCTGCCTTAGTTTTTCTAGAAATCCTTTTCTGAATCTCAATTTGAAAAATAAAATAAACTAAAATAGACATATAGATACATACAGTCATTTCCCAATTACATCATTTTTTCAAAAGAGACAATAACAGCAAATAAGTAATGCAACATGGCAATCTTGTTACCAGAACAACACAAAGTAAGCATAGCAAGAGAAGGTTTTAAAGAAGAAAGTCTTTCATGGACAAATGCCCGGCAATTTACACATACAATATCGCAACTGATTGTGAAAGGAGCAAAGCAAACATTGTCCCAAAATTACACCGTGAAGTCACCTTTGGACTCAGATTTTGCTTATTCCCTTTTGGAACTTTTGTCTTCTCCTTCCACAGGGAAGAAGTTCTAATATATCCGCAAATACTAATATATCCCATGCATAAACTGTAAAAGGTACATTAAAAATAGCTAATTCGACAAGAGAAGAACATAATATAAGTAAAGAATTACTTGCGAATGTCAATTCATGAATAGCATTAGGTGTATCTTCAAACAAAGGTGGCAAGCTTCCAAACCCAGTCAACATGACCTGCAAAAAGGTGAAACAAACCAAGACAAATTCCATATCACTGTTAGCTCCACCAGAACATCTAACAAATCTACAACTTTCAAACTATAACTTCCTACTCTCTACATCATTAATCCATAAATCACAACAATACAATATAAAAAGAAGCCCAAACCAAACGCACAAACGACAACTATTATAAACAGGAAATAGAGAAATTGAACTAAATAGAACCCTATCACCTTGAGGTTAGAAAGCAGAATGCTAGCAGTATCAACATCCTCTCGAACAGAAGCTGCTTTGAATCTCTCGAATAGCTGCGATACCTCCGTTAGCTTCGGATCCATCTCTCTCTCTCTCTCTATACCTCTGTTCTCTGCTCTGTTTTTGTGTCGTGTTGCCTCGATTTTAAGCTCGCACGCAGTGGCTTTTTGTTTAAGAAAAGTATTTTCCGATTAGCTTGCTTGTTAATTGTTATGTTTGCATTTGGGCCAAAAGTAAATCTAGTTTGGGCCAAACCTAAGCCAACATAAACATCCAAAAAAAATCATAAACTTATTATATCCAAAATAATAATAGAGAAATTAATTATTTAGTCCCTGAGGTATGACGAAATTATTTAAGTAGTCCATCCATTTTGGACAAATATTCAACGCATCCTGACGTGTGTATCTATCATCCTAAGTAGTTCCTCCGTCCAATTTCCTTATTTTTTCCATTAAATAGTGAAAAAAGTAAGAGAGAAGTGAGAGAAAATATATGAAATTGACAAAGTAACCCTTCTCTTATTTTTCCTATTTGGTTCATTTTTTCCGTTAAATAGTGAAAAAAGTAAGAGAGAAGTGAGAGAAAATATATGAAATTGACAAAGTAACCCTTCTCTTATTTTTCCTATTTGGTTCATTTTTTCCGTTAAATAGTGAAAAAAGTAAGAGAGAAGTGAGAGAAAATATATGAAATTGACAAAGTAACCCTTCTCTTATTTTTCCTATTTGGTTCATTTTTTCCGTTAAATAGTGAAAAAAGTAAGAGAGAAGTGAGAGAAAATATATGAAATTGACAAAGTAACCCTTCTCTTATTTTTCCTATTTGGTTCATTTTTTCCGTTAAATAGTGAAAAAAGTAAGAGAGAAGTGAGAGAAAATATATGAAATTGACAAAGTAACCCTTCTCTTATTTTTCCTATTTGGTTCATTTTTTCCGTTAAATAGTGAAAAAAGTAAGAGAGAAGTGAGAGAAAATATATGAAATTGACAAAGTAACCCTTCTCTTATTTTTCCTATTTGGTTCATTTTTTCCGTTAAATAGTGAAAAAAGTAAGAGAGAAGTGAGAGAAAATATATGAAATTGACAAAGTAACCCTTCTCTTATTTTTCCTATTTGGTTCATTTTTTCCGTTAAATAGTGAAAAAAGTAAGAGAGAAGTGAGAGAAAATATATGAAATTGACAAAGTAACCCTTCTCTTATTTTTCCTATTTGGTTCATTTTTTCCGTTAAATAGTGAAAAAAGTAAGAGAGAAGTGAAATAGGCTTGATTCAATAATTATCCACGTCAGCTCTAATTTATACTCCTGAAATGACTTTGAAAATGATCATTTAGTAAGTCATTTGGAAGCATGAAATCAGTTTTTGTGTGGCACCAATTTTGTTCATTGTAGCATGCTTTGTCCTCAAGTTTGATCACAGTATTTTATTATTTTATTGACTTTGGCTGTAGAAAAATAAAGCGGCCCTAAAGTGATGCTTTGGTCCCTATATAAACATAAACAAGTGAAGAGAAAGGTTACACCCTTACCAATTCGTTCCTCCCTTGACAGCCGTCCACCTCCAAAAGCCGAGAGAGTAAGAATAGGAGACCAAGCTGTAAAATAAAGACAAGAATTTAAGAATTTGTATTCACAATTTGATATCTACAAACATTAGCAAAAAGCTATATATATATAGCCTGTACAGGAAGCTAATATAGAAAGAAAACAAATTACATTAATTTAGGCTATAATTTACAATCAGATTAGGTAACTAGAATTCAGATAGGTAACTAGAATATTTCTATTCCTACAATTGCTTCCTTGACAAGCTCCCGTTTGATACAGATTTGTTGAGTTAAGGAATAAATTAAGGAATAGAATAGAATTTGGAGCTGAAGATAATCATTAACAGCCCCCCCCTCAAGCTGTGTCGTAGGAGACCAAAGACGCAGCTTGTTGCAATGAGCTTCAAATAATGGATAACCCAAAGGTTTTTGTAACATTCCTTCTCGGTCCACCCGTAAACCCGAATAAACCGAGACGAGACGCTACAAACTGGTTGACTATATGTCCTGTCATGCTAACATCATCCTGTATGTGAACATACTAGCATGCTGATGCTGTTATATTAATACTGTCTATAATCTTTACAAGACATGATACTAGTTACAAAATGGATTCGGACCCAACTGTGTGCCCTGTAACATGCCACAAAAAAGAATAACCAAATGGTTTTCTACCCCTGAAGAACTGAGTCTTCTACAGCTAATGACAGAAGAAAGCGGCAGCAGTTGTAAACGGACCCTCTACGGATAAACGGACCCTCTATGGACTAGTCTCAAAACCTGCGAGTTAAACAGGTAACTCGCTGAGCAAATAAAGCTCAGTGGATATCTCAACATGGAAAGAAACAATAAAGCACATACTTGTATATAAAGAATCATGTAGGCACACAAGGCACAGCACACATATCATGATATCTTTCATTTATCTGTATGATTTATGCAATGTTATGTCCAGATATCTGTATGGCTCCATAAGGTTATAGCGAAATCGAGGTGATAAGAAAACTGTATAAACTGGATGAATACTGTATACTTGGCTGCTATGGCCCATATAATCACTTGGCTGCTATGGCTCATATAATCATATCCCCACTCAACGGCCTGTAGCCGGAGTAACAAACTGTATGAGGCGCAGATCTGCTATCCTATGTCGCGACATGGTCTTATCTACATGGTTTCTACCTAACCCCCATGGAGCATAATGTTGGTATGTCACAAGTATAACACAACATCATAGTAATAGTTCATCACTTCATAAATCATCATGTTCATATGATTTCACATCATTTGCATGCTTGCCTGTTGTTTTAATCCATATTCTAATGTTGTCTTTTTGTTTTACAATGATTGGATGCATACAAGTTGAGCAAGGAATCCATTTACATAGGAAAAGAAAGTCCAAAAATGCAGGAAAAGCCAAGTCGCGAGCGCGCCTGTGGAAGTCGCGAGCGACGCGAGCATGCAGAAAATAAGAGACAGTGTGTTATCAGGCATAAGTCGCGATCGCGTAACTTTGAGAGGGCACATGGAGGTCGCGATCGCGTAATGTGCAAGTGGAGAGTCAGTGAGTTTCATGCCAACTACGCGAGCGCGCAATGCAAGTCGCGAGCGCTTCCAGGCTAAGGGCCAACTTCACGAGCGCATCTTGCAAGGTCGCGGGCGCGTAATGTGCCAATTGAGAGTCAGAGAGTTTGAAGCACAAGTCGCGAGCGCGCAGTGCAAAGTCGGGAGCACGCGCGACGTGCTTCCCAGCCTACGCAGTGCCAGGTCGTGAAGCCTGCGCAGTCTGCACTCTTTTGGTCATATCTCTCAATATACAAATCCAATTTGGGTGATTCAAAAACCCATGCAACATTAAATGGGTTCAAAATCAAGATGAAGTTGCTGGTAAAATTTCCAGCAAACTCTGTTTCCACTTCATATATTCATCCCCTGTTTTCAACATAAACTCAATACCTCCCCTGTTTTCTCACCACTACCATTCTCCAACACAACCCACTCAACATGAAGCAATATATTGTCTCAGCATCAACACACCACACAAATTCCATGCAAAGAAAATAGGAAATGAAAAGAGATATCAAACCTCCACTCCAAAAGCTTGAGCTCTGTTCTAGCTTCTTTTCTCTACAAGCTTTGAACTCCCTTCTCCTATACACATCAGAATTCTTATAAATTCTCCACAATATAACTCAAAGAGGTTGAATACATAAGCTTCAAGATAGTCTACTTACTTGTTGAAAAATTGAGGTTGCCTAAATGGATGGAGAAATAAAGGAAAGGAAGGAGATGAAGAAGATGAAGATAAAGATGAACAATGGGAAAGTGAAAATGATGATTACGGGTAGGCCATCACAAAATCAAGATAAATGATGGAAACTTATGAAATGATACCTCTATTGTCAAAAGACTACAACTTAATACCCAAGCTTGATCCCTATAATTACATACCCAAGCTTTGTTCTTTTAATGCCATTTAAATCCTAATCCTTACACTTTGCTCTTTTTTTTCTCTCAATCAAGTAAAGTCCACTAATAATCCCATTCTAACCCCAACCGGGTTTGGTTTTCAACTCGACTCAACTCGACTCGGGACTTTATGCAAATACTCGACTATTGCAAAAGACTCGGACTCGGTAGGATGTCACAATATCTCCCCTCCTAAATAAAAACTTCGTCCCGAAGTTTACCTGTTGTGAACAACTGAACAACTGCGGATACTGTTGTCGCATGGTGTCTTCAGATTCCCAAGTTGCTTCTTCTGTCTTATGATTCCTCCAAAGGACTTTCACCAATGCTATCTTCTTGTTCCGCAATTATTTAGTTTCTCTGGCTAAGATCTGAACTGGTTCTTCTTCATAGGTGAGATCCGGCTGAATTTCAATCTCTTCTGCTGATAACACTTGCGATGGATCTGATCTGTATCTCCTTAACATGGATACGTGAAAGACATTATGAATTCGATCTAAGGTTGAAGGTAACTCTAGGCGATAGGCTAATGGTCCTACATGTTCAACAATCTCGTATGGACCAATGAACCTAGGGCTAAGCTTACCCTTTCGTCCAAACCTTAGCCCTTTCGTCCCAAAAACCTTTGATCTTCTTCCATGTGAAACTTTCAGAAATTACTTAATCCACACCGGACCGAAACTCAATATCCTTTTCTCTTTAAATCAGCATTAAGACCTTTCTGTCGATCACTTGCTTCTTTCAGCCGTTTTCTGATGATTTCCACTTTCTCTTCCGTTTCTCTAACCAAATCTGGACCCAAAATCTTCTTCTCACTAAGTTCTGTCCAATACACAGGTGTTCTACATTGTCTACCATACAATGCTTCATATGGTGCCATTTTAATGCTTGATTGATAGCTGTTGTTGTAGGCAAATTCCATGAGAGGTACATATCTGTCCCAACTGCCTTCAACTTCTATAACACATGATCTCATCATGTCTTCCAGGATCTGAATGACTCTTTCTGATTGGCCATCTGTCTGAGGATGAAATGCAGTGCTGAAATACAATTTCGTCCCTTGAGGATGAAATGCAATGCTGAAATGCAATTTCGTTCCTAATGCTTCCTGCAATTTACCCCAGAACTTCGATGTAAACCTTGGATCACGATCAGATATACTGGATGATGGAACTCCATGTAGTCGAATATTTCTCTAACATAAATTTCTGCTAACGTGTCCAGAGAATAGTCTATCTTGACTGGTAGAAAGTGCGCGGACTTAGTTAATCTGTCTACAATTACCCATACTGCACCATGCTTCCGCTGCATCTGAGGTAATCCAGTAACAAAATCCATTGTAATCTGATCCCATTTCCATGTTGGCATTGTTATTGGATGAAGCAACCCAGCTGGCAATTGATGTTCTGCTTTTACTTGTTGACACTGCTTTTACTTGTTGACATGTTAAACATCTTGTTACAACATTTCCGATATCTTTCTTCATGCCCGGCCACCAATAGCCTTTCTTCAAATCCTGAAACATCTTGGTACTACCTGGATGCATTGTATATGGCCTGTTATGAGCTTCATGCAGAATCTTTTGTCTAAGCTCCCCTATCTGTGGTACAACCACTCTGTCTTCATAGAATAAGACTCCACTGTTATCCAATCTGAATATCCCACCATGATCTTCCTGTACTTGTTTCACCCATAGTACTGTTTGTGCATCTTTCTTCTGTGCTTCTGCAACTTCTTGAACCCAAGATGGCTGTACAAAGGTGGAAGTACTGTACATAAGAGTAGCAGGCCTTGAGTTCCCGAGACGCGTTTTGGGCTAGGAGGTGGTTTCCCTGGCCCAGGAACAAAACCGTGCGGCCTGGGCCCAAAGCGGACAAATCTCGGTAGAGCCTGGGATGCTTACAAACTTGGTATCAGAGCCAAGCCTTGTCCCTATGGCTGGTGGTGGGGCAAACCTCACGAGGACGCTGAGTCCCTAAGGGGGGGTGGTATGTCAGGGACTGCACCTTAGGCGAAAATCCCCATCGGCTAAGCACAAAGGTGGGAAGTACTGATACATTAAGGAGTAGCAGGCCTTGAGTTCCCGAGACGCGTTTTGGGCTAGGGAGGGTGGTTCCCTGGGCCCAGGAAACAAACCGTGCGGGCCTGGGGCCCAAAGCGGAACAATATCTCGGTTAGAGCCTGGGATGTTACATGTTTGTGCATCTTTCTTCTGTGCTCTGCAACTTCCCTGAACCCAAGTTGGCTGTATTTGGCAAATTTCCCTATTTTTTTGGCTAGGAATCACTCCCTTGCTGTTTGTTGCAACTCCATGCGAATTCTCATTGCTTTCAAAGCAAACAATTGATTCCGGCTAGGGCATCAGGGCTTACCACATTAGACTTGCCCGAGATGGTAATTAAATGAATTTAATTCATAATTAGCTAAGAATCTTGCATCCACTTTCCGTTGTCTTGAATTCAAATCTTTCTGTGTTGCGTAAATACTATTAAACTTTTGATGATCTGTGAAATGTGACACTTTTTACCATACAAGATAATGCCGCCATACTTTGAAATGCTAGAACAATAGCTGCCAGTTCTTAAATCAGGGTTGGATAATTTCAAATTCATGTGGCTTTAACTGTCTGGAGACATAAGCTACCACCTTCCAGCTACCACCTTCCTGTCTTGCATAAGTACACATCCTAACCCAATATGAGAAGCATAACTGTAAATCTCAAAGTCTTTACCTGACACTGGCTGGGTCAACACTGGTGCTTCTGTCAACTTTTTCTTCAAAGTGTCAAAACTCTGCTGACCTCTATCATCCCATTGGAATATAACTGCTTTCTTCAATAATTTTGTTAAAGGTGATGAAATGATAGAGAATCCCTTTACGAACCTTCTGTAATAACTGGCTAAACTCAGAAAACTGCGAACTTCTGTAACATTTCTGGGTGGACATTTCTGGGTGGTCTCCAATCAACAATAGCTTCAATCTTCATAGGATCCACTCTGATACCCTCCGATGACACCACATGTCCTAAGAAAGAAACCTCTTCCAGCCAAAACTCACACTTACTGAGCTTGGCATATAGCTGTTTATCCCTCAGTGTCTGAAGTACAATCCGCAAATGTTTGTCATGTTCAACCCTGTCTCTGGAGTAGACCAAAATGTCATCTATAAACACCACCACAAACTGATCTAGATATGAGTGAAACACACGGTTCATGAGATCCATGAAAACCGCTGGTGCATTTGTAAGACCAAATGGCATTACTAAAAATTCATAGTGACCATATCGGGTCCTTGAATGTAGCTTAGCGATATCTTCTTCCTTTAATCCGCACCTGATGGTATCCCGGACTGAGGTCGATTTTAAGAAAACATTACCTGCACCCTTTAATTTGATCAAACAAATTCATCAATGCGAGGCAATGGATACTTATTCTTGATTTGTCATTTGTTTTCAGTTGTCTGTAGTCAATGCACAATCTAAAAGATCCATCTTTCTTTTTTAAAATAATACTTGGTGCCTCCCAAGGTGATTACACTGGGTCTTGATTAAAGCCTTTGTCTAATAACTCTTGCAGCTTTGAATTCTTCAAACTCTTTTAAACTCTGGCTGGTGCCATTCTGTAAGGTGCAATTGATACTGGTGTTGCTCCAGGATAGACATCTATGGTAAACTCCACTTCCCTCCTTGGTGGTAATCCTAGTAATTCGTCTGGAAATACGTCTGGATAATCACACACTGTTGGTATGTCCTTGCACTTTTGACTGTTCTTGCTCTGCGTGTAATGCACATACCAAGTATGCTTCACAACCCTTCTGAATTAATCTCTTTGCTGTCATGGCTGATATCATATTACCCAGAAAATCTCGCCGCTTCCCGACTATTATTATCTCTTCCCCTGCTGTAGTATATAATGTCACCCTTTTCTTTGCACAATCAACTATAGCCTGATGTTTGGCTAGCCAATCCATACCCAGAATAACATCAAATTCTCTAAATGGCAACTCCATAAGATCTCCTGGAAACTCTTTTCCATGTATAACAATTGGGCATCATCCTTCGATCACTGCTATGGTTTTACTACATCAACCTAGTTGGATTAGGTAACTAAAAACCATAACCCTGACTCAACATATTGCAAATTTCTAACTCTTTAACCCCAAAGGTTTAGTACACTAATGTATGAATGTGATGGCCAGGATCAATTAAACATAAACTGATGACCAACATAGAGAAAAACTCACCAACTATTAATCTGGACTTCCTCCTCTTCCCTGGGTTCGCATTAGCATAAACCCTGGCTAGGACCTCTAGTATCGGGTCTATCCACAGTCTCTGATTGCTGGTTCTCTGCCCTCCGGAGCTCTCACCTGCTACCTCTGCCTTTGCTATGAACTGTGCAGGAAACTCTTGGCCCCTCTTAGTTACAGTCCTTTCTTCTTGATTGGTTCTGATTGCTCCGCATAGCCAACATTTTACCAGTTCACCAACCAAACAATCTCCACCATTGCCGTCTGCCACAATACTCACAAGGTGGAAAAGGGATAAACCGGCTGTCTCTGCCACTCTTACTGTGCCTCTACCAGTTCCTCTGCCTGAACCTCGACTACCACCGGGCGAAACTAGCCACAAAACTGATACTGCTGGCCATGTTAGCACCCCAGCTGCGCCCCTTGGCTAAAGGAACCACGGTCTAGAACAGCTGCACTACTAGCCACCTCTGAATCCTCTTATTTTGACTGCATAGCTACTAGGTGCACTCTTGATTTGATCTCTCCTCTGCTTGAGTCCGCTTGGCGCCTTGGTACGCTTTACTGGCCTGAATTCGGCTCTGATCTCCAGAATGCCTCTACCAAGCTTGAAGAAACTCTCTAATCTGGAACTACCCACTCCCATCTGAATCTCAATGCATTCAGGCCTTCCTTAAAACTTTTTACACCTTTCGGGCTTCTGTAAGCCACTATCCCCTTACCATTACCTGCTTGAGCCTGGTAAAATTCTCTTTCATTATTCTGAAACGGACATTTTCTGTTCTGTCGCAGGTATAAAGAAGGTCTTTCCTTCTCGCATCTAGGTAAAGCCTCTGTGATAACTTCTTCTTGAATCCTCGTCCAAGGAAGAATGCCATGTTACGGCTTGCTCTGTTGATACTCGCTCTGAACAGTAGTCCACCATGCTATATGCTTCATTCTATTAGCAATGATGTGGGCACAAATCAACTTGTCCTCTAGTGTACACTGCAATTGTTCCAGAAACTCTCGATGTCCCATCTAACCAATACTCAGCTATTTCTGGACTATCATCCCTTACTGGCACTTGAATTCCTTCGCACCATATTTTCGAAGTTTCTTCCAGTGGGGGCTTTCTTTTCTTTCTTTACGACTGGTGCTTTGAGGGCATTCACCCCTGCAATCTGTCGAAAAAGTATCTGCAATTGCTTAATAATGCCTCTGACCTGGTGCTGCTTGGAAGCCTCACCCTCCACTGCTCTGGAGGCGTGTGACTCACTCTCACCCTCTTTGGACATCCTCCTTAAAAAGAACAACAAACTGCTTAGATTCATCAGGTAGTCCATGGCATGTACACTATACTGACTTTATGGAATGCAAGCCCAGGGGAACTGAACCTAGGGCTCTGATACCAAAATTGGTAACATCCCTTTCGGTCCACCCGGTAAAAACCCGAATAAACCGAGACAAAGCGCTACAACTGGTTGACTGTTATGTCCCTGTCATGCTGACATCATCCTGTATCTATGAACATACTAGCATGCTGAAATCATAATGTATACTGAATCTAATTCATTGGCTGAGATTGCTTTTATAGGAATAATGTAATCTAATATCATGCTGAGATTGCTTATAGTAATAATGTACTGAATATTTACAAGACATGATACTAGTTACAAAATGGATTGGGCCCAACTGTGTGCCTCGTACATGCCATAAAAGAATAACAAAATGAGTTTCTACCCTGAAGACCGAGTCTTCTACAGATGAATGGCAGCAGTTGTAAACGGATAAACGGACCCTCTATGGACTAGTCTCAAAACCTGCGAGTTAAACAGGTAACTCGCTGAGCAAATAAAGCTCAGTGGATATCTCAACATGGAAAGAAACAATAAAGCACATACTTGTATATAAAGAATCATGTAGGCACACAAGGCACAGCACACATATCATGATATCTTTCATTTATCTGTATGATTTATGCAATGTTATGTCCAGATATCTGTATGGCTCCATAAGGTTATAGCGAAATCGAGGTGATAAGAAAACTGTATAAACTGGATGAATACTGTATACTTGGCTGCTATGGCCCATATAATCATATCCACTCAACGGCCTGTAGCCGGAGTAAGCCCGGAGTAACAAACTGTATTGAGGCGCAGATCTGCTTCTATGTCGCGACATGGCCTTATCGACCATTGGTTTCTACCTAACCTCAATGGAGCATAATTGTTGGTAATGTCAAATGTTATAACACAAATCATATAATAGTTATTACTTCATAATTATTAAGTTACAGATGATTTCACATCATTTGCATTTGCTTGGGATGTATGTTTTTGATACATGTTCTAATGTTGGTCTTGTTTTTTTGAAATGGATTGGATGATACAAATTTGAGCAAAGAACCCCAATGACATAGAAAAAGAAAGTTCCAAAAAATGCAGGAAAAGCCCAAGTCGCGACGCGGCCTGGTGGAAGTCGCGAGGCGCCCGAGATGCGAAAAATAGAGACAGTGTGTTATCAGGGCACAAGTCGCGATCGCGTTACTTGAGAGTCGCGCGTACTTGAGAGTCGCGAGCGCGTAGTGTGCCAAATGAGAGACAGTGAGTTTTCATGCCAACTACGCGAGCGCGCAACTCAAGTCGCGAGCGCTTCCAGGCCAAGGGCCAACTTCGCGAGCGCGTCTTGCAAGGTCGCGAGCGCGAGAAGAACAAAATGAGAGTCAGTGAGTTTGAAGTGAAAGTAGCGCGCGCACAGTGCAAAGTCGCGAGCGCGCAACGTGCTTCCAGCCTACGCAGTACCAGGTCGCGACGCGTTTCCAGCCTGCGCAGTCTGGACTCTTTTGATCATATCTCTCAATATACAAATCCAATTTGGGTGATTCAAAAACCCATGCAAAGCTAACACATAGAGGAACAAATAACTCTTCTATGACCTAATTTCCATCCATTAACTGGGCGGTCAAAATCAAGATTGGAAAAGTCCTCCCAATATCTACTTCATTTATTCATTTCATCTCATGCTTTTTCACCATTTTCAGTCATCTTACTCAACATTAAGCAACATATCTTCTCATTTTCAACACAACGCATAAATTCTCATGCAAGGAAATTAATTAAACTAAAAGAGATAGCACACCTTCACTCCAAAAAGCTTGAACTCTTCTTTTAAGCTTCCTATTTCTTCTACCTTTGAGCTCCCCTCTCCTATACATAAGAACTTTGATGAAACATCAACAATATAACTAAATTAGAGGTTGAATAACATAGAGCTTCAAGAAATTCTACTTGGATAAAATAGAAGTTGAATTAATGCTTGAATCCCATGAAAATATGAAGAAAATATGAAGAAGATAAAGATAAAGATGAACAATGGGAAAGTAAAATGATGCATTACGGTAGTCATCACAAAATCAAGATTAAATGATGGGAAAACTTACTAAATGATACCTCAATTGTCAAAAAGCTATAACTTAATACCCAAAGCTTTGTTCTTTTAATGCCATTAAAATCCTAATCTTACACTTTTGCTCTTTTTCTCTCAATTCAAGTAAGTCCACTAATAATCCCATTCTACCCCTTCTACCCCAACCGGGTTTGGTTCAACTCGACTCAACTCGACTCTATGCAAAGACTCGACTATGCAAAGACTCGACTCGGTAGGATGTCACATTAATAGCGGCCAAAAGAGTGCTCAGATATGTTAACGGAACTTTGGATTATGGAATCCAGTTCAAGTAGGTCGAAGATGGGAAGTTAAATGGCTATGTTGATGGTGATTGGGCGTGATGTCTAGATGATTTGAAAATCACACTTGGTTATGTTTTTTCATTAGGTTTTGGAGTTTTTTCTTGGATGTTTGAAAAGCAAGACATGGTTGCTCAGTCAACAGCAAAAGCAAAGTATATGGGTGCAACAGCTACTGCTAATCAAGCTATTTGGTTATGGAAAGTGTTATTAGATTTGCAACAAAGTCAGTCTACTGCAACTATCATCAAGGTAGACAATCAATCAGCTATTTTAATGGCTAAAAATCTAGTCCAACGCGGCTGAACAAAGCATACAAGTGAAGTATCATGCTAGGCAAGCAGAAAAAGAAGGTGAAGTTTGTCTTATTCATTGCAGTTCAAATGATCAACTAGTTGATATTTTAACAAAATCTCTGGGAAAGGCTCGTTTTGAAGAATTAAGGGAAAAGCTTGGTGTGGTAAAGAAAATTCTTAATGAGTGTTAAAGAATTAAGAATTTACTTTACTTACATTTATGATTCTAATAGTTTCAAAATAAATGGAAGAGTTTCTTGTTGCATTAGAGCTCAAGTTTCTTATGTAAATTAGAGCTTAAATTATTAGAGTTTAATGACTTAGTAGTTACAAGTATAAGTTTACTTATAAATAGTCTACACCAAATTTTAGTTGTGTCAATCAAGCAAGAAAGCGTTTTCTAATAAAGAAGTTCTATTCTAAACTTCTTCTCTTTGTTTTCTACTCTTGGATTTTCTATCGGTTCTAAGTTTCTTTCTAGTTTTCTATTAACTCGTATCAGAGTTTCTAAAGCTAACATAAACAAAAAAGTTCAAATGTTTCCCTATAAACTAAACCCGACATTTAAAAGGGAATCAAATAAAATGGTTTTTTTTTTTTTTTAATAAAATGGTTTTTTTTTTTTTTTTTGTAAAAAAAAGGTTTTTTTTTTTTTTTGTAAAAAAAAAAAAAATCTACTTTGTGATCATTTTAAGTTACAACTTTTCTTTAAAAAACCCATAACTTGAAATCTAATCAACTTTAATATGATGTACCTTATTTCATATTATTATTTTATAAAATAATAAAAAATATAATTTAATCAATACACAAATGTTTTTATGTTTTGTGTGATTTATGAATGATTTAAATATTACTATAATATTTATAACTTGCATTTCAATATGTTTATTATTATGTTGTTAAATTATTTATGAGTATATTTTGTTAATTATTCACAAATAATTACAAAAAAATAAAAAATAAAAAATTCAGTTGAACAGACTTGATCCGGTCCAACTATGCCCACTTATCAAGTCAGTTTGATAACCTGTCCGGTTTTAAAAATATTGGTCGAAAAGGTATAATAACTAAAAGATATAGTTGTAATAATAGAAGATGAAATAGTATAGAAGAGATTGTACGGCTATAGTGCTCATTACAACTCTGAAACTATATAAAGAAATAGAATTAGAAAGAATTTAGTGAAATAAAATTTTTTTGTGTATATTTTCTATCAATACCTATACTTTATTTATATATACTTGTATAAGATAAGGATAAAATTAATTTAAGATACATCTAAAACTAACTAATTTTAGTCTAAGATAATGACAGATTAATGAAACAGATAAATAAAAAGAAAATCAAGAAGTTATTAACAGGCTAGTATAAAACGGAAAATACTTGCTTATATTCTCATACACCTAAATGCCATTTGAAAAAACTGTTATAAATTTTTACCATTTTATCTTTATTTTTTTTCCCTCAGTGAATAAACATCAATATCCTTATTTACGCCAAACACTTGGTTGGATCAGTGTGTACATGAACCATAAACTATGTAAAATCAGTAACGATGATGAGTCTTTCAAGTAATTGGAGAAAAAGAAAAATTGAAGATTGCTTTATGTAAGTGATTTTTGAGTGAAAATGGAGTTGGTTAGGGTTATGGCTCCAAATCCAAATGAGATTCAAAGAATTACGTTTTCTATTTTGTATGAGAGGAATTTTGTTTGGATTAATACTCAAAATTCTATTAAGATTACGAGAATTATTTTTTCTGTTATTTATGTAATCTTTAATTATTATTTTAGAATTATTACTAATTAGTGTTATTGAAATACCCCGAAATTTTATTTTCAAAACTTTGGAATTTTTATTAAATCAAAAATCCGAATTTTTGATAGTATGGGTTGTTAAGACTGAGCAAGTTTAACTTGAGCCCAAATTTGAAAAACTTGAGCCCAAATTTGAATTGGTGGCCAATCCAATAAACAGACTGTCCGGAAATTTTGATGTAAAATAAAATGGAATGCTACTATAATAAATAATTTCCGGAATTAACTATGTGGTTATTATATTATGTGTTTGTATATTTAGAAAGTAAAATTGAAAAATGTTTATGACCCAACTAAAATAATTAAATATATCGAACCGGACCCGGAAATCAATTGAATTGTCGAAAACCCCACGAATTATCCTGAAACCGATGTGTGATAAAACTCGAAGACTAACAAAATAGACAAATCCATAAATCAGACAACGGTTCAATATCGACCAAGAATATCTGGGTCTAGAAGCCACTTTCTTTGCCTTTTCCTCTTTTCTTTTTTGCCTTTCCCTCTTCTTTTCTTCTTCTTCTTCTTCCTCGTGCGACACCTCTCTTTGCTCACTAGATCTCCGTCACGAAGCCATGGAATCGACAGCTTAAGCTCCATCTTGCTCCTCTCCGTCGAGAATCGACCACCCCCCCCTCTTTTGTTCATGGTCTTATTTTTTCCGCGTGATTGAGGCTGTGAAATTGAGAGAGATCGCTGGATTGGATAGCTGGTCCACCGGGCGAGTGAAAGTTTTCCGGCGAAATTTATCATTCCGTCGACTCAAGTGCTGGGTTGGGTCCGAAACACTCCTCTCTACAATGAACCTTTTTCCCCCATTAATTTGTGATGTTGTTAGTTTTTGATAAACCACCATGGCGGCGGCTTTGAGGTGGCTGTGGAGCTAGATCCAGCCAAACTGAGGCATGGCTCAACAAAGTGATAGCAGAATTTGGATACTTACGAAATTTGAGGCGGTTGGTGTGACCTTGCAATTTCTGGCGGTTTTCACTTTTTCGGCCCCCGTGCCTACGGCGGTCGCGTGGCGTCCGGTGACCGCCGGCGGCATCCGTGAGCCTATATTATCATGATATTTTCTCTTTTCTCTTTTCTGCTGCTGATCATTGTGTTTGTTTTATTTCTTTTTTTTTTTTTATTTTCCTATTTTTTTTACTTTTTTCTAAAACTCAATTCTTCAATTCTTATATTATAAATTAATATAATAAATTTTAATTGAGTTTATTAAAATGGACTAAATGAATAACAAGAAATTAAACTATTGATTAACTTAAAAGATATATGTAATCATTTATAGTCTTTTGTAAATAAATTAGATTGATTAGTTGCCGTCAATTTGGATAGCGGAACATGATTTTGGTTTAACTGGTTTAGGATTTTTAGAATAATTAATTGTAATTAGTTTAGAACATTGTCACAATAAATTACATGGTTATTGTTAAACTAGCTGAAATTGAGGGGCGAAAACTAAATTAGAATTAGTTAATTTAGTTAATTAGATAACATTAGTTTAAAAACTAACCGAAGTTGTTGCAAAATGAGAAAAGTTGAGGCAAATTTAGTTTGATTAACGGTTAGATCCGAAATTTTATTAATAATATAACAAATAAGCGTTATTAGGATAAATTTCTCAATTTGATAACATAAATAAATTAATATGCTTTACTAACCTGGTCATACATAGGTTTAATATTATATTAATTAGTTATTTATCGTCTTGTTTGTTAATTTATATTTTATTTAATTATTTAATTGCATTTGAGAATAGGAATGTTTTAATTGTACGTATTGCCAGTCCAATTAGTATTTGATTGATATGTCCTGCATTATATTCGAATGTTTTGATTAATTGTGTTGTGATATTGCTGTCTTTCTTGGTGGAATTGGGAGAATGGTCACCATGGGTTTGTGAGACCGGTTACCGTTATATGCGATCCTTGAGTTTATCCGTTAACGTTATAATACGTTATCTAGTTAAAATGGACCATTACCTTAGCCGGGTAAGATGGGCAGATCCGCGCCCGGTGTGCACGCTATCTTACGTGTTACCGCGTTAACCACCGGGTTGGCTTCTCGTCGTTAGCGCACCGGAAGCATCTAGATTTGATTGCAGCGCCGAGGGTTGGCCTCTCTGTTGTGAGCGCTTGATGATCTAGGATTGGATGGAGACCACCGGGTTTGCCTGCGCTGTTGGGTAATGAAAAAGAAAAGAGAGAATGGAAAAGCAATGAGAGGGCGGTCAAGTGGAGGATTAAACGATCGGCCAGTATGGGGGATCCGCTTCCTGGTGGCACACGTGAGAGGATGGGCATGTGGGAGAGGCTCAGTCGGGGTTCGTGATCACTGACTAATTTCACTATGGTGATATATGAGAGATGTTAATGAATGTTGAGTGCTGGTGATATGCCATTGTTGTGACTGGCTGTGTGAAGCATATAACAGTCGGATGAACTGATTGATATAGTTCATGACGATTTGTGGTTGTATTGTGCAATAATTATTATTCATTAATAAACTCACATCTCTTGTTTAAATCTTCCAGGAAGTAGCATTTTCTAAATCCCAGCTATAACTCTACTCCTTCACTGTTAAAAAGAGATTCTTTAATTTTAATGTTGATATATTAAGTAGATAAATGTCTAAAGACTTATCTGTATACATCTGTTAGTGAATTCCGCAGTTGTAGAATTTGTGTGCAATTAGTCGTGTATTAACATAGACGATGTAATTATGTGAGCCTATATTAAAAATATAATGTATTGTTAATTGGGCCCGAACTGTGGAAATGTTGTAATTGATAAATTTGGGCCGAAATTTAATAGAATCTTAAGGTTTATTTTTCTATAATTATAGGCTATAAATATAGGCTGAATGTTTTAAATATTATATTTTAGTTGAATTCAGGCTTACTACGGGCTCATCGGGGGCCTTAAGCTTACCTTGGGCCTAGTGCCGGGTCCGCCCATGGAAACGGTCCGTGACAAAGTGGTATCAGAGCCCAGGTTGGGTTCTAGACACAACTGCGAGTATAGGATTTCTTTAATGTTGGAATCGGCCTAACACAATAAGGAAGAGAAAGTTGGATTTTCCTCTCTAGGATGTGGACGCACTAGACCCTCATGAGGTGGGGAAAATCCACACCTATTGTGTAGACCAATAGACCTATAGAAGAAAGTAATTCAAGGTTTGAAGTGAAAGCCAGTAGACAATAAACATAATCCATCGCAAGTAGCCTATAGGGGGGCTAGAATGGAGCGACCTTTAAGCTAGGAGATAGAAGTAATCTGATGGTAGGATCCTATCACCCGCCAGTAGCATCTACTTCATGGTGAACTCTAGTTCCTGTCAGTGAGTAGGAATAGTGTAGAAAATAGGCAGGATTTTTTTATGTGTAAGGTAGAATTCATGAAACATAAATAATAACTTTGAGGTAATAGAAAGGTTGTGTCTAGTTTTCAACCAGCTCTGGAATTTCTTTAGAGTTTATTCAAAAAATATATAACCTTTATTTTTGTTCATTATTACTGACATATTTTAAATTTAACACCCATTTTAATTTTGAATCAAAATTGTGTAGAATAACATATTGTGAAAATTGATTTATTCAATGAAAATATTTAAAAGCCGTTGTCTATTTATATCACGGGCCAATTGGATTAGATCATAAATGAAATAATTAGAGATAGTCAAATTAGAAAGATTGAACAGAAGAATAAGACAAGTGGTGATGATGATATTAAGTAAAGTAGACAGTTAGTGGCTAAGTAAGAACATAAACATTGGAAAGGTTTGAGGAGACAATTCTAGTTTAGAAGCTAGATTTCAACCAGAGTTAGAGTGTAGGACTGTCTAATGTAATAAATGGGAGAAATAACATTAGAAATGAAGTATATGACAAGTGGTAATATATGTTTAGTTTTAGATAGGTGAGACAGGTAAATATTAGTACTGATGAGACAAGTGGTAAAGTAGCATTACCTTGGGACTTAAGGAATCTTATTAGTACTGATGAGAATTAGTTAGAAGGTGAATATTTAAGACAAGCAATAAAAGTTAGGTTAAAATGTTGGTGAGTAGATAAATCATGAATAATGATGATTAGTAGTACAAAAGAAACCAAGTGGACGAAATAATTAATAATAATTCAATAATGAAGAGTACTGTAGATAAGAAAATTCTAGGAATGAGATGCCAATAGTAAAAATAACTCAGGAATTACAATAGTAAATAACTCAGGAATTACAATGAGAAGTAGTATGAAAGGAGAAAGAGTAGAAGAAATAATTATTGAGAATATTCTAATATCTTTAAGGTATGTTAATTAGTAACTCAAATAGAGTAAAAGGTTACCAAAATAGGGAGACAAGATCATGAACCGAAACAAGGACTGTTAAAAAGGCATTGTTATGGAATTTAATTTTAGTCATAAGTATTAAGGTGACATAAGGGATAAGCGCTGGAAAGGGGGTCAAAATTTTTAAATGATTGAGACAGTTAACGGGTGCAGTGACTTAGGAGTTGACTAATAGTTACACTAACATAAGGAAAGAATATTTTAGAAAAAAAAAAAATATAGAACTTGTACAAATAAGAACTAAGAGAGTGTGAGTTCGAGTTGCCCTGTGATACTATAGACAATGGGAGTCACAAAGAAAAAATTTTTTTTGACAATGGGAGTCACAAAGAAAAAAAATTTTTTTTTTTCTGAAAATTTTGTTCTTTGAAAATAATAAGTTTTCCAATTTTTCGATCGAGAAAGAGTTCTGATAAAGAACTTCACACCTTATAACGAATAGTTAATTCTATTACCAGGGACATAAAATAAATCAATTTTCATTGTTTTGCTTTTTGTCACACAAATCATGTTTTGGTTTTCTTGTTATTTAATATATATATTATGGAAGAAATTGCCTATATCAAAAATTAATTTAAATTTCAAATGAAACGATGTATATCTTAATACTTGAAAAAGAAATATCTTAGTATTAATGTACTTTCTTCGAATAAAACTCCTGTTTTATTGGCTAAGTATTTTATTCAAAAGAAAGACTTCTAATGAGTTTAAGTAGCTGTCCTGAAGATAGTACTTTGGAGAATTTTTGGTAATAAGCTTTTTTTACGATTTCTCATTAAACTTCAGCCAGTGGCACTCGGAATAGGAGATTGGCGATATAGGTAAATCTGTACATATGAGAAATAACGGTCGATTCCTTTTCTTTCTGATAAACGAAATCGGTTCATATTATCCAACTCTTGAACTGTAAAATAATCGTCCCTAGTGATGAAATAATGTTGGTCATATACCTTTGAATTCACCAGGTATACCATTTTGTCTCTCCTACTAGACTTCTAATATCGAGGACGGAAATTGTTCTGTTAAGGGGGGGAGATTGAAATACCCCGAAAATTTTTATTTTTTTCAAAACTGGTTGGAATTTTTATTTAAATCAAACAATCCGAATTTTGATAGCTATGGGTTGTTAAGACTGGAGCAAAGTTATAACTTGAGCCAAATTTGAATTGGGCCCAAAGCCCAATAAAACAGACTGTCCGGAAAATTTTGCGATGGAAATAAAAATGGGAATGCTACGGATAAAAGGGTAAAAATAAAAACTAATGGTGGTATCCTGAATTAAGCACTTTAGTGTTATTTTATTATTAGTTATGTATTTTGAGGTTAGAAAGTAAATGAAGAAATGTTTTATGAGACCCGAACTAAAATTAATTAAATAAAGTCGACCACCTGCCCGCGCCAATTCAATCTTTGATAAATTGAGAAATTTGTCGAAAAAACCCCACGTAGGATTAACCATCTTAGGGGAAGAAAAAACCGAAAGTGATAACAAACTCAAACCAAACAAATATTGAGACAATACGCAACCCAATTTTGGATGAGACGTGTGTCTTAAAAATCAGACCAAAACCGAGTTCGCAAAATCCGAAGAGAAACATGAGTCTAAGAAGCCACTTTCTTTCCTTTTTTCTCTTTTCTTTTCCTTTCCCTTTCTTTTCTTCCTTCTTCTTTTCCTCGACGAAGCAGAATCCTTCTTCTTCTTCCTCGCGCGACATCCTCCCCTCTCTTGCTCACTACGATCTCCGTCCACCAGCCATGGAAGTCGACACTAAGCACTCCATCTTGCTCCTCTTGTCGAGATGAACTCTTCTATGGTCTTAGTTCGCGTGATGAGGCCTGAAATTGAGAGAGATCGCGATTGGAAGGCTGTCCACCGCGCGATGAAGTTTTCCGACGAAATCTCATCAATTCCGTCGACTCCAAGTGCTGGGGTTGGTCTCAAACAACTCCTCTCCTACATATGAACCTTTTTCCCCCATTAATTTGTGATGTTCCCATTAATTTTTGTGATGTTGCTTGATTTTGTAATAAAATAACCACCTAATGGACGCGGCTTGTAAAGGGTGGTCTATGTGGATGTGCTTAGAAATCTCAGGTACCAAAGCGAGAAGGTCACAGCTGGCGGAGTAATTGAAAAAGCTAAGCGGTCGGTCACAAAAACATTAAGTGATAGCATTGATTTGGAAAATATCGCTTACAAGGAAAATTGGAGTGCGGGTGGTCCCCGGGTGAGGGCGGCCTTGGGCAAGTATAATAAATACTAGGGTGAGCGGGTAATTTCGCTTTTGTAAAATGCCGCGGCCACCCATCTGGTGCCACGCTGCGAAGTCGGGCGTAACCGTAAATGGAAGGTAGGCGATGCTCGCGGCTGGGATCCGTGCCGGCAGGCAGAGCATGGCACGGCCCACCGTGCACGGCGGTCGGCGGCGGCGGTCAGGTGACCGGCCGGCGGCGCTCCGGCGAGGCCCCGAGAGACAGAATCCTCTTCTCTTCCCGCTAATCATGGAATCGTCGCCCGATTCCCAATGGGTACGTTCTAAGACTTAATTCTCAATTTTTATATATAAAGCATTAATTGATTAATGAATTTAATTGAGTTATTAACTAGACTAAATTGAATAACAAGACATTAACTTATTGGATTAACTTAAAAATATATGAACATTTATGGTCTTTTGTAAATAAATTAGATTGATTAGTGTGCGTATTTGGATAGCGAACATAATTTGTTAACTGGTTTAGGACTTTAGAATAATGTAATTGTAAATTAGTTTAGAACATTGTCAAATAAATTACATGATTAATATTATGATTAGGTGATTTGAGGAGAAAGAATAAATTAGAATTAGTTAATTAGTCAATTAGATAACCATTAGATTAAAACTAGCCGATTGTGCATAAGAGAAATAAGGCGAATTTTAGTTGGTTAACGACTAGAATCGAAATTCGATAAATTAAGATTTGGGAGGCCTAGCCATTTTCGATATTGATATAAAAAAATTGAATTTTTATAGGTAGTAGTTATAATTAGTTATGGTTAAAATATGTTTTAGCTGTTTAACAAATTAGTTACCGTAAAGCTAATAATTTAATTAATTAATGACTTAATAAATGATCTCATATGGATATTATTAGAATTAGTTTGTAAAGCGATATTGGAGATGAGGATCGTTTAATTGAAGACATTGCAGGTCCAATATGTAATTGACGATATGGGTGCTGCATTTAATCGCAATGTTTGATTAATTGATGTATAGTGGGATGATATTGCTCGTGCTTAACTTGTGCGGATTGTTGTGGAATTGGGATGTATAGAGTGGTTGAAGGTCACCGATTATGGTGTTGGTTGTGAGACATTTCCCGTATCTACCGTTTTATTAATGTGTATCCTGAATTACCACGTCATAGTACTTAATCATTGTTACCGTATATATACCGTTACTGTTATATGGGGATCCATAATTACCTGATTGTTCCGTGTAAAAATATGGGAGTATCGGCGCCCCGTGGATTGACCCTACCTTACCGCTTACCGTTTAACCACGGGTTGGCTTCTCGTACGTTGCGCATGGCCGGGACAGTCTAATAAGGAATATCATATTACTAACTTGATCTCGCAGCCCGCAGAGGTGCGCCTGCCTATTGTAGAAAAGCGCAAATTGATGATCGTCAGATTTGGATGCAGGACCACCGGTTGCCTCCTGTTATTTGGTATGATGAAAAAAAGAAAAGAAGAGAATGGAAAAACAATGAGAGGGCTGGTCAAGTAATGCTTGGTGAGATTTTAGACCGCGTCGGGCCAGAAGCAGGTATTGAGTGGACAGGGATCGGGCTGCCCCTGGTAAGAAGCACACTGTGTGAGTGAGGGAATGGGCCATGTGGGGAGGACGGCTAACATTCGGGGCATGAAATTACGGTGGAGTCCACTGACTAATTTTCCACGTGATGTGATTAATAATATGGAGGAGAAATGTTAACATAATTGTGAGTGCTGGCTGAAAATATGCCATTATGTCAGTGACTGGCCTGTGTGAGACATAACGTAGCACTCGGATGACGTAGAAGAGATGATAATCCTTCCACTTTACAATTTGTGGTGAATGCGTGTGTGGCAAATATAATTATATATTGTATTGTGCAATAATTATTATTCATTAATAAACTCACATCTCTTGTTTAAATCTTCCAGGAAGTAGCATTTTCTAAATCCCAGCTATAACTCTACTCCTTCACTTCCTTCACTGTTAAAAAGAAATTCTTTAATTTTAATGTTGATCTATTAAGTAGATAAATGTCTGAAGACTTATCTGTATACATCTGTTAGTGAACTCCGTAGTTGTAGAAATTGTGTACAATTAGTCGTGTGTTAACGTAGACAATATAATTATGTGAGTCCATATATAAAAAAAAAATGTGATGTATTGTTAATTGGGTCCGATCTGTGAAAATGTGTAACTGATAAATTTGGGCCGAAATTTAATAGAATCTTGAGGTTTATTTTTCTATAAATATAGGCTGAATGTTTTAAATATTATATTGATAAGGGTTAGTTATGTAGGTGATCAGGGCTTACTACTGAACCGAGAACACTCGGGGGGCTCTTAAGACGGTAGCTTAAACGCCTGGGCCTAAGTGCGCCGGTCCGGCCCAATTGGGAACGGGAATAGCGTGGACAGTATCCATTTCCCACACTATCGAGCGGATTGAAAATCAATATTTTTACTTTTCAATTTTATTTGCGTTTATAGCAAAAACATATTGAGATAATAGTTATTAGTGATTCAGGCTTACTACGGGCCTCGGGGGCCTTAAGCTTACCTGGGCCCTAGTGCCGGTCCGGCCCATGGAAACGGGTCGTGACAGTTATCCCGATCCACACTTCGAGCGGATTGAAAATCAATATTTTACTTTTCAATTTATTTGGTTATATGCAAAACACATGTATCATATAACAAAAATTAAAAAATAATAATAATAAGATTCTTCTATTCTACTACTTTAGAGAATTTTCATTTAGGGTGTTTGTTTTATGTAAAAAATTTTATTTTAAATGGAAATTTTGGGCAGGATGCCAAAAAGAAAATTCCAAAATGCGCTTGAATAACCTCTATTACCCGCCTCTTTTTGGCTTTATTAACAAGTATAGTGGCTAAAGAAAATTTCAAAAGGTGAGTTGGACAATTAATGATATTTTGTGTTCTAGAGTATGAATAACAGTTACATGTATGAGCAATTTGATAGAAATGTGCTCAACTTTATTGACCTTAGCGCAAATAAGAATATGTATGCTAGCCAGGTTTCATAATGTGATCACATATTTCAATTGTTGCATTCTACTTATAAAAAAGGAGTCTGTATATCCATATTATATTTTTAATTTGGACACAAATTTAAATTTATTCAAACAAGTTTAATTGTAATGGCTCGTTGACTAAGTTTGTACTCAATTTCTAAGAAGTGTGCATTAATTTATGCATAAAGCACGAATATGACTATTATTCTTGAGAGGTTAGCATAAAATAGTCACAGGTTTATATTGTTGCACCCTAATTTTAAAAAATTACATTTTATGCTGATATTGTAAAAAAAGTTGAAGAGACTCTTACATTCCTTAAAAATTTTAGCTTCAAAATTTTAGTAGATGTGCACATATTGCATAAAATATCCACTAGCATGATTAACTGAGGGAAACTTAAATTTTCAAACGTTAGAATATGACTTGGAAAGTTTGAAATTTCAGAGAATTTAGCGCCAAAATCTCGCATTTTCAAACTACAATTTTGGCTAATAAATGCATTTTTAAAAGAGTGAGTGAATGACCTGGCTTCCTCACTACTAAGTGTGAATGCTGACAATCATAATATAGCTACACATTTCAATTGTTGCGCGTTACTTATAAAAAAAAGTCTCGTCGATATTACATCTTATTAATCCAGACACAAATTTAGAACTTATCGAACAAAATGAATTGAAATTCTTTCATGGACTATGTTTGTACACGGTTTATAGAAGTATGCTCAACTTTATGCATGTGAGCACGAATATGACTATTTTTCTTGGAAAGTTTTCATAATGGAGTCACAAATTATATTGTTGTACCATGCTTTTTAAAAAATTGCTTTTAAATCGAGGGCACCTTGTTAATATGGGCACAGATTTTTATTTTAGTGAACAAACTAAATGGTTATATTAAGACTATATTTGTATACAGTGCATTAAAAGTTTGCTCGACTTCGTGGATGTGAGCACGAACATTATTTGTATATTGATCAATTTTTATAAAATAATCATAGATTTCTATTGTTGTACCTTACTTTTTAAATAATGGTTATAAATTGACATTACGCCTCATTATTATGGCCGCAATTTTTTGTTTTAGCGAACAAATTGAGTGTCATTCTTTCTTGATTTATTTTCATGAAGAAAGTGTGTTCATGATGTTTAAGGCCAAGTTTTCATCTTATTAGTGCCTTACTTTTGAAAATGATGTAATTATACTGAAATGTTCTAATTTGAAGTTAAAGAGACTTTTACAATCCTCAAAAATTTTGACTAATAAATGCGTCATTGGAAAACTCTGTTAATGAACTGACTTCATCACCATTAATTGTGTATTTAAGGGTAATTATAAGGTATTGTAGACAAAAAATAGACAATAATTTCTATTTAACCATCTCCTTAATCTCTCTGTTTTTTATGTTTTCTCTAAAGTAACATAACAGAGGGAGCACTTATTCATGCCAACTAAGAAAAAATAAAAATCGATCAACATACTTTCATCTTATTATACCAATCAAGTTGTAGCACATCTTTAATGCTCATTCATAAATATCTGTTTTTCAAGAGGAATCTTATTTATAGAACATTTCAAGTGAAAGTTAGATCTCCACATGAGATTGAGAAACTTAAAGTAAACATAATAATAATAATAATAATAATAAGAAGGTTAGATCTCACATGAGATTGGAGAAAACTTAAAGCTAAACATAATAATAAATATAATAATAATAATAATAATATAGCAATAATAATAATAATTAATAATAATAATAATTAAATATAATGGAAATGAGAATTATATAGTTATTAACAAAAACACATTTTTAAATATCTAATGATTTTAAAAAAATTACAAAAAGGGGAGAGGAGAAGAGCGTCCATCATGAAAAAGATCTCTCTTCTCTCTCTCGTCTCTCTTCCTCTCTCTCTCTCGTCTCTCTCTCTCTCTCTCTCTCTCTCTCTCTCTCTCTCTCCTCTCTCTCTCTCGCTCTCGTAAGTATAATATATATATATATATAATTTTTTTTTGAATGTTGCATGCATATCGTTTGAATAACTTCATTAAGCATGACTTTAAGTTTATTTATTGATTCTTTTTTATAATATTATATATTTTTTTTTTTGAATGTGCATTGCATATCGTTTGTACTCATTAATCATACTTTTAATTTATTTTTTATTGATTCTTTTTTATAATATTCGTTAAATATAATAATATTTTAAATTGATGAAATATTATATTAGGTTATAATTTAAAATTATAATTTTAGGATTAGATTAAACTTCCTAATAGAATTTAGATTCAAATAAGAAATCAACATAACCAATTAAAACTAGACTACCTTTATTTCTCAATTAATAAAATTAAAGTCATCAATGATATTTTTCTTAATTCATAAACATAGCAAAGGCATTTTAGAAACCCGATGTCCCTCCCTCCGTTCGTACTTTTATATCTAATTTTTCTCAACATACATTGCACATGAGTACTCATTATATTTACTCGTTATATAGTTATGTAAATCATTTTTATATTGTTTTTCTTGCTATTTTCAAAATTTTAATTTGTTGAGAAAGATATAGATAGACTTGGTGATTTTTATTTTATTATACTTTCCTATCCCATTTTATTTGCATGGTTTGACAAAACATGCGTATTAAGAATTTAGTCAATAAAAGTTATTTTGCCCTTTTTTATCCTTAAATAAATCATTAAGATATCAATAAAAATCATTCATTTAATAAACAATCATAAAAGTTATTATGAGAAAAATAATTGTTTGCATATCTAAATTTAAAAACCTTGCAAATATTTTGGTACATCCAAAAAATGAATAATAAGCAAATAAAATGAGACGGAAAGACTATATTTTAACATTACACGTTCATAAATGTTGAAAATAATAATATTAAATATTTATTAAAAATAATAATTACAATTGTTCCATTTGCTAGATCAATCTCCTTGTATCTATAGAAGAGCCATTGGATTAGTAAGTGCAAATGTGAAGTCACTTTATTTATTATTTTAAACAGGGTTATTTTTTTTAACATTATTGATGAAAATTTTAAATATATTTTGTCATCTATTTGATAGCAAGACCTCGTTGCAGACGTCGTTCTTCATGTATGTTGCATCTTTTTTTTTTTTAATCAACTTTACAAGGACATTTGTTGTGAACATCAATATCCATCTTTAATCAACTTTATAAAGCTGTCTATGTGAGAAAAACATCCTCTGGCAAATAGACTCCCATATTTGATATTGTTTGTCCCTAAAACTTGTTTATTATCATTGCGAAGTAAAAGATGGATTGAAAATTGCTTCGCGAAATGAATAGATATCCTTTATTTTCTCCAGGCGAGAGATGAACGTTGTCCGGTTAGGGTTTCTATTTTGTTCTAAACTGGTAAGGTTGTAAAAGATTTATTTAGTTAAATTTGACTATCATTTTTTAAATAGTTCAAATAAAATATAAATTCTTTTTTCTTTCTTTTTTTCTTTTTTCTTTCTTTTTTTCTTCTTTAGCTAACTTGGTATATTTTAATTTTTTTTAATATAAAATTTAAATGTTAAAAAAGGTAATAACTATTTTCTAAAATAAAATATAAAAATAAATAGATAAAAAATAATATTTATCTTAAAATTAACTAGTATTATTTTTCCTAAAACTTCATTCTTGTGATTAACACTCTCATAGTTAATTCTCTTGAGAGTATCATCATATTGAACATGAGTTTGGTCTTTCATATTATTGTTATCTCCTATAAATTTATTTTAAAAAAAATAATAAAGTAGCAACATAGTTATATATAAAATAATTACTAAGGCTATGTTTAGTTAGATATAATATAACGTAATGTAATCAAAGATGTAATGCAATGAAAAATGTAATGGAATGAAATGTAATTAAGATTCCATTATTTTGTTTGGTAATATAATTGATAAAATTTATGGAATATAATCATCATTCCATTTTTATATTTATTTGTAAATATGTAATGTGATGTAATTAAAATACTACTATCACCAATCCTTTACCATCACCAATCACACCACCATTATCACTCCACCACCACCACCATCACAACCTCCAGCCACATCACCATCACCACTCCACCACTACCACTACCAATACCACCACCACCATCACCACCACTCCACCACCACTAACATCTCAAACACCACTCCACTGTTATCACATCATTATTAATACAAAAGAAATCTCTGAACTAAAAACTATTCATTACATTAAGCTATTACAGATCATTTAGTTTTATAAATTTATTTGAACTAAAAAATTAAAAAAAAAGTAAGCCGAAAAAATGTAATTTAGGGGTAATCATTCGGCTAATTCAATCAATTTGAGTAAAATTTTAACTGAGATAAATTAATCAACTTTTTTTTCTTAACCGAATTAATTTTTTAACCGAACTTAATCGAAACATTTTAGCCTAATTCATTTTGCTTCTTAACCAAATCGAAGTTAAAGAAAGTAAAACTTAATTAACCGATGAAATTTAACTGAAATTTATGATTAACTGATAAGAAGTAACAAAAGTTATTAATTACTACTTAATCAAAATAAAAACTAAAATATTTTTAATTTTTAATTTTATTATCTAAAAGTTATTAATTACTACTTAATCAAAATAAAAACTAAAATATTTTTAATTTTTAATTTTATTATCTACTTAATCAAAATGACGTAGTTTTGAGAATCAATTAATTTGATTAATTCGATTAAATTAATTTTTAACTAATCACTGAAATTTTAATTTTCTTTTACCAAACATTTATTCACCGAATTAATCGAATTAATTGAATTGGCCGAATCGAATGCTCATCTCTAATATAATATAACAAAATAAAATTTAATTAAGTCATTAGAAATTAAATTTTTTCATATATTTTCATCAAATAAATTAAATTATAATATAAAATTATGGGTAATTTAATATTTTTAGTGATTTTTCATTCTATTCTTACCATTCCTATAATAAAATAAAATAATAAAATATATTTTTTGTTCCGTGTTGTATATTGAACACTAAAATATAATTTTTATTATATGGTGGTGGTGGTGGTTATGGTGGCCATGGTAGAGTGATTAAGGTGGTGGTGGCAGCAACGCAAAGTGATGGTTGTAGTGGTGATGATGGTGGTTGAGGTGGACGCGGTGGAGCAGTGGTGATAGTGGTAGAGCGATGGTGGTGGTAGTTGAGGTGGTGATGGTGGTTAAGGTGGTGGAGTGGTGATGGTGATATGATTGGTGGTTGAGGTGGGGGTGGTAGTTAAGGTAGAGGTGGTGGAACAGTGGTGATGGTGGTGGTAATTCAGGTGGTGGTGATGGTGGTTAAGATGGTGGTGATATGGTGGAGCAAACGGTGATGGTGGGAATGGTGGTGGTGGAGCGATAATGGTGGTGGTGGTTGAGGTGGCGACGAGGGCAGTGGAGCAGCATTGGTGTTGGCGACGCCATGGCGATGGTGGTGGTGGAGTAGTGGTGGTGGTGGTGGTGGTGGAGCGATAATGGTAGTGGTGATGAGGGTGGTGATGGTTTTGGCGCAATGGTGGTGGTGGAGCGCGGTGGTGGTGGAGTAGTGGTCAAGTGGTGGTGGTAGCGGTGGTACTGTGGTGGTGATAGAGTGGTTGAGGTGATGGTGGTGTTGCTGCGGTGGTGGTGGTGGTGGTGATGGTGGTAAGGTGGTAGTATTAAATAGCCTTGAATGATAAAGTTTTTATTGGGATAACTAGATGCAATTGGTATTACATGTGTTTGATATAATGGACAATATATATGTTTTTTGATATAATGAATACTATATCAAATTAAGTAATGAAGATTACACATGTAATCTCAATTATATTACATTGTCCATATTAGCAAAATAAAACAAATCACATATATTTAGGAAGAAAATCAGTTACTAATATTACAGAATTAAGTAATTGAAGATTACACATGTTTAAATCTCAATTATATTACATTGGTTCAAAATATTAGCCAAAATAAAGGAACAAATCACATAATATTTAGGAAAGAAAATCAGCAACTAACAGCAACATATCTTTTTCATCAAATTATTTTTATTTGTTACCATAATTAGATATGCCTTTTGGTACTGCAACAATATCTTTCATCATAATTAGTTTATTTGTTACCATAATTAGATATGCCTTGTACTATGTTAGACTATGATGTATACAAAATTCTGATATGAAAAATAATCCAATTCTTCCAAATTCTTCTTAGCAAACATGTTATCAGAGCAGTGTTATGATCTGGGACCAATAACTTGGTGCTCATCATCTACCTGAAAAAGCCACAACCGATTTCCAAACCCCAATTCCTTAACCTGAAAAAATAAACCAAGAACAATGTCAGAAAAATCAGAAACCTCAAATTACACAGGGAATCAGACACCCCCTGATGATTTAATCCTCTAGTTAGCCAGTCTTCTGCGAAATGGACTGGGTAATCAACAAGCCATTGAATCCAATTCTGACAATCTGTCAATTGGATTCAAATTCAATGGTGATAATTATCCGTTATGGGCACATCTCATGCGGATGGCAATTGGTGGGAGAGTAAAAGCACATTATCTCACCGGAATGCCACCAGAAACTTCTGATCCAACGTTTGAGAGATGGGAACAATCAGATCAAAATGTTTTTACGTGGATTATTCAAAACATCGAATCCAACTTAATCAACAATGCCGCACAATATCCAACAGCCAAATCCCTGTGGAATGGGTTAGCAATAACATATGGAAGTGGTGTAGATTCTCTTCAAACGTATGATCTACATCGAAAAGCAAGCACAATCCGGCAAGGTCAGGAAACTCTAGAAAATCTTTGGAACAAACTACAAAGCATATGGATGAGTATAGAGCACAATATCCAACAGCCAAATCCCTGTGGAATGGGTTAGCAATAACATATGGAAGTGGTGTAGATTCTCTTCAAACGTATGATCTACATCGAAAAGCAAGCACAATCCGGCAAGGTCAGGAAACTCTAGAAAATCTTTGGAACAAACTACAAAGCATATGGATGAGTATAGACCGAAAACAACCAAATCCCTATGAAGGATCCACAAGACATCATCATATTCAATAAATTTATTAGAGAATAGAGACTATACCAGTTCCTTATTGCCATTGATGATAAATATGAAGCTGTCAGGAGAGATATCTTGAAGCAGGAACCTCTTCCCTTAGTAGAGTTTGCCTACGTCACTGTTCGTAGAGAGGCCGCCAGGCTTTAGATTCTGAAATCGGCAACCACCAGTGACGTAGACACATCATCGGGAGGTATAGGGACAGGACTGGCTATCAAAACAACAGGGGACCGAAGCAAATTTGGATCGCTCGAGGGACGAGGTCGCGACCGCTTGGATTCCACCGGAAAACAATGGAAATCATCATCGTAGGAGGATAAAGCAATACTTCACTACACACATTGTGGGATGAAAAAACATACCCGAGAAACATGTTTCCAGTTGGTGGGTTATCCCGATTGGTGGGAGGATAATCACAAACCGAATAAAGGCAAGCGGAGCAAGGTGGCTGCCGCTGTGGGCATCCCAGAGGTCACCGTCAACAACGGCAGCGGCCAATAGAGAGATAAAGGGAGCAACAGTTCTGGGCAATAAGGGTTTGCTGCAATGGGCGGCAGTGTGAACCCTAGCAGAGAAGAGAAACTAGGTAAAGGAGAGAAAGAAAAAGCCAAACCAAAAAATGAGAGTGTAGGCCGTGAATTGGAGAGCTAGCCCGAGGAAGTGTTCTTTAAAAGGCCAAATGGGCCTCCTGGTTCTCTAACCAAAACCCAATAGTGCAATTCTATTGGACCAGCAGCCTCGTGGGTCTACCAATCTCAATCTAGCTTCAAAAAAATAACGGACTGGATTTTTTATTGCGAGGCTACCGACACAATGACACATGATCCATCGGATATTATTAGTCCAGTTTTGCCCTCAAAAACTCATGTTCAAACTGCAAATAGGGATTTCTCAGAAGCTAAAGGAGGAGGATCAATTATTATTAGCCATAAATTAAAATTAAAAAATTGCCTCTATATTCCATCATTGTCTTGCAAGCTTTTGTCTATAAGTCATGTGACTCAAGAATTGAATTGTGTCGTCCTAATGTATCCACATTTTTTCCTTTTGTAGGACATTCATACGGGGGAGATCATTGGGCATGGTACTGAGTGCGGAGGTCTCTACTATGTTGATGAAGTGGCTCATAAGAGTACTGTTTTGATGGCTCATGGGACAAATGATCGACAAATCTGGCTATGGCATCGACGGCTAGGTCATTCATCCCTTAGTTATCTTCGTTTTTTGTTTCCCGCACTTTTTAAGAATAAAGATACTCATTTATCATATGAGACTTGCATTTTGGCAAAAAGTCATCTGGTGTCATTTAGCCCAAGTAACACTAGAGTTAAAACAATTTTTTCCTTGATACATTCTGATGTATGGGGACCTGCTCCATACCTAAATAATAGTGGTTTTCAGTACTTTGTGTTGTTTGTTAATGATTATTCTCGCAAGACTTGGGTATATTTTATGAAACAAAAGTCTGAAGTGCATGATAAATTTGTTGCCTTTTTCCGAATGATGCAAACTCAGTTTAATCGAAAAATTCAAGTTCTTCGTTCGGATAATGGTGGAGAATATGTGAATGGTGCCATGAAAACTTTTTTCCACGAAAATGATCTAATCCACCAAACCTCCTGTCCTCACACACCTCAACAAAATGGAGTTGCAGAACGTAGGAATCGCACCCTTCTTGAAATGACCTGAGCAATGATGATTGAATCCAAGGTACCCAAGTATTTCTAGCCATAAGCTCTTGCCACATCAGCCTATCTTCTTAACCTCCTGCCTACAAAAATTCTTGATCACAAAACACCACTCTAAGTCCTTGAACCCAAACTAACATCCCATAAGCCTTAACCTTACCACCACGAGTATTTGGATGTTCAGCTTTTGTCCACATTCCAAAAACGGAACGGACTAAGCTAGATCCCTGTGCTGTTAAATGTATTTTTGTGGGATATGCACTTTATCAGAAGGGGTACCGGTGCTACAATCCTGATAATCGGTGCATTTATGTAACCATGGATTGTGACTTTCTTGAGACAGAATATTGCTACCTTACCCAACCTAGTGCTCCGGGGGAGAACAATAGTGACCCACTAAGTTGGCTAAGTGGTGTGACTCTATCAAACAATTCAGATACATAGATTTCAGATACTTTGGAGACTCCTTTTGAGCCACTCATCAACCAGGAACAGACTAATGTCAACATGCCCCCTAGTGATACTCCTTCGAATGATGTTCAACAAGAGGTAAGTGAATCACCTATCTCAACTATACCTACTTTTGTTAATAATGATGTTTTACAGAATGCTAATCCTATCATGGAAGAATTAGAGGAAGATAGTAGACGTGTTCTGCCCCACAGAAGTATTCGAGGTATTCCACCAAGAAGATACTCACCAAAACATGTTTCAAGAACTACTAGATATCCTGTGGGAAATTTAGTAGTTCTTGAAACATGTTATGGTGAGTATCGTCTTGGTGGAATACCTCGAGTACTTCTGTGGGGCAGAACACGTCTGGTGAGTATCGTCCTTGGTGGAATACCTCGAGTACTTCTGTGGGCAGAACACGTCCTACTATCTTCCTCTAATCACAATGATGGGAATTAGAGGAAAGATAGTAGCACGTGTTCTGCCCAAGCCGCCCAACTACACCATCTCCACGCTCACCATAACACCACGAACTGGCCACCCACAAATAATTTATCAACCCAAATACTCGCTTACGGCACCCCTTTCTCTACTGACCCAGTTACACACCCACAAACCACCACACTCTCCACGCGACAAATCCAATCCCACCAAAACTTTCCCACAAACCAATCCACCGCGAAAGAGGAACCATCCCCGAACCCCAACCATCCAACCAATCCACCCAAGCACCGACCCACTGAGTCAAGAAACAGTATCGGGTATTCCACCCAAGAAACGATACTCACGCATTAGAGGAAGATAGTAGACGTGTTCTGCCCCACAGAAGTACTCGAGGTATTCCACCAAGACGATACTCACCAGAATATATTTTAAGAACTACTAGATATCCTGTGGGAAATTTAGTAAGGGGGAGTATCTCAGAAGTAGCAAAAGTCTTTATTGTAACATTGTACAATGAAGAAATTCCAAGAACCGCACAAGAGGCCAAAAAAAAAAAGGAGTGGTGGTTAGCAATGAAGGCAGAAATGGATGCTCTTGAAAAAAGTAGTATATGGGAAAAGTGTAAGCTTCTAGCAGGAAAAAAACCAGTTGGGTGCAGATGGGTCTTCACCATCAAACATAAAGCTGACGGAACCATAGAAAGATATAAAGCTCGACTTGTGGCAAAAGGATATACATAGATGTATGGAATATACTATTCTGAAACTTTTTCTCTAGTGGCAAAGATTGATACAATTCGAGTTTTATTCTCAATAGCAACGAACAATGACTGACCTCTTCATCAATTTAATGTAAAGAATGCCTTTCTTCATGGAGACTTGAAAGAAGAGGTGTACATGGAAGCTCCACCAGCTTTCTCCAGTGAATTTAAGGGAAATGAAGTTTATAGACTTCAAAAGGCACTTTATGGGCTTAAATAGTCTCCACGGGCCTGGTTTGGGAGATTCACAATAGCAATGAAGTAGTATGGTTATAAGCAGAGTAACTCAGATCATACTCTTTTCTTGAAGAAGAGAGAGAGCCTAATCACATGTCTGATAATTTATGTTGATGATATGATCATAATAGGGAGTGATGTGGAAGAAATTGCAAAACTTCGTGAAAACCTATTCAAAGAGTTTGAGATGAAAGACTTAGGTGGGTTGAAATATTTCTTGGAATAGAGGTTTTGCAGTCTGGCAAAGGAATCTTTATATCTCAAAGAAAATATGTTCTTGACTTACTTACAAAAATTGGGATGGTCGATTGCAAACCGGCGGATACCCCAATACAAGTCAACCATGGGCTTCGAAGTGTAACAAATGGAAAATTGGCAAATAAAGAATGGTACCAACGACTAGTTGGGAAGTTAATTTATTTATCCCATACTATACCAGATATAGCTTATGCTATGGGAGTTGTAAGTTAATTTATGCACCAAACATAGGAGGATCATATGGAGGCAGTCATGAGGATTGTGCGATATTTGAAGGGCACACCGGGAAATGGGATCATATTCAAGAAAAATGGACATCTAGATATTGAAGCATACACTAATGCAGATTGGGCAGGAAATCCAAATGATAGAAGATCTACTTTAGGATACTTTACTCTGGTCGGTGGAAATATAGTAACTTGGAGGAGTAAGAAACAAAAGGTGGTGGCGCTCTCCAGTGCTGAAGCAGAATTCAGGGGAGTTGCTAAGGGAGTTGCAGAAATTTTGTGGATTAAGAAGCTGATGATTGAATTGGTTTTTGCCCAAAACTTCCAAGTATGCTAAAATGTGATAATAGGGCAGCAATAAGCATCTTCGAGAACCCTGTACAACATGACAGAACAAAACATGTGGAAGTGGATTGGCACTTTATTAAGGAAAATATTGAGGGTGGCATCATAGAACTTCCATTTGTTAGATCAGAAGACCAACTGGCAGATATTCTTACAAAAGCTGTGACAGGGCGAATATTCAATGAAGTGTTGTGCAAGTTGAATATCGAGAATCCCACTATTCAACTTGAGGGGGAGTATTAGTAGAATAAAACAAATCACATATATGTAGAAAGAAAATCAGCAACAATATCTTTCATCATAATTAGTTTATTTGTTACCATAATTAGATATGCCTTGTACTATATTAGACTATGATGTATACAGAATTCTGATATGAAAAATAATCCAATGCTTCCTAATTCTTCTTAGCAAACAGTCCAAAAAAAAAACCTAACCAAATAATGTAATCAATCATGTGATGTAATCCCTATTCCATTACATGGTTGATTACTTCATACCAAACATGGCCTAAGACAATAAGAACTTATTCTTGATAGCAAATTCAAAAATTATTTATAGCAAAATAAATAAATTCTTGATAGCCAAATATAATTAAAACTGAACGTATATATAGTGATATGATATGACAAAATATTTCTCCAATAGGATTCTAATTCCTTATTAGAATGAAACAAAACGTATCAATTAGTATTTCTAATATATAGTTAATTTATAATTATAGTATATAAAATAATATGTTAAAACAATACAAAGTTTTCCTCGTCGTTCATGAATTTTTGTTCATCTTATGTTATTATATCTTTTTCCCTCTTACCTATAAAATTCTGAATTTGGACAAGGAAAATCCTTACCGTAAAAATCATAAATTATGCTTTAAAATTAATTCGATAATCATCAACCTCAACTCAATTAGAAAATATAAAATTCAAAACATTACCACTTTCTTTGAGTTACGGGCTCAACTCGCGATGCTCTAAGTGAGCCGAAAATAGCTAATTGCCTTAAAAAGATTAAGCACCATCTCCAAGTTACGGGCTCAACTCATTATGTTCTAAGTGAGGCCGAAAAAAGTTAAGTGCCTTAAAAATGTTAAGCACCTTCTCCGAGCTATAAGCTCAACTGGCCATGCTTTAAGTGAGCAGAAAAAATGGTAAGTGCCTAAAACAGATTAAGCACTTTCTCCGAGCTATGGGATCAACTCGCCATGCTCCAAGTGAGCAGTAAAAGGCTAAGTGCTTTGAAATAAGGGTGAGCTTTGAAATAAAATAATAATGAAAATAGAAAATGAATAATAATTTAGATATAAATGTCTAAAACTGAGAGGGGACATCTGATAGAATATAAATATTTATCATGGATTTAGTAGTAAGTTATACGTAAGTCTCCAATAATTATAAAAACTAATACGAATATTTAACATAGAATCCTAATTAGGAATATATAAGTTTTTCCTAATTAAATACTGTTGTGGGGTTCAAGAAGAATCCTATATAATACAACATTATTTCTCAAAAGAGGGAATCAATAGCTCTCAAAGCAATAAAACTCTAAATACTATTAATCTTTCTCTAAAAATAGTTTCTGATATCTTAGAGGCTATCAGCGCTAATTAAATTAAGAAAACTAAGTTAATCAATTAATTTATATTTAATCCCACCCAGATATGTTTGCAAGTGAGCTAACTGCCTCTTCAATCGAGCCGCATCTCCTTTCGGCCTTTTCTGACGAATCATATAATTCTACGAATTCAAAAAATAAAAAAATTGTTCTTATATCGAATTCGATCCTATCCCAAATTTTCTTTTGCTAGGCCCATGGCTAAAAAACCCACTTCCCTATTTTGATTGTGCCTCAACTATATGAACGGTACTTGAACTTAAACTAATTAATTTTTTATTGCCACATGGGTGTAAATTTTGTAATTCTTTTTTCAATTACTATATGCTAAAAAAAAAGTTGAAATATCAAATTTGTAATTTTTGTGTACAGTAATTTGTAATTCCGTGTATATATATTGATTTCCTAAAAGGAATAGGATTTATTTTCTCATAAATTCGATTATTCTCTTACAGTAATTAAAAATAAAATATATTTATTAGTAAATAGTTAAGTTAACTAATATCCTATTTGTCAATCAGGTGTTGTTTAATTAGTTTCCTCATTTATGTGAAGAGTGAAAAATCTTAAGTTCGAGTCTTTTAGACTACAAGTTCACCAATTTAGTGTATAGCCCGTAGTGTTAACTTGGTCCATTAAGCCTCCCAATGAATCGTATTCTATTTATTTTAAGATTTCTAAATTAAATAAAAAATATTTATAATCTATATTATATCTCAATGTCCTACTTACTAATAAAATTTAGATTCAAATAGAAAATTAACATACTAATCAAAATTAAACTATATTTAGTTTTCAATCAATAAAATTGAAGTCCTTGATGATATTACAACTAAAACAATATTTAAAAGGATAAATAGTTTGCCCAATTAAAATGCATAAATCTAACTAATGGATATATTAAGAATTCTAAATTAATCGATCATAAAAAATTTCATTATTCTCTTTATTTTCATATTTATATATAATATAAATATAGATATATACATTGAACGAGCCAAAGGGAGCCAAGGGTGGCCTCCGCCCCCTAACTAAATTTTTTTTTTTTAAAGGATTACCATATAAAATATTGAAAATTTTTATTTTATTTCTTAAAATAATAAATTTTTTCAATTTTACCCTGTTTAACTCTTGAAGGATTTTCAGCCACCGCTATATATATATATATATAGAGAGAGAGAGAGAGAGAGAATAAAAATCCTAATCTTTATCGAACTAGAATTGAAGGAGATTAGATTAACCCTCTAAATAGCAGCATCATAGAAGACGTACTAAAAAATTATAGTGTTAGCATCATCCAAAACAATTAATAAAAAAATTATTCGAACCAGCAACTCTGCCCTTTCCTTATTGGCCCGTGTATTTCACGCTTCTTCCATTAAATCACCCTCCCGCTTTCCTTCCGCTCTCTGTTCTCTTTCTCACAGATCATCGCTTTCTCTCTCTCTCTCTCTCTCTCTCTATTCCCAAACAAACTGTGTAAACCCAACCGAAACATTATTAATTCTCTCTCTCTCTCTCTCTCTCTATTCCCAAACAAACTGTGTAAACCCAACCGAAACATTATTAATACATCACTCGATCAATCTTTTTTTCCAATTATTACGTACTTATGGAAAAATCAACCCCAGCAATCAAAAACCCAATAAAACCAGACACAGACACCCATAGTGTCCAACTAAACTCAAGCTTTCTCTTACACAACGGCTTTACTCCATCGATTCAGCTTTCCGATATTGAGATGATAGCGATACACTCTGTGACCTACACAAGCTTGAAGGACCTATTACCTGCTTCGCCTCCGACGATCTCGTCACCTACTCAACATAACTCGAGCTGGAATGAGATTCCTATCAAGAACCCATTGGTTAAGCAAGCGGCTTTGGCTTACTTACAGCCAATGTCCAGCCCGCCGGAGATTGGAGATAAAGGGCTGTTTGGGAGATTGAGAGATGCGTGTTATGTTGAATGTGGATGCTTCGAATGGTTTAACGACGTCGTATTAATGGGTATAACAGAGATCTTCGGGAAAGAAGAGAAGGTTGACTGAGAAGAAAGTGTGTGATATATTTGTTTTGACTGGTAGATAGATTTTTGCGTATAATGGCACAAATTGTAAATTATGATTCTTTTCTCCTTTTTTTTTTATTTTTATTTTTATTTTTTTGAAGGGTGATGGTCTACATATGAGTACAGAGAGATTTTTTTTCTTTTCTTTTTTTGTTTTTCAATTAACAATGAATTTTAGGAGGACTATGCCTTATTGTAGTCAGCAAGGAAACGTTTTGCTAATGGAAACCTATACCCTTTTTAGATATAATACTAATTTCGTTTTGGGATTGATTTCCTTTGCTCTTTGAATTTTAGATTACCTTTTTTTCTTAAAAATGGAATTCTATACCACTTTGGAAAGCTGAATTTTCTTTTTTTTTTTTTTTATTTGTAAGGCCTAGATAAGTATTTTCCAATTAAAACGGCAAAAAATATTTGATGGTAATAATTTTTTTTTGTATATATAATATATATATATATATATATATAATATGAACTCAAGAAATAGTTTTGTTATTTATCAGGAAAAAATGGATGAGATTTTTTTTTAAATATTAAGAAGAGAATTCAAACATGAATCTATTGTCAGACCATATATACACTTATTATTGAATTATTGTCAGACCATATATCATTGAATCTATTGTCAGACCATATATATATTTATTGTTGAATCTATTATCAGACCGTATATACATTTACTATTAAGAAAGTATAAAATCCTCCCTTTTTGTGAATGAAAAAAATAATAGATGTCTTTTTGCCTTCAACTCCCTCTTTTTATAGAGGGTTTGTTTGGTAGAATTCTAAAAAGATTTTATTTGGTATATCTTTAATATATAGTTTTAATTGGATTAAAGTGAATATTTTGAATATCTATATTTGTTTAGTTATATTTTTATTACAATCAAATAATGATATTATCAATATATATTAATTTTTTATTAGTTTTGTATTAAATCAAAGTTAAAAATTTTGTTAAAATAGATTTACGGATTATGTTTTGCTTTAAAAAAAAAAAAAAAAAAAAAAAAAAAAAAAAAAAAAGTTACGGATTAACTAACTCAATAAAAAAAAAAAAAAAAAAAAGTTACGGATTAACTAACTCATAGATAGATAGCTTAACTGGTTAAGTTATTTGAAGGGAAAGTAAAACCGAATTTCACTGTTTTAGAAAAGAGGTTGGCGGTATTTTTATTAATAAGTTATTTGCCTTTGTGTTGTTTTTACCTCGAAACTAAAAATAAAAATTACTATTTGTCATGATTATACTCAAATCTTATTATATCATAATTTTCCTACAAATAAATTAGAATTGTAATATAATAATGACTTAACCTTTAATCTCACTCTCAACTTCCTGAGTAGTTGCAATTTCACTCTAAATCAACCTTTATATTTTAGATATTTTGAACTTATCAATCTAGTTGTAATTACATCCTAAAAGTAAATCACAACGCCTGGAACTTACGATTTATTGCAAGCCTAAAAGTAAATGAATATTGAAATTTTAATTAACATAATATAAACATAGACTCCATAACCAACCCAAGTATTTATATAATAAATAAAAAAAAATCATGGCTGCGGCTTTGATTTTAAAATTGAACCAATTTTAAAATGCCAAAAACTATGAATTGCTTATTAATTCACGGTTACACTTTCTAGGACGATGAAATGCATATGATAATTCCTCTGCCATTATCAGCAACCATCATTTAATTTCCTACAAGGAAATAAAATAATAAGCTAAGAGACAAAAAGGGCAAAAAGATTAGTTCTTTCTTTTAATTTAAATGTTATTTTTTGCATTTACTAAAGTTTGGATTGATTATGGAATCTATTTTTACATTATTTTAATCAAAATTTCAATTTTAGTTTACTTTTAGGATGCAATTGCAACGAATCGATAAGTTCATGGTATTGCAATTCATTTTAGGGTGCAATTGTAATTAAGTTGATAAGTTCGGAGTGTCCAGAATATAAAAGTCGATTTGGATTAAAATTACAACTATTTAAAAAGTTTGGATTGAAATTGATGGTTAGCCCATAATAATCTCATTTTGAAGAATTAGATTGTGTTGACAAACAATCTAAATTTTGTTTAGATTCATTACTAAACTTAAAATTTGTACATTTCAAATTATTCTAACAACTAAGGCTCCATTTAGCGAACATTTAATGTTTTGATCATTATTTATAATGTTAAATGATGTATCGTTTACATTAGTGAATTTGACAGATATAAAATAATTAATTTTATCTCATAGTACCTAAATAAAAACAATGGAAAAATCCAGACTCACCATAAATTAAGGGGATAGATAATGAAAGAAATATATTAAAAGATACATAAACAAATAAGAAAACCAAATCTCTTTGGCGAAAATTGAGATGGCATCCGCAATTCATGACCTCGTTTTTTGTCAATAGAAATAGTTCGTCTCGCATTATCAGTTGTAATAATCACATTCTAAGACTATCTCAATCCTTTAAATATATTTCAATTTTAATTTTTTGTCATAATTATACCTTAAAATTCCAATTATGTTAAATTTATTTCAAAATTGAGCTTTAAATTTGAATTATTGCAAATTTTTTTATTATGATTGCACCTAAATTTTAGGTTTAGTCATTTTGGTGGTACAAACCATAGATTAATGGAGAAAAAGAGTAACCAGAGGGAAGGGTAAAAGCGAAGCGAGTATTTTAGGGCACTTGCCCCACCCTGGTCCAATTCATTTAATAAGAGTACAAGTAAAAATGGTTTTGAGACAAGACAAATAGTGAATTATTACCTGCAATAAATATGGATAAGATATGTGTATAGGTTTCTGAATATTTATTCTTCGTTAGCGCTGTATTAAATGGGATGGTTGTGGATATTGGTGGGCACTCAACTCATTTATTAGTAAAAGTTGTATTTTAAATAAGTTTATGTTTGATTTTTTTACGCTCTACAGTTTAAGGGAATTAAACCTTCTGAATATACCAAAAAAAAAAAAAAAAATCCAAAAAAAAAAAAAAAGGCAGTATCAACTAATTACGTTTATGCCCTACTCACGGGGTGATTGATTGCCAAAAAAAAAAAAAAAAAAAGGCAGTATCAACTATACGTTTATGCCCTACTCACGGGGTGATTGATTCCTTGTAGAAGTTTGTTGTGATGACAAATTCTCTACTTTTTGCTAATGCTTGGAAGATTTGGCGATGGCCATTTGGCAAAACATGGTTGGTATTGTTGCTTCACATGTTTCACTTACTTTAATTGCTGCTCTGAAATTCAACTCCATCTACAGATTGTTGTGCTTACATCATTCTCAAGTGTGAAATATGGCTAAATCAAAAAGATAAAAGTAGAAAATCCATTAAATATATAGCACCTTTTCTAATTTTAATTATATTTATTGATATCGTATGCTTTGCTTTGTAACTTCATTATGATTATTATCTAAATTTAGATATACAGCCATTGAAATTAATAATATCTGTCTCCATGAGATTAGAAAATTCATTAAATCAATAAAAAGCTAGTTTACCCAATTGGAAACTATCTAATGTATCACGTGTGGGTCCTATACTATTAATTTTTAAATTAATAGTTAAAATTAGCTGAATTTAAAAAATACTTATACATAAATCTACCATGAGTTTGAATTTATGAAGAAAGTTTGAATTTAGGAGAGCGAGTGGAAGACGAGGACGTGGTCACTCATTCTCTCTTTTCATGACTTATCAATCATCTATCGTCAAACAACCAGTAGCACCAACAACCTCACCTCTCAACAATAATTTTTCACTGCAGCCATCAACTGCAAACAACCAATGGATCTTTTGCTACCAATAATTTAACTTGTTATAATAGTAATGGTCTCGGTCATGTTATAATAGAAGGTCGGCTTTTGAACACGGACTTTTGAAACTCGATAGAAAACCCCATTGTTGATGCCAACCCAAAAACCAGGTTCAAGTGAGAGGTTCAGAACGACAGAGCTTAAGAACTATGACTAAAGAACGCGCCGAGAAGGCCGCTTAGGCCTAAAAAACCCATGTAAATACTGTGAAAATTGTAAATGTCATAGGAATTGTAACAAGTTATATAGTTAGAATAGGACATTCCTCAGATTCCTATAAGATGAAAATCACAATGTTGTAAAACACATGCAAATCAATATAACTAACTCAAACGTGCTAAGTATTTATTTTGTCTCTCATCCCTTTTTCTTCTCTCTCTCACCTCTTTTCCTTTTTTTTAACCCCTAATTTCTTTAATTTACATCATGTCCCTCCCACCTATTTCTTTTCCCCCTCTTATATCTTCTTATTCTCAACCTTTTTTTCTTTCAAACTAGCATGCCTGCGATCCATTAATCCAACCTATCCCTTAGCTATTCCTGATAGACACAGAGCCTAAGAAACCCTAATCAATTCTTCAGAACAAAGATTGTGTTAGAAAAAATGACACTTTATAAATTTTTATTTTTAAACGTTGAAAAATTTTGATATGATGTTTTTAGTGCAGAACAAGTACGAATAAAAATTAATCCTATTAAATTGAATCAATTTATTAATGTATAAAAATCAAAACAAATTCAAAAACAAAAGTTTTGATTCTTAATTTATTATTTTATCTAATATTTTAATTACCTCGATTCTACACGTAACAAAGTTTGGAAACAGTTTTGTCACAGCTTACGTGGCAGATTTCTCAAAAAATTCATATTTCAAAATTTTATCATCTTTACTTTAAAGATTTCTGCTATAGAAGAAATTTGCTCTACAACATAAAATAACATTTTTTTTTATCATTCAGAATCAATTATTAATTTTTCGACTTAAGAGCTATTAATTTAAATTAAATATTTAGAATTCAATTAAAATAACAACTCTTTACGCCTATCTTCTTATGGATTATGTTAGGAAAATTCTTGATTTAGATTTTTTTTTTTTTTTACTAGAAAAATGCTTGGTGTAAATATTAAATTAAGTTATATAAATATTTTTAGTTACACAAATATTGTATTTTGTATTTAAACATATTATATAATAAGTTAAAGGTCGGCCGTTATGAAAATAATTAATAATTTAATTTGTTATTCGTCTTTTTGACTAAATTTAATTTTAGTATTAGCACTTCAAAGAAATATAACATTAAATGCTGAAGATAAGCATGAGGTTGTGCTTTTGAACCGCTGGACCAGTCTCGATGGACCTGCAAATACCTCCAAGTCCTTTTCGACAATTTAAAGGAGAAAAAGAAAAAAAAAATTAATGTTACATTTAAATATACTCATTTTTTTAATAACGTGTGTTGCACATTTTTATTTTTAATGTAAAATTACACGTTATTATTATTATTCATCATTTACTCGTTAATTTATTTTTATATAATATTCAGTATGATTATAATTAAACTAGATGATTTAAAATAAATATATTAAATTAGATGAATAAATTTAGTCAATAGATATTTACCGTCATTCCACACTTAATTGAAATTTATTAATGAGTTTAGACACCTAATTGCAAACGTTTCCGTTGAAACACTAAATTAAAAAACTAAAAAATTTTATGGTGAAAACACCAAATTTACAATTAATCATTCTACAGCCTTATCATTTTAAAACGTAGTTATCATTTTCTTTTCAAGGGAAAATTTGAACTTACAATTAACACAAATCATCAAATAATACATGAATGATAAAATCTGGAAGAATATAACCCCAACACTTAAAAATCAGTAATAGATATACTCTGAGTTGCTGGCAAATAAGCAACTCGATTGGCTGATCTTTTTGTAAAAACAAGGAACAATTATGAAGTTCTTTAAAACTAGCCTTACAATAAAAAACAATCGAACCAAAATAAGGTAACTCAGTTTGTGACCGGTTCATGGCTCGTATAAGTAATACAGAATCAGACTCAAATACTACTCCTTGTAGCCCCTTACATTTTACTCAACTCAAGGCCCCTCTAAAATTGAGAGAGCTTCAGCAATTAAAGGATCATAACCTCTTTGCAACCGCAGTTGGCAAAAGTTCATTATCTAACCCGTCTCATCTTGTAGCTCCCATTCAGTGCCCGACTAAACCAGAGGAATGTTGCAGCGCTGCGTCGACATTACATTTCATGAAATCACGAGAAGGAATTAATCAAACTTTAGAAACATGATGCCTTTGAATCACTGAAGATGTTTGCTTTGGTTGAGCTTCTTTCCATTTGAGAAACCAAGCGGAATGTAGTGTATCCTTTCCATTCCATATTAGATCATTTCCATGCTACCAGATTGCCCATAAAATTATGCAGCAAGTTTGAACATCTTCAATTCAGTGAACCTGGAAAATATTTAACGGCCAACCACTCATAGTTAGCATCAAAGGTATGCTAGTAGATGGACTAGTGGATCTATTGGTCACCGAGTTTGCAGATCCTATGGACTTTCAGGATCAGGCTAGACAGAAACTAAGGATGAAGACTCTAATTTTCTGTCTTACAACTGGTTTATGTTTTATGCCCTCAAGGTTCGCGGAGACATGCAGGTTGCAGAGATTGTCCGTCAGATGAAGGATTATGGGAACATTGCTGCTCTACTATTGGCAAAGACATTGATTAGTTTGGATGCTAGTCAGGCTGGGAGACATCGGACTGCAAGTTCAGTCATGCTTCAGAAATGCAAAACTATCTCGAAGCTTCAATTATTTCTTTTATTTCATTTTACATCCCTGTTGTTTGATTACAGGTATGACTGAAGGATCACCTAAAGATGGTAGTTGCTCTAGTTAGACTTCCTTATAATGCGGCTTCTTAGCACAGTTAGAAGATTCTGATTTGCTTCGACGCTGAAAAGGAATGGATAGCTTGGCTACTGGAGCTGGGTGAGGAGGACATGTCCTAATTCTGCTTTTGGTATGCGATTGGGTCATTTATGACTAATTAAACACGTGATGGCACATGATTATAATAGACTTTTAAGTTAGACCAATTTAACTAACTTAAATTAAGGGGCCAATTTGAATCCCAGAAGTGTTTATAGATGAGTCTTCGTTCATTTCTCTCCAAATAGAATGACGCAGTAAAAACCAAGATTATAGGACTTTCCAGATAATTTTTACATTTAAGTTGAAAAATAATAGTCTAATACAAGTACTGGACGAGTGAAAGCTAATTAAGTATTTTGTACAAACTGAAGAATAAAAAAATAAGAGATTAATATCATCAAATCAAGTGCCAAAGAAATTAATATAAAGAAGAAGACCTGAGCAGTCAACCAACAAAGTTTGATCACCGGAAAAGCCTCGGTACCGATCTCCTTGGCACTTTGCCTTCGAGCTTTAGTCTTCTATAAGCTTCTCTTATATGGCAAGGTCTGATTGGCCCAGATTCTTTCCTCTCTGTCATCACCATCCTAGCTGGAAAACGTAGTAGCACAATAGGAAAAAAATATATATATCAGAAGACCTAGCTGCTCAAATTTCTATATAATTGTACAGCCTAAACCAACAAAAAATCTTGGCTTTTGGTTATGCAATTCTGAAGATGTAAACTGCAATGTATGCCGCAGACCAATAGTTAATTATAGAGCTTAATTTTATGGTCTAAGAAACATCGTTTCTATAATTCTCATTCACATGGTAATTTAGTTTATGAGTCACAAGCATTGTTATTTGGAAATTAAATATACTGACAGTGACAAGTGGGAGATATACACAAACCTGTTTCAACAAGTTCACCGACAAACATTTTTGCTATTCCACAAACTACAATTGTCATCGGTAAAGAAATCTTCTGTGATCCAGTAATGCTCACTAACAACTGCATTCACACGACAAATGCAACAAATTAAGGCCAACTTCAATGTGCCCAGAAATCAATTAGTACAAGAACTTATGGCGTTTCTATGAAAGCTGCAAAAAAACAAAAAAAAAAAAAAAAAAAAAAGCCTGCAAAAAAGAAAAAAAAAAAAAAAAAAAAAAAAAAAAAACAATAAGGTAATTTGCAAACACAGAATGTGTGTATGTTCGGCTGAAAACGATCTTCTATCTTATTTTACAATGTGCAGAGACAATATTTATCTTTCATCTTCTGGCTTATGCCATTTTTTCTCCCTCTTTCTATTTCTATTTTTTCCATTCTTCTTATTTCTTTTTCTTACTTTTAGTCGTGATGCACACATAAAATACGTATGTTGAGCGGATCAAAGCCTTACAATAAAACAATAAAGCAAATCGCCTAATAAGCATATTGTAGTTTGTGGGACAGCGAAAAATTTTGTTGGTGAATCTGCCGCAGACCAATTTGTGTACAGCTGGATTATCTGATGATAGAAACATCAGTTTCTAATTTCTATCCTCCTCAATAGTGTTTCAACTAACAAGTGATCAACACTATCATTCTGGAAATAAAATATATTGACAGGCAGGAAACATACTCAAAAAACCTGTTCCAAGAACACCAACAAAAGATTTTGCTATTCCGCAAACTACAATATCAAATGAACTAGAACAAAAATTCTTGGGAATAGACAACATTTTGTGGTCAAAATGTTCATTATGCAATAGAGAAGTAAAGCCCAAGGAAAGGGATAAATTGAAAGACAATAATAAAAAAAGAGGAGAATGCAGCAATAGAAAAAGCATACCCTTCTCATGTTAGCCTTCTGAAGAGCAGATCTGCGGAATGATTCATACCTGCTCATTTGTCCTTCAGTGAACTGTGATAAAATAGCCCTGAATAAGGATCAAGGAGCAATAGCTCAGACTTCAGAAGAATATGCCCTTTTGTACTTGATCAAACAAGGGAGATAGAGAACAACAGACTGCCATTTAGTACTCCATGAAGCATCTCATATGTTTTACAAGGCATTTCAATTGGTTCAATTTGATTGTTCATTGTCTTCAAGTAGCAAATCACGTAACTCTAATCATGCCTCATTCTCCCCACCCCCCCCCCCCCCTCCCCCCCCCCCCCCCCCTCTCTCAATTAGAACTTTCAAGAAATAACAAGCAAGCTATTTTACAAGTTCAATAAAAGAAACTCTCTAATGTTAATATCATTAGTTCAATGAAGAGGCTTAGATTTTAAGAACAAAGGTGGGTCCATCTTATTTTCAGGGTCATCACAATTGGATCATGATCATGTTACCTATTCCAGTGTGTTAACTCCATCCAAAGTCTCTTTTATTTTCCATCCTGGTCCACTTAGAAGGATCTAGGGCTGATGCATCTGAAGTATGAAGAAAGATTATTATCCCTCTTTATTCAGGTACTTGGATCTAGATCTGATGTAAAGCCTTAAAGTTAAAAAATTGGAAAATAATAGAACGAGGAACATAAAATTCCTGTTAGAAGCATCTAGGGCAGATAGATAAGCAAGAAGAAAGATATTATCCCTCTATAGATGCTTGGACTTAGACTGGTATTAAGGCAAAAAGCTAAAAAAATGTTCAGAAAATAATGGGATGAAAAAAAATAGAATTACAATGTGGGCAGGCCCTGTGCTTTCTTGAGTAACACGAAAGGAAAGCAAAGATCACAAGGGCAACAAACAATTTAGACTACAGGAGCAAACTAGATATGCATTTTATGTGCTTATGAAAAATAAAGCAGAGTCAGAGCTGATTTTTACAAGTTGTTACTGATCAATCTCCTATTATTTAATACTGTAAAATTTTATATCTTGCCTATCTTGCTTAACATATTTAAAAATTTTAGCCAAAAAAAACTTTCATTCTAGAAATCCACATAAGTCTGAAAAAAATATAAAAATAAAATTGGAACTTTAAAGTAAATAACTTTGACATTCGTATTAATCTCTCTTCATAATATAATAAATTAGATACTTGCTATTGGACCAATAGATGAACAATAAATTTATATAAATGGCAAATAATTTAGTCAATTAGGTATTACTGTAAATATCAAGTATGAATATGTAACATTTAAGCGTGTGTATTAGGAATGGAGTGCAAGAATTACAAGAAACTAGAAGGTGTGAAATAAATATATTGCAACTGAAAGCTCCTTAGTTGATGTATCCAAAGATTTTCAAACTAAGTCCTAAGCAATTGTTTTTAGTTAATGAATTACTCAGTCACGCCTAAAAAAATGTTTTCCTAGAAGAATCAGCAACCAACAGAAGTGAGCTCAGAGAAAAATAAGAATAAGAAGAAGAGCTACTGAGTTTATTCCGGAAGTCCCTGTGAAACTTGTCCTTGCAAGTGATGCACATCACACATAATTTGGCAGTTCTCTGAACTATCACAGCCTCACTATTTCAAATCTCTATTTCCCACCTTAAACAAAATTGTGCAAAAAGGTAAAAGATAAGCAGTTCCACCTTCTATCCACAATCGATCATCTTTCTCATTTCTAAAATTTGAAGATCTTACAAATGATAAAAGAACTCATTTTGGAGTATCTAATTTTGACTAAATATAACTAATTCATTAACTTAGCTTATCAGTATGGTATGAAAACATAAGCATGAACAACTAGAAGGGCAAAACAATGGAGAACAATTAGAAGAAGCTACATAAATGTATGAATATAAATATCATATAAATGATGTACTCACTGCATTCTAGCCATTTTATCTGGGTCAGCACTAGAAGGGAACTTAGAGAGCTCAACTTCCATATTATCCTCATATTCATCGTCATCATCTTCTTTGTTCTTGGCTTTGCTTCTAACAGCAGGCAACATAGGCATAGAAGTGGATGGGTCAGCAGGATGGACACCAGCACTTCCAATGTCATCATATTCTGGAACAGCAGCAGGGTCCTGAGAAGCAGCAGCAGGAGTTTGAGTCTCCAACTCATCAGGGCCAATGGGAGAATCAGGCGGTGACGGCGTGTCCACTTGCTCCTCATATGCTGCCTCAAATGGATCTTTCGATTGCTTCATTGCACTTTTCCTGCAATATTTTAAGTCCCATCAAACAAGTCGAGCATTTTTCACAAAACAAGTAAATCACAAAAAAGAGGACTCAATAGTCAATGTAACAATTTGGGGGATGGCGATTTGAAACCCTAATAAACATAAAGACCTCAAGGACTATGAGCGAGCATGGTAATCGGATTCAAGAGCAGAACCAAAACTTGGTTTTCATAAACTAATTAAAAACTTCAACTGAAAGTGTGCTTCGATGAATAACAGAGTTAACTATTATTCAAAGAAATTTGATTTTTTGGTTTTTTAGAGGACTGCTAGGGGTGAGCTGCGTGAGCATTCAGTTGGTTTTGGGCCAATTTTCAAACCGAGCTGAATTAAAAAGGAAATTGAATTAACCAAAAACCAAACTCCAAACTTAAAAAACTGGCCGAAATGGAAGTGAAAACCAAATTAACTGAATGGAAAATCCTGAAAAAATATTGAATTTGCAAGAATGACCATTCAAAACTGCCAAAATTGACTAGCATGATTACAAAAAGCAAGCAAAAAGAAAGAGTCACAGTCATCAACATAATAACCAAAAATTGGCTAATTCAGTTTGGTTTTGAATATCATAAGAGCGAATGCACAAAAATAAGTAATATATATATATATATAGCTAATCAGTTTGGTTTTGAATATCATAAAGCGAATGCACAAAAATAAGTAATATATATAATATATGTATGTATGTATGTATGTATGTATAAACCTATTGCTTAAAAAGTTTAATGTGGATACATGACAATTTACTTATTTACTAGTTTTATGAGAACTAACCTCTTTAGTTAGAGATCCATCAATTAAATTTTGATTTAAAGAACTTTTAAGAGCAGATAGCATAGCTTGAAACTGAATGATTTGATTTATGGAAATTTAAGGTTCCTAGTTACTATTAGCATTTATAACATAAATGAAAAGGATAACTAGTTCAAGTTGTTTGTTGATTTATAGGTCTTCCTAGCTAAAGTTCTTCCATTTCCTTCATGTTCCTACATATAACTGAAACGAAAAGAATTCACTTCTAGGCATCACTACAACTCCCAAAAAAAAAAAAAAAAAAAAAAAAAAAAAAAAAAAATGTTGTAGAGTCCCAAAAAAAAAAAAAAAAAAAATGTTGTAGAAGTCCACTTGAACTATGGTAATGAAAATTAAATCAAACCAGAAACACAAACCAAGCAAAAGAGAACTGAAAAACAAATGCTATAATGAGAATATGTTCTTCGCTCAGTTGTGCTTCACCAATAAAATGCTAATCACACACACAAAACAAAAACACTGAGAGTAAGTGCCAGCGGAGAAAACAATCAAGGATTACACATTTTAGTCTTCCTTATAGCTGGTCACAAACTACTATCGCAGAAACTGGATAAGTGCAAGCAAAGGCAAGCAATCATCAGTTGTAAAAAAATACAAGCTGGTGGAGGTTGGATGGCAGCGGGCAGGTACCACTAGAAATCAACTACCTGAACCCGAACCCTATTCTGATTATCAATTTAAGTACCCGAATCTCTTAAGGATTAAACCAACAATACCCGAATCCGTTTAGAGTTACCCGCATACTACCTGAACCCGTTTAAATACCTGCTTAATCATAAATTCATTCAATCCATTTGAAACCCGAATCGAACCCAAAAATGTAACAGAATATATTTAAAAAATTATATTAAAATTCAACCTGAATAATAAAAAAATTTCAACTTGAAATAATAAAACAACAATACTAATAATATTGATATAGAACAAAAAATAAATAAAATTCGACCTAAATAAATAATACACAATCAAGCCAATATCTCAATAAAAAATTTGACAATCAAAAATCTATTAAAATTCAATAATAATATAACAATACCAAATTAAAAATCAATTAAAACATAACAATACTGAACTAGAACAAAACATGTAGAATGAGAACTATATCCATATAAAACATAACAAACTAATAACTCAATAAAAATAGATACACAATTAAAAAGTGCATTAGAATAGAACAATACTAAAACAAAAACACAAGGAATTTTACATAAACATAATGTACATAATACAAACATAGTTTTTGAACTCCACTTTTCCAAGAACCAAGGTTGCAAGGATTAACAATCAATACACTAAACTCAGTTCCAACATCAAAGAGAAGAAGAATCTGTTCTTATGAACATTGATTATGTATAATAAATTGCCTAGTATTTAGAACTTTGTCAAAACTTTCCGATTATTTAATTTATACGGAATACCTATTCTATTCTCTCCATATCCATTCAACAAAACTAATCCAGGCTTTAGTCTACAAATTCCATAATATAATAAGGAAAGACAAAAACAATTGCAAATAAGAGATAATCCCATTCTCATATTCCAAAGTAATCATCATCAATATTCATAAGTTACTTAACTCCTAACCCATAACGTTATAGTCTTATAGAGCTTCAAAACAAAAACCCATTTTAACATGGAAAATAATAAATAAAACCTGCACAAAACCCACAAAAGAAACAATAAAACAATAATCATCTATCTTTGTCTCTCTCGGCTAAACCCACAAATGAATTCAACAATATATTTAAACCCCTATCTATATCTGTCTCTCTCGGCTAAAACCAAGCAATTTCTTTCTCTGTTTATATATATTTTATAAAAAAAAAAAAAAGAAAAAAGAAAGGAAAAGAAACGAAGGCACTGTTGGCGAAAACGAAAATTAAATAAATCGAGAATGAAAATAAAATTGAGAATGGAAACGGAGGAACCTAGCGCAAATGTTGAAGAGCAGGACTGCTGCGGAGGCGACGACCAAGGGCGCGGAGGCGATGGCAAGGTGTAGAGGAACGAGACTGTGAATGGTTAGAAGGAGAGGCGCAGTGAGTTGCCAGGAGAATCAGATTTTTTTTTTTTTTTTTTTTTTTGAGAATCAAGATTTTTTTTTTTTTTTTTTTTTTTTTGAGTAAATTAAAAGGAGAATAAAGATTATTGAGAGGGAATTTTGTTTTTTTTTTTATCATTAATGCATCCTAAAACTAAACGAACATAATTTTTAGTCATGCAACAGATTGATGGTAAAATTATTATTATTAATTTATTATTAATTATTATTATTTATTATTGTATAAATAATACTAAATTAATTAAATAGAATATAATTATATAATCAATATATAATAATCATAATACAATAAAAGTATTTAGTTTAATTAATTAAAAGAATATAATTATATATCAATATTATAATAATCATAATACAATAATAAGTATTAAGTTTAATATTTTTATTAGATAATATGTCCATTGGATTATAATTTATTACAACTCTAAACTAGACATATAGGTATTATGATAAAATACATGATAATACTAATAAATAAAATCACAGTACATTTAATTATATTTCAATAATATAATTATTGTATTCTAATAATAATACTAAATAAAGTATTGAGTTTAATTATATAATATTTGAGAATATGCATGCTATTTATAATTAATTAAACTTTGATAATTAATGAACTACTAATTAAAATAAAAGGACATTTAAAGATGTAATTATAATTATGACTAAAAGTTCACTGGTGATATTTTATACGAGTTATATTCTAAATTATTATAATTATACCTAGATTTTATATTCCACATAAGTCATATTTTATATTAATATTTAATTATAATTATCATTAAAAATTCACTGATTATAAGTAGTTTTTTAAAAATTTTAACACTATTAGCATTCTGTTCAATTAATAACTTTTTTTCTTGATTTTTAACAAATTACATAATTATCAAACTATATAAAAGTCAACTAAATTATTAAAACACGAACACTATATGTATAATTTTGTTATATATATAATATGTATTTCTTTTCAGTAGTTTAATTATCTCATGGAGGTCATGGATTTAATTCCACCATTCATCACTTTAAAAAAAAGGACTAACGGATACCCAATCTGTTAAACTCAAATCTGATGCAAGTATTTAAATCATTACTTGACCTAGAAAATTGAGTAGGATGGGTACCTGTCCCAAACTTATTCTGATCAGATAATCAGTATCTCACTGGTTAAACCTAAACTCAACACGGATATTAAAATCATTATCCAACCTATGCCGTACTTGCAAAAAATCGGGTCAGATCAGGTTAAATTGTATCCCTATGTGGAGATTGTCGAAAACAAAATTAAATGAATATCAAAACGCATATGCAAATATTCCAAAATTTTATAATTAGAAAAAGAAAAGAGTGAGAAATTGAAAAAGGTAGGAAAAAGGAAAGCTTCTCCAGATTAAAAGACTAAAAATTTTATTTTCTTATATAACTACGCCTCTAACAAAATTACATACCAATGTCAATACCCAAAATTGAATGAATTTAAAACCTAACTTGATTATAAGGACCCAGATCACAAACTAAGTCACTGGTATTTTTTTATGTAAACATCACCAATCAAAATGTATAAATAGAAAATTGTTGATTTTGCAAAAATCAAGTTCTGTTATATTTTGCCTTTTTAATTATAATTGAAATCTAAAAAAATAGAAGAATTTCAAGAAATACCTTAATTGCCACTGCTCACATAAAAATGAATCGAAGAAGAGGAATAAAAATAGTATAAAGCCGTGAGTAGTGATATAGAAAGGAAAAAAACAATAAAATGAGAGGACCACCAAAATCGAAATGAAAAGGAAATCCAGAAGGTTTGATAATATTGTTTCGTCTAGTTTGATGGTACACAAAGGTAATGTTAAATATAAAGATTACAAAAACACCCTTATCATGGAAGATTTATAAATATAGCCATGAATAATTTTGAAAATCAAAATTTTTTACCATGCTTACACTCCAATTCTGTGTATTGAATATTGGAGTGTTTAGATTGATTTCCAGCCTATCAGATAACTTTAAAAAAATCATCATCTCCCTCAAACCTCTTCCCAAATGACTAAATAATCTCCATTTACCTTTATTATCCAAACCCACCAAATAACCTTCATTCAAATAATCTGTTCACGCCAGACTCCAACCACCAGAAGACTTATCCGCTTTTGATCAAGCAATCTCATCCCATACTGGATTGCAAAATTCGCATGGTTTTGTTTCGCAGATGAAATGGAAAACTTTTCAGGAGGTCACCCAAACAATTTGTTCACGCCTGACTCCAATCACTAGAGGAATTGTCCAGAACTCCCTAGGAGCTCACCCATCCTAGGATTTTTGTTAAGAGAGTACGCTTAACCTTGGAGTTCTTTCAACTCTCCATTCCACCAAAAGGCGCTTCTGATGATTAACTTTCCCATTTTCGATATATGATCCGATTCATTCATGTGCCCCACATTCCATTATCCATAGCTAGCCTGCCATCCTAGAAGCTAGTCAGGAGCTTTGCTCTACTCGCCCTCTTAGGATCCCTTTGCCGAGTCGAGATGTCACAAACCCACCAGCTTCCGCGTGGTTCGTCCTCAAACCATACATCTACTGGAGAAGGTCCGGCTCTGATACCAGTTGTCTCGCCCGACTCCAACCACCAGATGAATTGGCCACTTTGGATCAAACCAATTTCATCTCATATTGGATCGGCAAGACCCGCACAGTTTTGTCCCGTAGGTGAAATAAGGAACTTCTTAGGAGGTCACTCATCATAAGATTTCTAATAAGCGAGCATGCTTAACTCTAAAGTTCTTCAAACTCTCTAAACCATTCCATCAAAAGATGCCTCTGATGATTAGCTTTCCCCTTTTTGATATATGATTCAATTCATTCATGTGTTCGCATTTCACTACCTATAGCTAGCATGCTATCCTAAAAGCTAGCTAGGAGCTTTGCCCTATCCGCGCTCTTAGGATCGCTTTGCTGGGTCAGGATATCACACATAACACTCATTTCCATATTTGTTTTATTCCTTGTCTCTCTTCATTCATGTTCGCTCTTTGCTCTTCATTTTCCTCAAAAATGTATAAAATTCTTCACATCTAGCCAGTAAAACTGGGAAAAAAGAATGGAGCTTTAGCACCATAACATAATCGTTCAGTTCTCATATAAAATGTAAAAGAAAGAGTAAAAACATGAGAGAGTGACAAATCTCAAATGAATTGGGAAAAGAAAAGAGTTAATGTGTTGCTTTTTTAATATCAATGGTGTGTTGCTTTTAAGCTTTTTACTAATTTTAGCCTCACCAAACAAGCAATAATCTCCACACTTATTTATTCCTTATTTACTCTCTCCAATTAGTTTTTTCTTTCTTTTTTTTTTTTTTTACATCAACTAGATTTGCTTTTACATTTTAGATTCTATGGATTTCTCTTGGCTAATTGACTCAAATCTCAATAATGTAAATGGTGGTAGCTGATGGTAGTGGTCAGTGGTAAATGATAACTGGTGGTAGTGACTACGATGATAAATAAATTAAAAAAATATAAATTTCTAAGGTTAATCAATGTACGAAAAATGTTTTACTTTCTCGAAAATGGAAAGTTATTTCCCTTAAAAAATGACTTAATTTTCCTTTGACCAAAAAAATATTTTCCGTTGACTTATTTTCCTAAACAACCCAAACAACGGAAAATTGTGAAAAATATTTTCCTGCAAATTATTTTACGAAAACAAATGGAGCCTAAGTATCTTTTTTTTCACTCTATTTCCAAGCTTGGTTTTTGTGAAATCGAAAGAACATCAAAGTTCAAGTTAAAATGATTGCTTCAAGATTTCTAAGCTCCTTTTGTTTTAATCACACTTCTCTTCCTTTTATTTTTAACATTTCACTTGTAATATAGATTATTGTTTGTTTGAGTTTTTATCTGTTAAGGAAACTTCAATATAGCTTAGATCTTATTATTCATAGAATTTGTTTAATAAGAATACACAATAAGCGGAAGCGTACCTTGATCCATAGCTATTGATTACCTCGTTGTGACAATTCGATCTTATTATTCATAGAATGTTTAATAAGAATACACCAATAAGCGGAAGCGTACCTTGATCCATAGCTATTGATTACCTCGTTGTGACAATTCGATTCTCACCGTAACAGTAGATCTATGTTTCTTCACTCTGGCCTTTTGTACATAAGTTCTCTCTTAATGGTTAGAGAATTATCAACAGCAATGAGAGTTTTCTTTTTACATTCTCTTAAACAACCTATCACCGTTATGTGTTTAAGGTAACCGTCACACTCTCTTAACTTACGCTGTTGATTTCCTTAATCTTTCATAAGACAGAGGAAGGGTATTAAAATCCTAACTGGTCCTCATCTTATTAAGCCCAATAACCATCATCTTGAGCCACCTTAATTAGAACCAACCTTTTAATTACATAGGCCACTTACATTAAAATAATCTAACAATCTCCCACTTGGCCCATGTGCCATGTGCATTTCTTGAAAATCAATCATGTTAACGCTTAATTAGAATTAAAATTGGATCAAATTATGGTGGTGCACAAGTCATTAATCGACATGATTCCTTCCATACATCACAAACCATCTCAATTCATAATAACTTTAAATCGAGAATTGGATTCAACAAAATAATACATTGTTGCAAAACAACATTTTATTGTTATTCACAGAGTATATCCCAGAGTCTGTCCAATGCCATATAAGGATGTCGTCCTGAACATTTGTAGCTAAAGGGATAGAAGTAATAATTTCAGCAATAGAGGGGTGGAAAAGATCTTGTATCAGTGGCAAATTCCAAGCACGCGCCCCATTTGCCAAAATAAGATCAGAAACCCGTATATGCTCTATGTGACATCCTACCGAGTCGAGTTAAGTCGAGTTGAACCAAACCCGGTTGGGGTAGAAAAGGGTTTTTAAGTGGACTTACTTGAGTGAGACAAAAAGATCAAGGTATAAAGAGTAGGACTTATTTGCAAAAAAAATAAAAATAAAGTTGAGGTATTAAAATGTAACATGTCGAAACTGTAGGTCTTATTTGGTACTTGTACCATACAATTAAAGAGACAGTTGGGAAGTATACGAGACTTCCATTTCAATTTGCTTTCTTCATTTTTCATTTTCTTCATCTTTTTTGATGGCTTACCCGTAATAACCATTTCACTTTCCCATTTTCATCTTTATCTTCATCTTCTTCATTTTCTTCCTTTCCTCTTCCACCCCAATTTTAATGGTAGTTAAGCCTTAACTTCACTTTTTCTTCTATCCAAGTAAGTAAACCTTCTTGAAGTTCATAATTGAATATGATATTAGAATTCATAAGAATTCTTATTTATAGGTGAAGGGAGTTCAAAAAGTGTAGAAAAAAGAAGTTAAAGAGGAGCTCAAGCTTGTGGAGTAAAGGTTTGATATCTCTTTTCCTTTACCATTTTCTTGCATGAGAATTTGTGTGGTGTGTTGCTCATGAGACCATATTGCTTTATGTTGAGTGGGAGGACTGGTATTGGTGAGAAAACAGGGGAGAACAGGGGAGGTATTGGATAAATGAAGTAAATATTGAGTTTATGTTGAAATAGGGCTTGCTGGAAATTTTACCAGTAACTTCATCTTGCTTTTGACCCCATTTAGTGATGGAATTAGGAAGTGTCATAGAAGAGTTATTTGTTACTCTATGTGTTAGCTTTACATGGGTTTTTGAATCATCCAACAAATCTGAGTTGTATATTGAGAGATATGACCAAAAGAGTGCAGACGGCGCAGGCTGGAAAACACGTCGCGCGAGCGCGACTTTCATTTACGCGCTCGCGACTTGTGCCTGGAAAACGCGTCGCGCGTTCGCGCATGGCATGGCGAGCTCGCGACTTTGGCCTGAAGCTCTCTGTCTCTCATGTTGCACTCTACGCGATCGCGACTCCATGTGCGCGCTCGCGACTGCGACCTTCATCGCAGCTCGCGCAATCTGGCCTGGGAACTCACTGTTCTCTCATTTTACACTCTACGCGCCTTCGCGACTTCAAGTGCGCGCCTCGCGACTTTCACCTGAAACTCCACTGGACGTCTCATCTAGTGCTTTACGCGCTCGCGAACTGGCAAGACGCGCTCGCGACTGGTGCTTTTTCCTGCACTTTTGGACTCATTTTCCAATGCAATTGTATTCCTTTGCTTCACTTTATATGCCTCCAAAATCATTTTACAACAAAAATAACAACATGAGAACATGCTATCAAAACAACATTCAAGCATTGCAAATGATGTTGAAATCAAATAAACATTATGATTTATTGAAGTTACTGAACTTAATATGATGTTGGTATATTATTTACAATAACCAACACTTTATGCTCCATTGAGGTTAGTAGAAACCATGTAGATAAGGCTATGTCGCGGACATAGAGATGCAGATCGCACCCCATACAGTTTTGATACTCCGGGCTACAGGCCGTTGAGTTGATATGATTATATATTGGGCCATTAGCAGCCAAGCCATACCAGTATTCATCCAGTTTCATTACAAGTTTTTTCTTATCACTTCTGTTCACTATAACCTTATTGGAGCCATACAGATATCTTGACATTGACATTTTCATGAATCATACATGTATTATAAACAGTACGACAGATAATCAAGGTATAATGAAAGGATCATTGCTATGTGTGCTTATATGTGCCTTATGTTGCCTACATGGTTCTATCTACACATGTATGTGCTTAATTGTTTCTTTTTTTTGTTGAGTATCCACTGAGCTTTATTTTGCCTCAGCGAGTTACCTGTTTAACTCGCAGGTTTTGAGATTGGACGTAGAGAGTCAGCTACAACTGCCTGCAGTTCACTAGAAGACTCGTTCTTCAGGGTAGCACTCCTTTTAATTGTGTATCTTTTGTCTACCTTTTTATGGCATGTACAGGCGCACACAGTTGGGCCCATTCCCATTGCTAAAACTAGTAACATGTCTTTGTTAAATATTAAATACATTATTAAAATATAAACAACATCAGCATGAGTTTATATTCAATATTAACATTTATGATTTCAGCATGTCAGCCATACAGTCAACCAGTTTGTAGCGTCTCGGTTCGCGTTTATTCGGGTTTACGGGTGGGACGGGAAGGGATGTTACAAATTTGGTATTTCAGAGCCCTAGGTTTAGTTTCCCCGGGCTTGCATGCATAAGTCAGATATAGTGTACATGCCATGTCTACCCTGATGAAACTAAGCAGTTGTTGGTCTTTTAGGAGGGATGCACAGGAAGGTGAGAGCGAGTCACACGCTCCAAAGCAGTGGAGGGATAGAGCAGTGGAGGGTGAGGCTCCAGTAGCACCAGGTCAAGCCAGAGCAGTGGAGGGTGAGTCTCCAATAGCACCAGGTCAAGAGGTGCTGTTAAAGCAACTTGCAGACACTTTTAGATAGATTGCAGGGGTGATACCTCAAGCACCAGTAGTAGTAGAAAGAGAAAGAAAGCCCCCACTAGAGAAGCTTAAAAAATATGGTGCGAAGGAATTCAGAGCTAACAAGGATGATAGTCCAGAAATAGCTGAGTATTGGTTAGATGGGACATCGAGAGTTTTGGAACAATTACAGTGTACACCAGAGGACTTGTGCCACATCTCATTGCTCATAGATTGAGGCATATACATGGTTGGACTACTGTTCAGCAGTGAGTATCAGCAGAGCAGCGTACATGGCAATTCTTCTTGGGATGAATTCAAGAAAAAGTTCATTACAGAGGCTTACCTAGATGCGAGAAGGAAAGAATTCTTATCCTGAGGCCAGAACAGAATTCAGTTGCCGAATATGAACGAGAATTCACCAGACTCAGGCAGGTTATTGGTAAGGGAGATAGTGGCTACAGAAAGCGAGAGGTGTAAAAGTTTTCAAGAAGGCCTGAATCGATGAAATTCAAAATGGGAGTTTTGGTAGCTTCCAGATTTCAGAGAGTTCTCAGCTTTGGTAGCAGGGCAGCTCAGGAGATGAGCGAATTCAGGCCAGTCAGGCGTACCAACGCCAGGTTCTCAGCAGAGGAGAGACCAAACTCAGAGTGCACCCAGTACATATCCAGTCAGAAAGCAAGAGATTTCAGGAGGTGCTAGTTGTTTCAGCTAGTTCTAGACCTTCTTTTAGCCAAGGCACAGCTAGGTGTGCTAACGCGCCAGCGGTATCAGTTTGTTGGCTAGTGCTGGTGCGTAGTCGAGGTTCAGGCCAGAGGGAACTTTGGTAGAGGCCAACTGGATTAGAGGTGCAGAGTCAGCCGGTTATACTTTCCACCTTTGTGAGCATTTGTGGCAGACGGCATGGTGGAGATTGTTGGTGGTGACTGGTTTAAATGCGGCTATTGCGGGAGCATCAGACCATTTAGAAAGAAGGATTTTCCTAAGAGGGCAAAAAGTCCTTACACAGTTCATTAGCAGGCGAGGTTAGAGTGAGAGCTCCGGGAGGGTCAGAGACAGCAATCGAAGTAGACTGTGCGACAGACCCGATACAGAGGTCCAAGCCCGGGGTCTATTGCGATGCGTAACCAGGGAAGATTGAGGGGAGCCCAGATTGTAATAGTTGGTTAGTTTTCTTTATGTGATCA